>JABFEA020000001.1:27208504-27218961 GCA_019775915.2 Cyphomyrus plagiostoma
TTTCAGGTGACTACCTCTTGAAGCTCATCGAGAGAATGCCAAGAGTGTGCAAAGCAGTAATCAGAGCAAAGGGTGGCGAAGGAGGATCTACCAATGGTCATGAAAATAAAGAAAACACATTGAATGAGAAGGTGTGTCAAAACTTTTGGCCTGTACTGTATAACACACTTATTTACAGCATATTTACTTTAATTAATGCTTAAATGTAAAGGATTGAATTTATTGTGAAGATACAAGCCAATATTTTCTTGAAAATTGAACTAAAATATTTTTGTTTCTTATAGCATCATCATAACAACATTATTTACTCAATACTTTCTTCAACAAGAAAAACATTTGATCACGAAATATAAACTTACTGTTATTCTGGGGGTTAAGTTTTTATTTTTCAGGTTTTATACCTTTCTAAATATCACATTGATCGACAATAATCACTCGACAATAACAAATCTGGATTAGCTAGTACATTTAAGAAAAAGAGGTAACCGATTATTATTACATTAAAAAACACTTGCATTAACATAACTCTCTCTGTTTAGCAATAAAATAGTTCATCAAAAAATGTTCATTAAATATATTCATACTGCTCAAATTCAGAATTATTAGTTCAGCTTCATAAACAGATAAAATTGGAAAAGTTTATATGGAATTAACTTGTTCATCATTCAGTAAACCACTCATCAAACTAAGCCTGCTTTAATTAATCTCTTGGTCCTGCTATTGTATACAGCTACATATTTATGTGCTTAATACAGCATAACTTACCGATGCTTCGATTAATGCAGCTTGCACCTTGTTGAGGTCAGACACAGCACACCAGATCTCAGCCACAATTAACTTCTGAGTGATATCTGTGTTGCAGAGGTTCAGTGTGTAATAAATGGCCTTCATCTTCTTGACCTTGGTCCTCCATTCCTCTAGATGTGCTGCCGCCGCAGTCAGGACACTCTCCTTGTACTCTTCTGTCCTCTTTACGACCTTCAGCAGCAAATTCAGAGATACAAACACATAAAACAACACAAAGATGCTATTCAATCATTTAATACACAGACATTCACAGAAATAAAAGCATTTTCTGCTGGGGGCATTTAGTTTATCAAGGGTGTTCTGGAATTACCTAGCTATGGATGATTAAAAATATGTATATCACCAGTCCTAGAACTTTTCAAAAGGGCAATGAAGGAAGCATTTCCATTTCTAAGCAATACCTTCACATGAAAGGCAAGAGTCCTGAGATGATATGAAGGATTGGGATTATGAAAACATGAAATGGTAGACACAAGTAATACTCAATATTCACTTGCAGTCAAAGATTGATTTAAGTGGAATTTGTCTTATGAAACTGTTGAAGCCTGTTACCTTGTTACATCTATGGACTGTGGTTTGGCAATCTTATATACTCTTGACCAAGATGGAAACAAAACAGCGGCTCTTTGAGCACCCTTTAAGTTAGCATTTAGCACACACACTATGGAAACTTGCCTTTTGAAGATCTTCTATGCGTGTGTTGACGCTGTTCCTCATGTCCTTTCGAGCATTTGCTGTCTCTGGACATGGATACATACTGGCATGAAACCTGCTCAAAAATTAAGGTTTAAAAGGCAGAAAATACACCATGTTACCAAAGTGTTATAATTTCTTGACTTCCACATCACCCCTATAGTTCAACTCCCCATCACTACCCAGTTTGGATTATCCACATTATTTCTGTCAAAGGTTCCTAAGAATTTAAGGACAATGACAGGTGACCAGTTAACCATATCTGACCTCACGTTGCAGTTGTTCTTGATCATTTAGCTGCATCTGGATGATCAGAGCATATCAGACAAGTTTTTGTCGGTTTTCTTGTGACTTCTTGTGATTTTTGTGATTTACTTACCCATCACATATCTTTTTAATTTTTCCTTTAGCCTGGTCCCCCTGCACAAACACGATAAAGACGTCTTTCTTGACCAAATCCTCCTTTAAATGGAAAATAAAATAAAATCAGAAATATAGTAACTTGAATAAAATACAATAAAACATTTCAGACAATAATCAGGTACCAGAAAAGTGATTAATTTATTTTCATGTTTTAGCTGATACCTTTGAGACTGAGAGCACAGTTAAATCAAAATCTGTATTGTTTAAATCCTGCTTTTGATAGGGAACACAAATTACACTGTCAGGAACTGGCGTAATGATAATGTGCCTTCAACCAAATGTAGCTTACAGGTAACGTTAAGGGTCATTGATTCTGACAAAGTTAGTTTTGTGCGCTCGTTGGTGGCTGACAAATGTTTTTTTAATTGTTAAAAATCATTTTAATTGTTAAAATTTTTATTATTACCATAGCAGCCCGATGTTATCAGTTCTGTTTTTTTTCTTGTATCGGAGCATATATCGGCGGCATGTTTCAGCCATCGGCTGACCCTCACTCCTAAATATCGGCATCAGAATCAGCTATTGAAAAACCCATATCGGTCAACCTCTATTCCACATAATTGATCCTGCGTTTTACTAATTGCTATATTCTTCACAGACATAACTTCAGTTAAATGCTGTCAATTTTTCTGTGTGCTCAAATAAACAAAAGATTATTGAAACATATCTATTTTCCCAAGTAGAATGCAAACAACCCATATGAAAAACAAAAGAAGGAACTAGAAAGATCTCCTGGGATGCTGGGGATACTGGGGTCCCATCCTGGAGCTGGGCCTGGTGAGCACCTGGTGGTCGGGCTTTCACCCATGGGCATGGTGACACATGGCCCAAACGAGCCACATGTGTCTGTTATTTTGTGGGCCCACCACCTCCAGGAGGAGCCATAAAGGTCCAGTGCATTGTGGAGGCAGTGGCCTTGCCAGACTGAACCCCGGCTAAGGTCACCTCTGTGATGGGAACGGAGCTTGAGAGAATGCTTGGGCTCATCTCCACATACAGGCTATGGAACAAATCTCCTGAAGAGAGGCAGGACTCCATTCCACTCTGGAGTTGCCCTTGAGGTGAAAGAGATGTATTGCAAGTGGAATTTTACTCATAACCCCCCAATTTGATGCTTGTACACCAGTGTAATGCAAGAGGGTTGCCTCCCTTTGACTTAGAGTCTCTGACTCTATGGACATCAATTCAGAGTATCCAACCTTTCTTAAAAACCATGGTGGGGTGCAAGAAGGTGCCCCCTTCAGGGACTCCATAGCTTCCTGAGGCATCTGAACTCTCACTTGGGTAATGACAGTGAAATCTGGAAGGGTGTGATTGGAAGGAATGGCCTGCCCAATCTCTGTGCTGGTCTGTTATTGTATTTCTGTGCTAGCTTGTACATAACAAACACCATGATTACTCTAGCTGTGTGAGCAATTTCATAGTTGTATCATCAGATCTGCGACTATAAGACTTGGACACTTGGGGTAAAATCAGGAGCTGAGCTGTCAACTGGTCAACGTCTAGTGCTGAGTTGGATCAGATGGTGGGGGAAGACCCAAACATATAGTAAGGGTATGCAGGGGGTATTCGGCAGAGGCCCCTGTCTGAAGAATTTTCAATTCACACCTCCAACAAAACTTCTCTTCCATTCCATGGGAGGCTGGAGACATTGAGCCTGAATAGACAGTGTTTTGGCTTCCGTAGCTGTGCAGAGCTGTGGCTGAAAGGTTTCAGGGCCTGCTGCAGTGGCAACACCCCAAACCCGGTGGCAAAGGTTCTTCAGACTGAAGAAGAAGGCTTTCTGAACTTGCTTGGTTTGTAAGGTTTCCAGAAGCAGTGGACAGTACAGGCAGGCCAAGCAGGGTGCCGCCTTGACAGTTGCAGAAGTAAAAACTCAGGTGTGGGACAAGTGTGAAGAATCTTTATAACAGGAATGGTGGAAAGAGGTACTTTGTGTACCTCATGAATCCCACTGGCACACCTTATTTGGAGGAAGTAGAGTGGGACGCCTTGCCCATCAGTGGGGCTGAGGTTACTCAGATATTCAAAGTATTGGTAAGGCTGGTCAGGGACCATTTTCCGGCCAGGATGAGGATCAGCATGTCCAAGTCTGAGGCCATAGTTCTTGATCGGACAAGGGTGGTTTTGCCTCAAGCACAGGAGTTTACATATCTCAGGGTTTTGTTCATGAGTGAGGGAAGAAGGGAGCGGGAGACTGACAGACGGATTGGTGCAGCATTGGCAGTAATGCGGATACTGTTCTGTTGCAGTAAAGAGGGAGCTGAGCCGAAAAACAAAGCTCTCAATTTACTATTGATAAATAAATAAATAAATTTATGTTTCTACCCTAAGCTATGGTCATGAGCTCCGGGTACTGACTGAAAAAATGATACTGCAAATACAAGCGGATAAAATGAGCTTCCTCCACAGGGTGTCTGGGCTCAGCCTTAGAAATAGGGTGATGAACTCAGACATTCAGGAGGGGCTCAAAGTAGAGCCGCTGCTCCTCTGCATCAAAAGGGGCCAGTTTGGGCATCTACCTAGGATGCCTCCCTGTGGAGGTACTTCGGGCATGTCCAACAGGGAGTAGCCCACGGGGCAGATCCAGGACAGGCTGAACTGGGAACGCCTTGGTATTTCGCAAGTGGAGCTGGAGGAGGTGGCTGGTATGTGTGAGGTCTGGGCATCCCTGCTTAGGCTGCTGCCCCTGCGACCTGACCCCGAATAAATGGCAGAAAACGGATGGATGGATAGATGGATGTATGGTGAAGGCTCTAGTAAAGTTGTGGGGTTGAATCCCCCTTCCCAGATTTCATTGTTACTGATCTGGAACATAGCCAGGTAGTAAAAGTACAAGTTCAAAATTTGCATCAGCTGGCTGATCAGTGACATCTACCAAGATTATTTACACATCGCACTTAGTCATAATCTGTTAAATGCTAAAATAGTCTGGATTCTACCTGTAAGAAAACATTTTTTGAATTTTGCATTGGTTTCTGCATTACAAACCACTAGAGGACAATTACAGTAACAAATGTGGTGGTCGGAAGAAATGTGTTTTGGGACTGTTTATCATCAAAAAATCCAAACGACTCTGACCTTTAAATTTAATAGGAAACATCAAAAGACTATGACTTTATTAAGGGATTTCTCCTTAATAAACCCACGGTATTATGAGCTCTAAAACATAAAAGCAGTGCCAAAGACAGCAATAATTAAATCCTTCTTACTATCATGGGGGATTCTCCAGGGGGCTGGATCTCAGCATGTCGCAGGACGAAATTCCCATGAAACACTCGCCACAAGACCTTCTCAAAGGCAGGAATGCGCTCCTGCCTGATGACTCCCGCCACAAACCTTGCAGGGAAGTTAAAAGTAAAGATTATCTTTGCTATAGAGACTGATATCACCCAATTAAATCTTTTTTTGACACAACCAACACATGTGGGGGCTTTTATACTAAGAATATGCTTTAAAAGACACTACTGGGCAAATAAATTGCTGATGTTTAGCCTTTCTGTCAATTTTTGCATTGAATTTGGTCCAAACTCTTTTGGAGGTTTCAGTAGTATGATCAGCACCAGTCAAAGCCATGCTGCCTAAGGGAAGCCCCCCCGTCTAAGACAAAGTGTAGATGGCTCACTAAGCCGGTGCCCCATTAGAAGATGGCACCCTAGACAGCCACCTACTGTATGTCACGTAAAGGGTGGACTGGTGCTAAGTATAAAACCAGTTTGATGGAGAATGCAGTATATGGTAATTAGGGAACACGACACCCCAAATAAAGTGAGTTTCATAGTTAAGCTGTCTTTATGCTTTCCAGCAGCTGCCATAGCTGTCTAACATGACTATATTTTGACATTTCAATCATGGCATTGTACCATAATCAAACATGTCAAGAAGAACTCTGCAAGACTCTGTTAGCTGTCAAGACCACATTATTGTCCAAATGGCGAGAGGTGCATTATTTACCTAAGGTTCAGGGGACCGTTGGCACTGCAGCTGCTGGTACGACGGCTGGTCACCCTGGGGTAGGTAGCTATGGAGTCCTCTGATGGGAGCTCAGAACAGGAGAGCCGGGACTCAGCCTGAAGTAGAGTGGGAAGTGAGGAAGCAGGGAATAACATAATCTGGGCAAAAATTTCTGTTTCTTTTTATCTTAAGTGATCTATAGATAGTTAGATCGATAGGATCGATAGAGAGGTAGGTGTGTTGCACGTGGATGCAACATGTACAAGAAAAGGAGTTGGAACAATTTCATAGTAAGGGCATCATTTGGAAGATCCTCTCTTGCAACTACCTACAGTAACACTGAAATTGTCCATATTTAAGGCCCTTGAACATTAACAATCCATACACTGAGAATGAATCTCAGGGATAATTACTGCATTTCTTCCACCAAAACAGAACCTGTACTTTGTATGACCTTGTGAATTGCTTTGAATGTGTGATCGTGTGTCTGATTGTATGCACCCTGATGTGCATGCATTTCATGTGTGCGTGCATTTCATGTGTGCATGCATTTCATGTGTCTGCAAAATGCTACCCTGCAGTTCACTGGCATTTCCCCTAAAATATCACTTGCCTGATGCCTTGATTGAAAAACTTGGATTTCGTTCATTTAATCCAGGAAATATGCAAAGTTTTGGCATGGGCTAAAACATAGCAGCATTTCACCATGAATCATTGGAAAAAAGTCCAATTTACTGATGAGACCAAGTTTGAGATTTTGGGAAGTAAAATGTAATGATTTTTATGGAGGCAACTGAAAACTGAGAAAGTCAAACATTCAGTAACAGCACAGATTCTCTTCGGAACAGCCTCAAATCATGTTGGGTCCCATGGATTTTGCACAGCTCAAGTGCACTCTGTCATTTAAGCAAAAGGGAGCATATCAAATAATAAGAAATTCTGAGATTCATTTACATTTTTTCAACTATTCAGCTAATTAAATTGTTAGGCTGATGATATCATTTGTAATGAAAAATTTCATATTTAATTAGAATATTAATTCATATTTACTGTATAATAATATAATATAATTATAAAAGAATGCAGTGAAAAATTTTCACTAGTAGTCTGAGACCCCACTTCACCTAATTATATAACCATATTTCAAATAGATGGAATATGGGGTAAATTCTCCCTGCAGTACTGCAAAACATTCAAGCTATTGAAAGTGATTGCTAATCAGCTGTTTTACCTCATCAAAGAATTCCTCAGTCATGTGCAGGAGATAGCTCATTTCCATGAGGTCCATGACGTTGTTTCGGAGAACCTCACGGTTTGACTTGATCTCTTTTAGCTCCTTTTCTAGTTTAGTAAAAGTTGTCTACATAAAAAAATACAGAATCAGCATTATTTTGAAGACAACTTTTATATAGATAGTGAGGCTATAGGAAGGTTTAAAGCGGGATTAAATCAGACCATGATGGATGAACTGAACAATCACAGAATCTTTCCTCAGTTTGCCCATCATAGTCTGGTTCAAGTCAAGCATCAAAAATGACAAGCACAGGCTACAAGAAATAGTCCGGTCGACTGAAAAGATCATTGGTGTTCACCTGTCCTTTGTATATACTCCATCTACTACAACATTCTATGCATTGACATGCCCTTCTGCACTTTTGATACATCATCATTTACACATACATATTGTATATATCAAACAGTATGTGACTATTGTCTTATCTTAACCGTGTACGTACAGTATATACTGTAAGAATCCATCATCAATGACAATCGTCTGTGTGTGTCAACAAACTTGCCCAATAATCCTGACTCTGATCATGGGTAACCTGTGCAATTTCACTCTATTGGGGATCTGGAAGGTCCCAAGGCTGTAGTTTATATTGATATACTGATATTTTTCTTCTAAAATGTGTGTTTCCTTATGAGAATATCTCATTTGAAATGAGCAATAGCAGGTTAAGAGCAGGATCTCACAGTGGATTGATGTTCACTGTATTGATGTTCCTCCGTAGAGAGACACTAGAGAAAGGGCTCATTTTAAAATGATGACCAAAAGGGGAGAGTCCCACCAGAGACGCCATAATTAATATGATGGCTTCATAATGCAAGATGTACATTATCCACACTTTTGAAGACACTTGAAGCACAATTCCTATTTTAAGATGAAGTCCTTATTCTGAAGTACTCCAATGATAATCCTTAAATACATTGGTTAAGAATTAAATCCAAAAACAGCTTCTTCATTAGCAAATTAGATGACATCATGGATTATTTTGTAAAAAAGCAAGTGCAGAAATACAACTAAATGTTGCTGAACTGATTTTCTGTGTTCTTTATTCTACAAATATCAGACTGACGAAAGATGCTCATGCGTTAAAGGCTGTTGTTTGGAAATTGACGTAATTTGGGAGAATATAGAAACCCTCTGATCTGCCATCAGATGCCAACCGTGAATTTGGTATATGTCGTCTTCCATGAAAGCCTGCCCACATTTCATCCTGGATAGTGCGATTCCACTTAAATGAGTCCATCTGCTTCACATTTGCAGTTCCATTATAGAAAATCCTTTCCACGTTTCAGCCTGCATTGCACACTTTCACATAAATGGATACATCTCTCGTGATTTGACTGAGTTACAGTGGCAGCAGATTAGCTACACTCAATTACCTGGGATGCAGCAGGGCAATTGGAGGGACACCTTGGACAGAGCTGCTCTTCATTATTGGGAAGTTCGAGAGCGTGTGCGAATCATCATGGAAGTAGGACAGAGTTGGTGAGTCATCTACAACAATCAAACCTTTAAGTCAGAACTCTTACCTCCAGCTCTACTATGTCCCTTGGGCCAGGACCTCTATCACTCTGCGATGTTTCAGCAACAAAAATGTTGGTCTTTTTCATTTCCTTTCTTAGAAACCCTATGCAATGTTTTTTTCCAAAAAAAAAACAATTAATAAAAAATTAATTTAAAAATGCCATGATTTTAAAGACAACCAAATGATCCTGACCCCATTAAACGGTTCCTTAATTTGGTGAATTACTACAAAGTGATAGCTGTACAGTAAGCCAGTAGAGAGCTCATGGAGAGTGGTCCTCATTTTGAAAAATCTGCTGCATCTTACTCTCAATGTGAACTTGTATCCAGAAATGTTCCACATTAGTGCAAAATAACCAAGTTTAATTTATGTTTAAGAATACACTAAAAAGAATAGTCAAACAGCAACTTAGAGATATACATCCGTCTTACAACAATTTCTCCTGGACTGGGTTAGGTGATGGGGGTGGTGTTGGGGATGGAGGGGGCTATAGACTATCATGGGCAGCATGGGTGGGGGTGCACCATTGACTTGATGCCAGTCCCACAAGGTCATACATGCATATTATGGGCAATGTGGAGACACTGCTTAGCCAAACTGCATGTTTTTAGAATGGAGAAAACCAAAGGAGAAAACCAAAATACAGTCACAAGGAGACTCCGGACAGACAGGATCCAATACCTCAAATGTGAGATGGGAGCACTCTTCCAATGGGCCCCTAATACACATTATTACAGCCAAACAATGCAGTGTAAGCGTGTCATCTGTCTCGGTCCCAGAGAAATCGACGTCACAAAGACGGCATGCATTGGAGCAAAGGCTTATCAGCTCGCTCTTTATGCTTTATAGCTTTTGAGAGAAAATGCTGGGAAACAAGCAATCGTTTTACAGCTACAAATGCTACTCCTGCATTTAAAAGACAAAATGCCTTCAGCTGTTTGATTCCATGAGCTGTCGTGACCTTTGATCTTCTTCTAGCTTAGAGCAGTACACACAATTACTCCCAAGTTCAATAATGGGATTGCTGGATGTTTGTGTAATGCTGTGACTGTGGTTCATTAAGATATACAGAATCTGCATTATTGTTTCCTGGTGGTAGCTTGGTATTAGAGGGTGATTAACTGGAAAATGCAAAGCAACACATTATACTACTATGTTAGAGATCTTGACTAGAACAAATTAATTAAAAATTAAAAATATAATTGTAGAAATACATATTGTCCAGTGTTCTTCTGAATGATCTTCATTGAAAATTACAAAAATAGGTGTTTAATGCATACTCATGTTCTACACCTGCGACTCTCACCGGAATAAGCATTTGAAAGATGGATGGATGGATGCATGCATGCATGGATGGATGGATGGATGCATGCACGGAAATTCTATGCAAAAAAGTACTCACTGATTATTCTTTCCATATCCTCACATTTTTTAACTTCATTTACAAATCGTCTCTGATAAGAGGTTGTACAAGGGTTTAACTGCAAAAAATGAAAAATATTCAAAATCCATCTCATAACAACATATTATTTCAAGGCTGAATATAAATGAACATTTATAGTTGCTTTCTTTGCCAGAGCGAGTACAGAGACATTTGCATTCTGTATTCTATAAAGGTATCATAACACTAAAGTCATACCACAGAGAAATTCTTTTGATGGTGTGTCGACAATTTCCAGTGGGCACCATGATGCAACATGATTACAACAAATGTGCTGGGGGGGGGGGGGCGGCCGCCCGGCGGCGGGCAGGGGGGGGAGGTGGGAT
>JABFEA020000001.1:27236664-27258750 GCA_019775915.2 Cyphomyrus plagiostoma
TTTTTTTATCCATTTAACCTATTTACACATTAGATCAAATTGAAAACTATATTGAAAGAATAAATAACATTTTGGATCATCAATATGCAACATGCATAATCGATGGCAGAAAACATCCATGCAGGTTTGTTCATTATTTATATACAAGCAGCAGTTTAATCAAAAGCAGTATCATTTTCACCCCTCCTTTAGTGCAATGTCATACTATCATAGTAATAAAATTTTACTGTTATGGACGATGGACACACTTACTTGTCTGGACAGCACAAAAGAAGTTTGTAGAGAGTATCTATGATATGATAAGCTATGATATGAAATTTACTAGTAACCATCCATCAATGCATCTATCCATCCATCTTCCAACCACTTATCTAAAGTACAGTTACTGGGGGGGCTTGGATCTAATCCCAGGCAGCAGAGGGCACCTTGAATGCAATTCTTGTAGATGCAGTTAGTTAACCCCCAACAGTAAATATTTGGCCCTTGGCAGATATGCCCCTGCTTAATGCATGGGGGCAGGGGGGGGTTAGGGGGTATTATGGTCTCGGCGAGGATGGGAAGAGCTGCAGCACTTGAAAGGAAACATTTATTCCTGATTCATATCGGTTTGCAAAGAGCTGGGGCTGAAAGTCTCCCCTGGCTGTGGCAGATTCTGTCATGGTGACACGCCGCTTTACATCTCTGGGCCTCGTCCATGGCTGCATGACAGATGTCTCACTTCTAGCCCGTTCTTTGGACCTGTCTCTATCTGTGATTAGAAACAGCTCAGAGCATTGGGGAAGGGAATATTTTGTATTGATTATGGGATGGCAAAGCTGGGCTTTACCAGGGTAACTTACTCCAGTTCCATCGTTCGTTCCAGAAATTCCAAAGTGTCGTGTCTTGTTTTCCAGCACTCAGCCTCACCTAAATTTTCAAAGCTAGGTTCAATGTGTGTGTGCGTGTGTGTGTGTGTGTGTGTGTGTGTGTGTGTGTGTATAAGCCCCATCCTGGGTTGTTCCCTGCCTTATGCCCATAGCTTCCAGGATAAGCTTTGGACCTCCTGTGACCCTGAGTAGGACAAGTGGTTTTAGGAAATGGTTGGATATATATAAATACACACACACTCTCTTCACTGTGTGTGGGTGTGCGTGTGTATAAGCCCCATCCTGGGTTGTTCTCTGCCTTATGTCCTCAATGACCTGTTTCTCTCTCTTCACTAAGTGTGTGGGGGTGGCACGGTTTTACTGTGGTTAGCCTCACACCTCTGGGATCAGGGTTCAAGTTTCTGCCCTGGCCCTGTGTGTGGAGTTTGGACTGTGGGGGGAAATTGGAGTACCCAGAGGAAACCTCATGATGATACAGGAAGAACATGTAAACTCCACATATATGGAACCATGGCAGAAACTCATGCCATGGTCCCAGTGGTCACCATACCATCCTAGTTACAAATGGCCCATTTGTGTGAGTGTTTACCTTGTGGTGGGTCGGTGCCATATCCTGGGCTGTTTCCTGCCTTGCACCTGTAGCTTCTAAGAACCCTGAATCAGACAAGTGGGTGCAGAAAATATATGGATGTACTATGCCTGTGATTTTCCCTGATACTCTGACTTCCTGTCTCTGAACCTTCTTCCTGGGTTTTCACTGTCTTTGTGCTCTGTGTCTTTCTGTTAAACCCCTGTGTACTCTGCATTTGAATCCTGTGTCTGTTCCTGACAGATTGTGTGTATTCTAGATATCAATTATGCATATTTTTCCTGTGTAAACTGAGATGGGTGAACAACAAATCTTTTTTGTAGGCTTTTTAAAATTTTCTTAACAGAATCCTCTGTCATATTCTGCCTAGTCTCCCGGTTTTGGTCACTTTACGGTATGAAGAAAAACACCTTTGGAATGTACCATCATACAGGAGGGAATAAAAGAGGAAGACTTTTAAGAAATATACTGTCAGGCAGGACAGGACAGACATATTTCTCTCTCTCTAACAAAGTAGTGCATGTTCCTTCTGGCTAGAAAAACATTGTTTTATAGGTTTTGTGTCAATATATTTGAGGGTTCAAAATCATTGCTAATAACATCCAAAATATGTAAAGGCATTCTTTGCTAATGGATAATATTTTTGTTTAATATTGTTGTATGATGACGATGATGTGTATTTTCATAAGTGAATTACAGTCGTATTGTTGGACGGAAAATGGAGAATTTTATTTTTTGTCATATTTTATTAATATAAAGAATGATCATACAAGTACTTGTAACTAAAAGTGCATATTAATCAGACATAATATTTTCAAACAATATAAAGCGTGAAAGCCTGCAGTGAAAAACTCCCCAGCCCCAACCTCTTCTGTTACTGCATATCTCATATATTCTCTCTGAAAATAAAGCAAAGATTCAATGTACGGTACATAAATGGTAACAGGTTTTGCTCTGCAGGTTGATATTTACTCTCCCTTTACGTTATAGACTCACAAGCAGTTATTGATGTACGAAGCAACCAGTTAGCCTTTATGGATAACAAATTCATGTTTCACTTTGAAATAATAATTTGTATGAGTCCACTGAATTCTAACTTTTTATATTGCTGTGTATTATTACAGCAATGTAAAACAAACATTTTAAATTATATGTACATTGTGGAAACACTTCCAATTTTTAAATGTTTTTGCAGAACTTTTTTCCAATTGTTACAGTTACTTATTTAATCACCCAGTGTATGATATTTGTAAAGATTCTTTGATTGTTTAAAAACATTACCGCCAGTATTCATTTAGGTAATTTTTTTTGGCATAATACCAAAACTACTAGGTTTTTTAACAATTTTGGCTACTAGTTTACACACACGCACGCACGCACCCACACACATCCATCCACCCATCCGTATTTTACCTTTCTTGTAGACCTCTCAGAGAAGAAGAGTGATCTCCGAGTTTGTGATGATTCCACATGTCGATATGGTGGAACCTGCAGCGATGATTTGAGGTGTATCTGCTCTTTTAAGGTAAGAAGCTTTTTAACTTTTGTTCAAGTCAGATTCTTATATTGGTTGTTTTGTAGTTTACTTTGTGAAGGTTTCATTTGTTCTGTATTGAATTCCTTAATGTCCCCTTTAGCCAGATAGGTACACTAAGAAAATCTTATTTATGTACAGTACATAAAATAAATATGCATTTACAATGTTACAACAAGAAAATGCAGTGCATTTTGCTTTATACATTACACCAGTTATGTCAATGGCTGTATAGATGCTCTTATTATAGATTGTATGCTTTGAAACATGTTAAATGGCATTCAATGTAACAGCTGAGCATGTACATGGATGACAGGAGGTCACAGGCATTATAGAAGCAAATCTTCCTTAGTAGATCTCGAGGGGACCTTATTATCTTCACATTGTTATGTCAACCAAGGAGTCAATGACTGTTATGAATGATATGAAAAGATGATGATGACCATTTAAAGAACTATACGGATCTTAAGACAGATGACAGAAAAACTTGAATACTCTTGTGATGGGTGAAATAGTCATGCTCATAAATTACAATGTATATGCCTTTATTTTATGTCTTGTTTTTTAGTGCCTCAAACGCTATAGACCAGTGTGTGGGTCTGACGGAGATACCTACCGGAATGAGTGTTATTTAAGACAAGCGACCTGTAAGCAACAGAAACATATCACCCAAGTTTCAAAGGGGTCATGTTACCATGGTGAGTATGACAGTTAGGCACCATCAGCTATTCTGGTATTGCTATTTGTGTTATCCGTGTCAAATAAGACATATTTGTGTGACATCTAAAGAAAGTGGACGAGGGAACAGAAGCATTTAACAATATATTAATAACAAGGACCTAATGCGCTGCCTTCTCTACAACTGTAAATATCTCTTGGAATTGCTGATATTAATAAGAAAAGTCCTGAACTGTGTGTAACAGGGTATTGGACCATTCTTCAAGAAGAAAAGTCTGTTTCTTTGAGGGATGAAGGTTTTGGAAATCTACTTTGCACTTTGTGCTCCAGAACTTCCCATAAAAGCTCAGTAATGTTCAATAATTTAGCAGTGCGTATAGGGGCATTACGATCTTGGAATGCGATGACATTACGAGGGACTGGTGCTCGTACCTTTAGGCCACCTGGTCCAGTAAAATGGCCTAATATTTCTTGGCCGTTAAGCATCCTTGCAGCACAATCATAGTCCCTAATGACTCCCTCAAGATGGGATTCCATACTAATATAATGCCGAAATCATGTTTACAAGCTGACAACAGACATGGCTTGAAACCATCCGTTGACTTTCACCAAACATAAACCCATCTGGATGTAGGAAAAAGGGTGAAATATGACTCATCAGACCAAAGTACTTTCTCCAATTTCTTAGCCGTCCAGCTTTGGTCATCATTACACCAGATTTTGTATCTGTATTTATCAATCCCAGATATAAATCGTCTCTGGCCCTGCCATAAGTTCCAGCTTTGCAAAGCTCACAAAAAATTTTTCCCTCTGAGACTGGATCAAAGATATTCTGATTATGTTCTGTGGCAATTTTTAAGGCAAGTGCTTTTGTGGCAGCTATCCTGTTAAATGCCTGTCTATCCCTGCCTGTGTGAATCAAATTGCAATCATTGTTCCCCTTTGAGGAAGGAGTTTGTCCACATTTGGCACATGCTGCCATGCTCTTTGAAACTGTTATTTTTGACACACTAACTACATTTATATGGATTCTAAGAAAATGTTATTCTTGTGTTAATTACTAAAACTGGACTTTTAAAGTAGATGTAAACATTTAGTCCGACTTAAATTGAATTTTCCTTAGAATAAGAAGCATGGAGCATAGCAGAGGATGTACAGCACATACGAGATATACAGCACTGTATAGCTGTCCAATTCACTGCTTAACTAAAGGGTGCACAGTACCAGCTTCTGTACTTCTGGTGCTTCAAGAGGGTACCAAGAGTACAGTACTTCAAGGTGTTGGTTTTCCACTGGTGTAAAAACCGTTACTGGTGCCGAATGACATTACAGTGCAACATTAATACCAACATTGCAAGATACGCTCATCCAGTTATTACATCACTGCTCAGCTAGATTAAGATCAGGCTTTTTTTCCCTTCAGTTTAGTTTGAATATTATAGCACAGGGAGCTAAAGTCTCACTAAAACATTTTTTAAAAACCTAGCAATTTTTGCGGTTTTAATGATTATTTGTTTACCTTTGCTACTTTTGCATGAATGCTGCATATGATTACAATCATAATCATTTTCATCCTTAATTGCTGTTTAATTCACTTGTATATGGGTGCGTGAGAAATTTATGTTGAACTCCTTTTTTGTTTCATAAAAACCCCCAATAACAAATTACAACAAAATCGCATTAAAATATTTGAAAAACTTTTCAATACTGTGCTATCATAGCATATTATACAAAATACTTTATTTCTTGTTATGCTATCCTGATCTTCTTGTCACTTCATTTGTCCATGCACCCATCATTATTAATTTCATTTTTTTTTTTTACATCTGTGGCGAAATAGGTCAATTGGACAAAGCCCAATACTAACAAGCTGAAAGGAGCCATATCGCCACCTACTGTAGTGAGTCAGAAATACTTCGATCAATAAATAGATTCCCCTCCCGTGCATGTATATTGGGACAAGGACATTAGTCCGATTAAATTGAGTATTCAAGCAATAACCGTAGCTGTGCATGTAAATGTACTGACTAAATAATTTATCAGTTTCTCTGGCCTATAAACCTGCAATTCTGGTACCAAGTCTCTCATTTCTTTTGACTCCGTTGTTACAGGTTACTCTGAAATCTCACTAATCAAAGCACGGAGTGTCAGACCTCTTTTACAACACATTCTCATAAATAAACCTAATTTGACTCACTTGTAGCTGTGTTTGTGATTTAGTTTCTTAAAAATTGAAGTCCTTTTTCTTAGCTCATTAGAGTTTTTTTTACACAAAAATGTTCTGAGGGTAGAACAAAAAATGATTGTCTCACATTGATACCCAGTCACATTCTGAAAGAAGTCGGTCCAAGCAACTAGAGGAGGCAGAACCAAGACATCTGATTTGTTTGGTCCCGCCTCCTCTAGTTGCTTGGACGCACCTCCTCTACAATCTGATTGGCTATCTCTCTGAACCAATCATTTTTCATTCGACCCTCAGAACATATTTCTGTAGATAAAACTCCCACAAGCCTGTTTTTTTCTCGGGGCACCCGCCCAGTAAATTAACATGGTTACAGGGAGTCTAGTATTTTTTGATATTGGAAAATATTAATAACACTCACAACACTTTTCATGTGAATGTCCTGTGGTGGACTGGCACACTATGAATGGGATTCTCTCGGCTATATGCTAGTAGGCATTTAACCTGGACATTGACTCTGTAAGGCTCTTATTTAAGCTAGAAAGGTCTTTATGTTTAGCAGTTGAAGATGAGGTTTTAAAATCTTAAGCCTGGCTTTCAGTTCAAGACGAGTACATAAAAGAACCAATTTCCAATTTGTTTCATTTAAATCATGCTTGTAGCTTTCATATGATGCATAAATATAAAATACTTGTTTTCGCTCCAATCCTGCATATGAATTAATTACATTTATAATACTTTTGGATAGAGAGTGTACTGTTCAATACTATTGTGTATACTATTCATAATATGTTAGGGTACAGGGCGTGCATAGTAAAGTCTTTATTTTATTTTAAAAATGTTGGTGTACAGGCCATGCACTAGAATGAATTTAGTTTATAATGTATCAGTATAAATGGCATTCCACCCCTCTTGTTATACACGACAAACCCTGTGGAGTGAGTCTGTAACCTGAAATGAAAACGCCCCGAGCTGCTGATCATTAATGCTGACCCCAGATATTTATATCTGGCCCGTGTAGCATTAGGGGTCTCAGAAGTGTGATATTTCCAACAAAGTAGAACAGAAGCAATTCAGTTTGTATTGCGAGGCTGATCATTATGTGCTTCTTTTTTCACATGCAGATAATGGCTCTGGATCGGGAGACAGAGGTACGTTCTGCTTCGTATGTTTGGATATAACGATTAAGGCTGACCTGAAGCTGTGTGAAACGTGAAGTCCTTGCATCTTTGTTTTTAAGCTTTAATTCACGCCGGCAATTCATATTGTGATCTGAGAAATCAAATATGGAGAAGGTGATTACAGGCTTACATAATTCTCTGATACACTGGCAGGTTTACAAATCAATAGTATCAGTCTCAAGGTTGTTTGTCAGTTTGAATATGACATCGACGAAAAAGACAAAGCTTGCAGAGTTGTTAAGAAAGCTGCTTGTTGAAAATCGATAGTTGAAAACTGAAAAAGATTCAGATAAAAAAGATTTCACAATAAGTAATGAATTTGATAACGGTTCCTTTGTGATGCAGGTAATTTCTTTAGCTGCTGTTAAAATCTTTGAAAACGATTGGTTGCAAAGCCTTCGTCTTTCAGTTAATCGCTTGGAATTTGCCATAGCAACACTTGTGAGGAGTAAGGGAACCTGAGATTATTGAACAGGTCTCAGAGGCTGAAAGCTGGTGAATTTTGGCGGCTCCCTCCCTGCCTGAGTGCTGAGAGCTGCGGGATCTCCGTCATTAAGCTACGCGGTTCGCGTTAGCACTGCGAGGTTGGCCACTGGTACACAGGTGTGATAGGACAGAGCTGGTAATGAGACAGGCTGTCACGCGAGCTAGGACTATTATTACAATCTGAGGCACAACCAGGGAGTGGTACGGTGCTTTCAGTATGTTTATTCATAGAGAGAACTGCGATCCTGCAGGTGTCGGCATGTCTTGTGGGTAGCCTTAGCATCTAATCAACAGGAAGCTTTGCCAAATTAACGCAGATGTATTGTTTATTAATTTCAGTTATAATGTTATATGAAGTTATATGAAAAGCTATATACATTATATTAAGAGTTATGTAAAATTATATATGCTACATTATACCAAGTGGTGCGCTGTAGTGGAGGATTTATATTTGTTTTGTCCATGAGTTTTGACATGGACTGGTGGTTGTGTGGGGGGTCTCTGGGAAGGTTGGAATTGTCAGGCGGAAGCAAACAATAGGACTTTATTATCCCTAAAAGAAAAACCAAAATTGAGATATTACCCTTTTAAACAAAGCAGAGTCAAATAGCAAAAGCACTTAAAACGCAGCTCATACCTGTGGCTTGGCCTATCAGAGGCGCCTGTTACTGCCGCTTAAATCAGCCCAGCTGACTGTTTGTGAAACCCAGCGAGGGTGGCAGCCTCAACTGGCTTTCATTACCTGAAGTGCTGCTTGACCTCAGTCTGGTTTTTAATTGCAGTTTGTTCCATGTTCTGGAAAGTTCCGACTATTCTGTTTCCCAGCAACGTGTTCAAATTTCGACTTAAATTTCTCTATAAGTTCTTGCACCCAAGGATTGTTAAAATTGAATTTGTTGTCACAAATGTTGTATTACATGTCTTCAGCAGGTTTAATTTGTTGCTACGCACTTCAGTTGAAAGAATAGGATCATATGTATCTATAAGATATCATTTAAACATTAACTATACTGCTGTTTTCCAGGTTATGATGGATCAGGTGCAGACACAAGCAAGAAATTTACTAAGTGTGGAGAGTGCAGTTATGGGGCTGAATGTGATGAGGATGCTGAAGATGTCTGGTAAGTAATATGCCTTTATAGGAAGTCTATATTCAGTGCTGCCAGCCAGCCTGGAAGCCTAGCAAGCACTGTCCTCCTTGTAACAGCCCCAGTGCCTGGTAAGGCTGAATCTTGAAATTTGAGTACTTAGAGTTGAGGGGATGCAATTCTCTTGCAGGTATTTCCTGAATCAGTAGCCTTTTTTTCAAGACTGAAAACATAAAATATTCTGGAGAAACCAAATGCATCACCATCCAGTTCAGTTATCTAATAAATTAATGTATATTTTAGAACTGGAACTACCTTTGAGAGTGCAATTAATCCATACATGCAGGGGTTGGACAAGGAAGACAATAATTTATTAGTATATTGTAGGGACTCTGCTTGCGAGCAATGCAGCATCAGCTCGTCTTGGGAATGATAGATACCTGTCCTGCACAGGGGCCTGAGGGATTTTGAGCCATTTCTCTTGCAAAACAGTGGCCAGGTTACTACGTGATGCTGCTGGAGGAAAATGTTTCCTGACTCGCTCCTACAAAACATCCTAAATTGGCTCCACAATTTTTTGACCTGATGACTGTGCAGACCATGGGAGATGGTAAACTTCACTTTCATGTTCATCAGATCGCCCTGTCACCAGTCTTGCTGTGTGTATTGGTGAATTATCATCCAGATACACTACACCACCTCCAGGGTATAATATTTGAACCACTGGGTGAGCATAGTCCTCCAGAATGGTTTAGAAGTACTTGGTAGTGACGTGCCTATCTAGATCAAGTACTGAGCCTGGGGAATGCCATTATGTTGCAGCCCAAACCATTACTTGTCCACTCCCGTGCTGCACTCTGGCTTCACAACAGTCCAGGCGGTAACTCTCCTGGACGTGGGAAAGACAGTGAAGGTGGCCTCATCAGAGAACAATACATGTTTCACATTATCCTCAGCCCAATGTTTACGCTGCTGGCACCATTGAAACCAATATTTGGCATTGGCATGAGTGACCAAAGGTTTGGCTACAGCTGCCCGATCATGAATCCACCCTGTGGAGCTCCCAACAAAACAGTTTTGGGGGAAACAGGAGAGTTGAGGTGCACATTTAATTCTGTAGTGAGTTTTATGTTTTCCGGACACAATCTAGATTAGTACCCAGACATCCCTTTCAGACAGCTTCCTCTCGCATCCACAGTTACTCCTGATGGATGTGGTCCGTCCTTCATGGCGTCATTACCCTGGATACCATGGCTCTCGATACGCCACTAAGACTTGCTCTCCTGGTCACAGGTGCACCAGTGAGACACGCACCAACAATTTGTCCTCTTTTGAACTCTGATGTGTCTCCCATTATGTTGTGTGGATTGCAATATTTTATGTACAGCTGTGCTATTGCTCTGCTAATTCAACCTTCCCACTCTGCTCTTACTGAATGTGCGTTAAGTGAACACTGGCCACCAGGCCATGGATATATGGGTGTGAAACTTAAAGTTTCATTGTCCAACCTCTGTATATTTCTGCTATTATTTCCATACGTGTGAGGTTCTGCAGTATTAATGTACTTAAGACAAAGTAACTGCAAGCTCCAGTCAGCAAGTAATGAAATGTCACTCATATTTCAAAGGATTGCACAGGACCACTGTTGTGACCACACTATATGGCTTTTTTCTTTTATTCTACTTTTTCATGCTCTATCACTCCACCGACACCACTAATCCAACCGGCATTACATAATGATTGCAGCACATTCTCTAACTCAATGCATCGCCACAGAACAGCACTAAGATCCCGGTGTGCAGACATAACAGTTACATTTGGAGCAGTTGGTTTTTCTTTCATTTGTTAGTGCAAGACAGAGACAAAATAGACTCTTTTTGAAGAGCCCAAGAACTATGCAGTGGACGCCTCCAGCTGGTTGTTGTCTGACAGAAATGCACACTCATACTGATGTCTCTGTAGCTCGATGAGTACAGCCTTGTATTAATGGCTGTGTATAAAAGGTAACCCTTTGCTCTTCTGAATTCACATTTCCTTGCTTAGCATTTTCATGGACAGAGTGTGGCTGAGGATTAGGAGCTTGTGGTTGGAAGGTCTCCAAGTTCAAACCACAAAGTGGGCAGAATACAGTTACCAATGGAAGCAAGGCCCTTAATCATAGCTGTCCCATGGATTGTCTAGCCCCATTTTCAATTGTATATCACTTTGAATAAAAGCATCATCTAAATAGCTTTCCTATAGGTGACTTAATACTGTATCCCTTTTTTATGAGTTGGACACTTCTCTTGTTGCCTCAGGTGCATTTGCAACATTGACTGCAGTGGTCACAATGAGAACCCTGTGTGCGGGACCGATGGCAATTCGTACGACAACCCCTGCTTTGTTCGAGAGGCGTCCTGCTTGAAGCAGGAGCGGATTGACGTTCAAACCCTCGGCAGATGCTCAGGTAAGTTTAAGATCGAAGAATGGAAGCTGTGTTTCCTGGTTACCCAGGATGGGAAGAAGACTAAGTAATATATAAATAATATTATTAAGATTATTATTAAGCCTACAAACTTTTTGATATATTTTCTTCCAAGTGCTAAAAATACAATTTTATTATTTGAATAAATGTGAAACCAGTGCTTAAGTTGTGTATGGAAACTTCCAGACATGGAGTACAGAAAATGTAGTTTTTCATAGTTCTCAAAAAAAAATTAAAAATCTATTGATTCCTATTTAGTGGGTGTAAATTTTAATGCAGATTATGCACAATACTTCATGTATGTAGCAAATGATATCTTTTTGTTTTATACAAAAAATAATTTTTATTTTGGAACTTTTGGAAGACTTCACATGACTGAAAAATTAAATAAGCCAACTGCATGAATTTTATGGCATGATACTCTGATTTTTATGGCATGATACTCTGATTTTTCTGAAAAGCTGAGCAGAAAAAAATCTTTTAAGTGAGTTGAATACAACAAATAAATTGAACGGCTGAGGTGCCCCTGAGGAGAGGTTTGGGTACTTAAGTGGTGTTTATCTAGCTATCCAACAAGATATCAGTAAGTTTTTGGAGAAGAAAAGAAAATCCTTCTAGATTTTATTGTGTTACTCTTAATTTAAAATGTGTCTTTTTTTCCTGAGCAATTATATTGCATATACAGACCCTCCTCTACTTGAACTCCTGAAACTTACCAACTTTCAGACATACGAACGAAGAGGACTAAGTCCAAATTGTGTTCATTGGGCTCTTGTTTCCTGTCTGCAACATTTTTTTTTCTGTGCACCAGTTCCGCCTAGTACAACTTCTGGCTGCTACTCCCACCCCACAGCAGTGTAGCGTGCAAACTCCCAGCATCCTAGTTCTTTGTACTTGAGTATACACTTAAAATGATGTTGAATAATAACTCAGAACATTTCCAATTGCAGACGGTCATTATGAATGTATCTTGTTCGTATGTAGAGGAGCATCTGTATGTTATATATATTATACAAAACTTTGCAGTAGGTATTTTGGTCAATTCAGACTGTTCTTGCTGCCCCGCCAATCTCCTCTAAATTTCTGTGGATAATTGAACGCCTGAATATGAAGTGTTGGCAGGATTGTTTGTCCTGAATATATTTCTATGGTATTAGCCAAAGGGCTTGCCAGACAGAATATTTTATATACTGCATTTTATTCCTCCAGTGATGTGTTAGGCATGCTGTAATTTAGCCCTTAGAAAAATGGACCCTATTGAAGAGAAAAAAAATCCATCAATCACTTATGAGATAATAATTTGCTGAAAATCGAGCGTGTTTATTTTGCAAGAGTGTACTGATTTAAAATGACGCCCCTTAAAAATGTATCACTGGTAATCTGGGAGCTCTGCACTTTCTGTTTTATAAATCAAGCAATGAATAAAACCGTGGCAGTGATTAGCGTTACTCTTGAGATTTTTCAGATGGCACATTTACTTGCGTTTTTCTTTGATGTGAGCTTTTATTTATTCATAACAAGTGAAGTGGTAGAGCGATGTTTTGCTGCTTATATAGTGTCTCTGTCCCTGCAGAGCAAAGTCTGCTCATATTACAGCAGCCAGTGAGGAGATACCAGGTTGAAATTGAAAGAGGCAAGTTATGCAAGCAGAAAGTTATGTCTTGAATAAGATTTTTTTTTGTTTCTAATCATATGACTATTTTCACGTTTTTACTGCATACACAATTTCTTTACCTGTAAAAACAAGTTACATTAAAAGTCTGTCTGACAAAAATTGGTTAGTCTTTGTTCTGTAAAATAAATGTAGCCATTAGTAAAAGTTCTCCTCAAAATTGTGAAGATAGTTGTAGCTATGTTAAGCAGGAAGCATGTGGCAGCTAAATGTCAAAGCTAGTCTTTCTTGAACATGTAGTGTGTCAATGTTTGATCAGACTTGAAAGAAAACCTTTATTTGCCTCTATTGAGAGATGTATTTATTACACAATAGAGCAGTTTTCGAAGTTTGGCATGACATTTACATTAGAAAAACAATAGATATTAATAATTTGAGAAGCATTCTCATTGACTTCCACTAGGGGTGTCTGTTGAGCCCACCCATAATACAGATCTCTTATTGTAAACCATTATTTTTAATAGCGGATTGTGGTGGTGATCTTCTGATCAGCAAATGTGACATTTTCACTACTGTGCGTTCTTTTCAATGTTTTAAAGCTGCCATTTCCACTTAAACATTAGTTCATGGAAATAGAAGAGCATTTCAATGTCCTTTATAGATCATTAGCTGCTATGGTTAAGAGATATTATTGCTTAAATTACCCGGCAACGTTTAGACTTAAATGCAGTTTGTATATTCAGATAAGTATCTGTCCACTGTCTTTCCAGCTTCCAAGTGCTTATCCAGTTCAGGGTTATCAGAAGCCTGTGGCTTTTCCCAGAAAGCACCCAGAAAGCACTGGGGCAGAGGGATACCCAGGACAGGATGCCAGGTCATTATGTGCACACACATATACACATAAACACATTCTATGAGTAATATAAAGAGACCAGTTCACCCAACTGCAGTTTGTTGTTCTATGGGGGGATTCCCATACAACACAAGGAGAACTTGCCCACAAACTGGATTCAAACCCCCCAACCCTGGATGTTTATGGCAACAGCAGTTCCCTTTGGAAAAACACTCATTTTCGTTATAAGACAACACCACACTCCTTGGGGGTACCGATTCAGAGATAGAAGCTATATCAGTACCTGTTTAAGTAGATGCCAGTTTAAGTGTTGATGTAATTTGAGCTTCGTGCAGAATATAGGAAATTAAGCAAGCATTAAGCAAGTTACTAGAATTTGTAATGCATGTCAGTGTCTGAAAGTTAGACATTTAACCTATTCCACAAATACAGCTCAACTATAGTCCAGGATCTCGTGATAATTGATCTTATGTGATGAGAATGGTGTAAATACCAAGTCTGGAGTAAATGCCATGTGATCCATCAACAGCTGAACTGGAAATGTGGGTAATGTGCTGCATGATCACTATTTCTAAGAGATCAAAATATTAAACTATAACTAAAGAGACCAGCTTTGTTTTGGTATTGGAAAAGAGATGAGTACGAGTTTCTTCGAGCCTGAGTGTGAACAGTGAGTCATGCGGAGGGGGGTGTCTTTGGTGTCTGAGCCAGCCCACAGCTGCTGTCGTCTGTCCCAGGCAGGGGGGTCAGATGGGCTGCCTGACCTCGATAGGTGACTGGAGGCCTCTGTGATAGTGCAGTGCTGAATCCTTTCATGACCTTTGTGGACACTGCAGACAGTGCCAGTAGGGACTCCAGGTATATTCCAGATATAAGGAATATCGCAGGCTTCATACATTTTTTAAAAAATTAATTTTCATTATTTTCATCTTTTACCCTCTCTTGATTCATTGATATCTTGAGAAAGTCATTATCGGGTTGCTCATTATGTACATAATTAAACAACGGGCTACTAAGTATGTGGAGATCACAATCAGCAGCTACGATAGCGAATGGAATAGTAATCGTCAGTAATGGATTTATCTGGGGGTATCATGGCACATGAAAATGGCTGCAAGGTCAATACTTACACCGACCTTTTTCTTATTGTAATCAGCTCGGAACACATACTTATAATTCCACTAGTTATGCTTCCTCTAGTTACCATGGGTGTGACATTTGAACAAGAAATGGCAGAAAAACAGGAAAAGAACACGCCACAAAGTATATAAGAATAAAAAAACTACTTTAATTGGACTACGTTTCAAAAAATGTTCTTTTTCTTTTTTGAATAGAAAATTTTTAAGAAATGACATTTTGATTTTTATTAGATACATGGTAATGTGTTACATTTACTTGACACTTTTTAAATAAAATTAGTACCATATGTTAATGATTAAAATTTAAAAATGCATTATCCGTAATAAAAATTAAACCACTACAGCGTATTGATCTCTTAGTATGAATGACCAAGGTTAGCACTAATCTCAGCACTAACGGCAATAAGTCAGAGATGCAATCAGTGAAACTGTCACAGTGGACATATGCTGCTGTGTTGTACTATGGTAACATTCTAGATTAACAATTAGATTGCAAGTTTGCTTCATTTTAGGTCACTAGAAATAGATGGTGCTTGTTTTCAGCCAATGCAAAGAGGATTTATTCCACAAAAGTGTATTATTGAAAAATTCATATACTAAACTTAATTAAATTAGCTACAGTAAACTTGCAGTTGCAAAGGCAACATATTTTCCTCTTTATCTTGTTATTCTTTGACCACTCTTTCACCCATGTATCTCACACTTCCTCCTCCACGCTTGGCAGTTTATAGCGATTCCCTTTCTGAAAAGCAGTTTTCAGTAATTCTCTGTATTATTTCACAAAATGCCTCAATGATACTTCCATGTACAATTATTTACCAGAATTAAAATATTATTATCTCTTGAGCTTTACTGATTCCATTAGTTGTTTTTTTCTGTTTTTTGCTTTGTAAACTGTCTGAATTGTTTGGAAAAAAATGTTTCATTAATACTTCAATTATGATTTAATCATTCAGGTTCTGGTGATGAAGAGGATAGGGTGGATACAGGGATTCCCAATCCTTGTTCGGAAAGCTATGGAAGTTTCTGTGTTCACGGTGAATGCGAAATGAAACACAATGTGGTCTCTTGCCGGTAAGATTCTCAAAATGTTTTACCTTTCTCTACTTTAAATGAACTTTTTATTATTTCCTGACATTATGTATTTTTTTCTATGTTCCTTCACTATTTTCTTTTAATATATATATTTTTTTTCTTTTAACCTTCAAATGTTTTAAGCATGTCTCCAGCCTCTCTATTTGTATCACGGTGTGATGAAATTGCCAAAAAGTTTGAGTAGGGGGATTAAAATTGTTTGGCAAAAGTTAGAATAGAAGGATATGTTGTTCAGTACTATTAGAGGGTGTTCAGTAGTATTAGAAAGTGTTCAGTAGTATTAGAAACTGTTCTTGTCTATCAAAGTCAAATGTTGGAAGGTACAGGGGTTAAACAATAGCATGTTTGAGGTCTCACGGCTATATTTGTTATATATTCACTAATTGCACAATCCATCAGTAAGAGCAGAGTGGGAAAGTTGAATTAGCAGAGCAATAGCACAGCTGTACATAAAATACTGCAATTGACGCAACATAATGAGAGACTTATCAGAGTTCAAAAGAGGACAAATTGTTGGTGCGTGTCTTGCTGGTGCAACAGGACAGCAAGTCTTAGTGGCATATCGAGAGCCATGGTATCCAGGGTAATGACACCGTACCACCATGAAGGACGGACCACATCCAACAGGAGTAACTGTGGATGCGAGAGGAAGCTGTCTGAATGTGACGTCCGGGTACTAATCTAGATTGTGTCTGGAAAACATAAAACCACAGCTGCCTAACTCAGAGCAGAAGTAAATGCGAACATCAACTGTCCTGTTTCCACCAGAACTGTTTGTCAGGAGCTATAAAGGGTCAGTATTCACGATCAGGCTACTGTAAACACCTTTGGCCACTGGTGCCAGTTACAGTACAAGCATCGGTTTCAATGGTGCCAGCAGTGTGGAGAAGCGCCAAAGAGGCTTACCACCTGGACTGTTATATACCCAGAATGCAGTATGGGGGTGGATCAGTGATGGTTTGGGTTGCAATATCATGACATTCCCTAGGGACACTACTTGTTCTAGATGGGTGTCTCACTGCTAAAGGCTACCAAAGATGGTGCTGTGTGTCAGGATGATACTGCATCAATACACAGCAAGACTGGTGGGGGAGTGGTTTTATATGCATGAAAGTGAAGCTGAACATATCCCATGGCCTGCACAGTCACCAGATCTGGATATTATTGAGCCACTTTGGGGTATTTTGGAGGACAGAGTCAGGAAGCATTTCCCTTCATCAGCATCACATGGTGACCTGACCACTGTTCCTCAAGAAGAATGGCTCACAATCTGGCCACTGTGCAGGACTTGTATCTGTCATCGCCAAAACAAAATGATGCTGTATTGGCTGAAAAAGGAAGCCCTACACTATCGGTGGCCAATCTTATCCACAAAAGGCCGGTGTGTATGCAGGTTTTTGGGATAACCTACAGGTCAGCTGTTCAAACCCAGTTGTGAGGACTCTTCAGCCAATCAGTCCTCTAATTAGTAATATAATTAGGGAGCTGCATGAAAACCTGCATACACAGTGGCCCTTTGCGGATGAGATTGGCCACTCCACCCATACTAAGTAATTTTTGTGGTGTAAAAGCAGGTGTTTCAGTTTCATTCATATCGAGCCCATTTTTCATATATTTCATATATACAATTAGAAATCTGCTTATAATTTGTTATCCTTTTAAGTTATATATACTTTTTTTGAGTTGCATTGGTCGATATCTTCAAGGCTAACACTATCCATTTTCACTATCACTTTTCTCAGTGGATGAGCCATACTGGAAATTATTTTTAAAATGAGCATGCCATTATTGTTGTCCTTTTTCAGTTTGTCAATCAGACAACACGAAGGAAAGTGTCTCATTTTTAATTGTGACATGGCCAGTGAGTCTAATCGTATGCATTTTACTAATTATAGACCAACTGTTAAATACATATGGAGTTGCCAAATTGCCCGTAGGTGTGCATGTGTGAGTGACTGGTGTGTGAGTGTGCCCTGCGATGGGCTGGCCCCCCATCCAGGGTTGTTCCCTGCATTCACTCGTACATTAACACAATTTAAAAATAGTGAGGCTTTTAAAAAAGATGAATCTCACACATTGTCTTGCCAGCCCTAATATCTACAAACCCCCATTTCCAGAAAAGTTGGGGTATTTTCTAAAAAGCAATAAAAACAAAAACTGCAATATGTTAATTCATGTCAACCTTTATTTAACTGACAAAAGTACAAGATATTTAACAGCTCTGACCAACTTAACTGTATCTTGGCAATATACCCAACGTTATAATTTGATGGCCGCAACACACTCATGGGATAGAGTTAAAATAAGATTGAAAAGTGTGCAGATTATTCCAGTAAACCCCAGTTTGGCAGGCTCTACTTTAAGCAGCCTAACTGGTAGCAGGTGTGGTATTATGACGGGTGTAAATGTAACCCCCATCAAAGGCTCAGTCTTTGCAAGCAAGGATGGGTCATGGCTCATCCCTTTGTGCCAAAATTCATGAGAGATTTGGTAGCCAGTTCAAAAGGAACATCACGCAATGCAAGAATATAGAGAATGTTGGTTTTGCAACATCTACAGTATATAATATTGTGAAAAATATTTGAGAATGCAGAGACATCTCAGTACGTAAAAGGTTAGGTTGGAAACCACTGCTGAATGTCCGTGATCTTTGAGGCCTCAAGTGGTGCTGCATAAGAAACTGTTATGCTACTGTGACAAATATAGCCACCTGGGCTGAGGAGAACTTTGGAAAGCCATGGTCACCTAACACAGTCCATCACTGCATCCAGAGATGCAACTTGAAACTGTATCATGCAAAGGGGAAGCCATGCATCAACTCTATTCAGAAAAGCCAGTGATTTCACTGGGCCTGGGCTCATTTCAAATGGACCAAAAGACTGTGGAACTGTGTGCTCCGGTCAGATGAATCCACATTTCAGCTTATTTTTGGAAAAAGATGGGAGTCAAGTTCTCTGTAACAAAGATGAAACTGACCACCCAGATTGCTGTCAGAGGAAGGTGTCAAAGCCAGCACCTGGCATAGGGGTGCGTCTGTGCCCAGGGCAGGGGTGAGCTGCATGTATGTGGAGGTACTATTGACTCTGTGGCGTATGTTAGGACCTTAGAGAGACATATGTTGTCATTAAGGTGATGTCTCTTCCCAGGACGTCCATGTTTATTTCAGCAGGATAATGCTAGACCACATTCTGCATAGGCTACAACCATGTGGCTTCATAGACACAGAGTGCGTGTCCCTGACTGGCCTTCTGCCAGTTCACATCTATCTCCTATAGAAAATGTATGGTGTAGCATGAATAGGAAAATCAGGAAACGGCAACCATGGACTGCTCAGCTGCTGAAGTCTTATATCATGCAAGAATGGACGAAGTTTCCAATTGCAAAATTACTTTAATTTGCGTCTTCAGTTCATGGTTAAAAAGTCTTATTAAAGGGAATGGTAGTGTAAGACAATGGTAAATATGCCTATCCCCCAGCTTTTTTTTTTTGAGTGTGTTGCAGCCATCAAATTCAAACCTTGCATGTATTTACAAAATACAATTAAGTTAGGCAGTGAAATTTGTGAAAATCTTTTCTTTGCACTTTTGTCAGTTAATTAAAGGTTCACATAAATTAACAATTCACATTTTTTTTTTTGCATTCTAGAAAATATCCCATCTTGCATTGTCTGTCATCAACTAATCACCTGTGGAACATTTAAAGTCAACTGAGATATGGCTACTCTACCAAGGATAGGATTCAAACCAGTGACCTTCTGATCACAGGCACACAGGGTAACGCTGCTGAACCACAGGCCCCCAAAGAGTGCAGTGCGACACGTATAGGGAACAAGCCCCCACCTTGGCGTCATTAGTCACTGCACTCCAACCACACTGAAATAACCAGCCAAGCGGCACTAGCATCCCAGGATGTGCCCTCGGGTGGCATTGTTTTATAAAGAACGCAGTAGCCCTGACACTGTAATTATACTCTAATCATAGAACTGGTGCGGCTGCTTTTGTGTTTTTGTGTATATGGCACAATGCCTTCTAACAAACCCCAAATTCCATTCTGTAGATAGTCCTCTCTGAGAATGAAAATCAATGAAAATTTCTTTCTTGCTGAATCTGAATGAAATTCAGTGCTCTTCGTTTCTGTCTAGACGTGAATGAATTCCAAGGATCTCTTTTAAAGGTTTCTATGGCGGTTATGGAAGAAAGATTAATACTAAGCCAAAAAGACCCTGGAAGTGTACAGGCTATTTTAAAATTCTCATTCACAGCAGCTTCCATTGTTTGCTAGGAGGTAGACAGGCAATCTAAAAAAAAAAAAAACATTTATTTAAGAATATAACAGTTGAAGACTTTGGCTAAACGGAAAATCATGTAATATTTTCACTTTCTAGAGCAGGTGATGATTCAACTGTCTGTTTTCCATTTATGTATCAGTACAGAGTAGCAGTGAGAACAGATTTACATTTATGTAGCAGATGCTTTTACTAAAAGTGACGTATAAGTGAGAAAAACTTGGGATCTGTGAGTTGGAGCAGTTGGCATGCCTCAAGGGGTGAAAAAATTAGTCTGTAAGCCATGAGAGTTGAACCCACAACCTTCTAGAAATAGACAAGGACCCCCAAACTGCTGAATTACACACGGCTCTTGATGATCACCTCATGGGTTTAAGGCATGGGTGTCGTTTTGCACTTTTAAGAGGCAGAATTAAATTGGGAAAACACAGATGTAGCTTTGAACTACATGTAACATGGTAAATGTTTGAATCTACAGGTGTGATTCAGGATACAAGGGATTACAGTGCGACGAGGCCAAGGATTTCAGCATCCTCTATGTGGTCCCCAGTGGCCAGAAGATTCAGTATGTCCTCATTGCTGCCATCGTTGGGGCTGTGCAGATTGTTGTCATCATTGCCATAGTGACTTGCATCACCAGGTAAGTTCCTGCAAGCTATGTCTTGGTAATGTGTATCAGGTTTGCCTGTGAATAAACATATAATTTAAACTGTTTTTCCGTTACACATTCAGACAATACTGTTCATATTCAAAAAATGATTATATTATTGCTAATAAATAAACGAACAAAAATACAATTATCATTCATGTTAAAATGTAAGGAATTTCTACATGCAGTATGAACAGATCTGGGGTAGATGATTTATGTCTGTAATAATGAAAATGGTATATTTTTCCCTTCTAATAAATTCTACTGAGCAAGTCAGAGGTTTGTCAGAGGTTCATTGTCTGTAGAGATGAGTCATAAAAATTGAAATAAAATTTGAATTAATAAATAAGGGGTGAGTTTCCTAAAGCCTTCTTAACGCTACATTATTTGCAAATTCTATGTTTTAACACAGAACTAATGAAACCCTCAGGAAAGTCACCCTAGGTTTCTTGTCATTTTCTAGGAAATGCCCTAAAAATAAGAGGCGGCGTCGGCAAAAGAAAAACATGGGACACTTCACATCAGACAAAACATCCGGGATAGTATAAGCTGTGTTTTCGTGTAACAAACAATGACGTTGTTTTATCTTGTTTTTATGTAATAATCTATGTGTTTTCTGTTTTTTTCAACAATTCAAAAAAGTAAACACTTCAATTCCGCGATAAATGAATTGCTATGAATTTTTAATGATGAATTTATTAACTACATCATTTATTTCCTTTATCCTGTTTATTTCAGAAGCCTTGTTTTCCTTCATATTTTGTAATATGCTGCAGTGTCAAACATTTTTAGTGTAAGAAACTGTTCCACCTTATTTGTTTATATTTTGTTATGTGATTCCGTTCTAGTTCATTTTAAAAGAACTGCATTTCAACCTTGAATTACAAACAAACATCTACCAGTATCCCAGAGTTCCCTAGCTTTCTTTTTTCCCCTATTTTTCTATTCTTGTTGTTTCTTATTTAGCAGTTTTCAGTCATCCTTTTGTCCGGAGTACCAATTTTTTAAAAACAACTATAATGTGAAGACCTTTAAAGGTTACTGTTAACAAATAATGTATTTCGAAGATATTTGGAAATATTTGTATTTGGAAAAATATACTTGAGGGAAAGTAAATGTTTTGTAAAATTTTAATGGTATATCATGTAATTCTCAACACATATCGCATGGCTTGTAAACTGTTCTGTGGAGTTGTTTTAAGAGAATTAAATGCTCTTTTTGCGAGAATTCTGTACCTTTCAGCTCAGTACTTCTTTGATATTTAAATAGATTTTCCATAATCCCTGGTAAATATGTGGATGTTATTTGAAAAAGCTGGTAGGTATAACCATCCATCCATCCATTTTCTAAACCGCTTATCCTACTGGGTCGCGGGGGGTCCGGAG
>JABFEA020000001.1:27291768-27306181 GCA_019775915.2 Cyphomyrus plagiostoma
TCATATGTCTGTGTTGTGTGCATTAAACCCTCGTTCGCCCTCACGCCTGCCTGGACTTCCCTCTTTCGCCGTCCTGCACACCGCGCATACGCAACAGTCTGCATGATCATCTGACCTTTGCCCCATTGATCTGATGTGAAATCGGTGGTTGAGCTCTCTAGCGGAGAGCTTTTTATTTCGACTGGTGATGTTTGACATTTGTTTAGTATTCTTGCTTAATTACCATCCTGTAATGTTTTTTTCTATGTGGCACTGATTGTGCTTCAACCACACAATAACATAGGAAACTGTCCAAAAGTGTTCGAAAGAGTTCAAAATCTTATGAGTAGCTGAAGGGTGTTTTTGTTTACATTTTCCATACTTCGCAAATATTTTTATCCAAAGTGACATAAGACCGAGAAAGCAGGGATAGCCGGTCCCTGGAGCAATGGGGGTGAATGATGGTGCTCAATGGCCCGATGATAAACCCACTTCACCACCTAAGGGATTTGAACTGGTCACCTCTTAATCACAGATAGCCTCCCAGCCAGTAGAGTCCCACGTCAACCCTGCTGGCAGCTAAGATACAGCTTACCTGTGCAATGGTGCGATCAGGACACCAGCACCGAATGAGCAGTAACTTCCTGAAGGTGTCCATGATGCTGTCATATCCGTCAGGGATGGCGGCGTCCTCAGGGGCTTCGGCATCATACCAGGCTTTCCAGGCCCGGTCATTGTGGGCCACCTGGACCAGGAGCTGTGTGAAGGGGTGCAGGCCGGACAGCTGCACCAAGTTCAGCCAGGTCATGTCCAGAATCCAGCGCTTGGGCTTGGGCTCAACAGAGTTGAGGTCCAAAGAAGCCCCACCTGAAATCCAAAAAAACCAAGAAATGTATTGAAGTTAATATAGGTATTAATATATAACATTAGCAATATCTATGGACCATAAACAATAGTTAGTGCTTTTTTAGATTGGATATAATCTAGTTTATATATATCCTTTAGTTTGAAATGGCCACATAGTTCAATATACAGAAACATCTGAGGAGCTTAACCCACCAGGATGGAGAGAGTGGAGAACCAATCTGAGCTAAGTACTGAGTACAATTTAGCAAGGTATTGAACACAACTGAGCTAGGTGTTGAACAAAACTAAATTTTTATTGAACAAAACTGAATTAGGCAGTGAACCAATCTGAGCTAGGAACTGAGCAAAACTGAGATAGGTGCTTAAAAACTGTAAAAGGGTGAAAAGTTTAAGTTGCTTTGCATAAAAAGCACCGGCTAAGCACCTTAAAGGAAAATGAACTGTAAATATGTTTGACCTAGATAGATGTATTGAGGAAAGCAACGGGACTGGCTTCACCATTATGCATTTGATCACAGAAGATTCTGGAAAGCAAAGGTTTTGAATTATCGACTTGAATTAAGCTGATGTGTGAAATCTAAAACCACCAGAGGGAAGTTGATGTGCTGGGAACTGGGAATTTATCTTTGCGTAAGACAGAAGAGGCATGACAAAAATGAAGATAGCAGTCTGGGAAATGTCAAACGGTTTCTCTTGTGGTGAATAAGACGTTGTGGGCTGTCATTATTATATCATGTTCAGTGGAGTATTAAAAGTAGACTTTGTTCCTGGTTATACACAGGTAGGGATGTACTAACTCCATTAAATAACAGGCAGCATTCCTCATACACTGCAGCCCACTGTTATGCTTTTCAAGATAGGACAGAGATTTACAGTACAACGAAGGTAGGGAGTGTAAAACCCAGCCTATCTTAACCTGCCTGATTATAATCTAGATAGGTTAATCTCTCCTGGAGCCGACACCTTATTGCGGTGGAGGGGTTTGCGTGTTCCAATGATCCCAGGAGCTAAGTTGCCTGGGGCTTTATGCCGCTGGTAGGGTCACCTACAGGTCCTGGGTGAGGAACCAGACAAAGTGCGCTCACGAGACCCCCAATGATGGACAAAATATTTGATCCACAATTTCCCTTGCCTGGATGTGGGTCATCGCCCCCCCCCCGATGGCGAACGCCTGGTGGCCAGGCCTGCACCCATGGGGCCTGGTCAGGCACAGCCCGAAAAAGGCATGTGGGTCCCCCCTCCATTGGGCTCACCACCTGTAGTAGGGACCATAGGGTTCGGGTGCAGTGTGAGTTAGGCAGTGGCCGAAGGCGGGGACCTTGGCTGCAGAAGCTAGCTCTAGGGACATGGAAAGTCACCTCTCTGGTGGGGAAGGAGCCTGAGCTGGTGCACGAGGCTATGAAGTTCTGACTAGATGTAGTTCGGCTGACCTTGATGCATGGCCTGGGCCCTGGAACCAGTCTCCTCAAAGGGAGTTGGACCTCTTGCACTCTGGAGTTGCTCACGGGGAGATGCGCAGAGCTGGGGTGGGCATACTTATTGCCCCCTGGCTGGGTCCCTGTACATTAGGGTTTACCGCAGTGGACGAGAGGGTAGCCTCCCTTCTCCTTAGGGTTGGGGGACGGGTCCTGACTGTTGTTTGCGCTTATGTGCCAAACAGCAGTTCAGAATACCCACCCTTTTTTGATGTTGGAGAGCACTCCTCCTGGGGACTCTGTTGTTCTGCTGGGGGACTTCAATGCTCACGTGGGCAATGACAGTGAGACCTGGAGGGGTGTGACTGGAAGGAACGCCCCCTCCCGATCTGAACCCGAGTGGTGTTTTGTTATTGGACTTCTGTGCTCGTCACAAAAGCATAATGGTGTCCATATGTGCATTTGGCACCAGGACACCCTAGGCCGCAGTTCGATGACCGGTCGTGTCATCAGACTTGCGACCGCAAGTATTGGACACTCGGGTGAAGAGAGGGGCGGAGCTGTCAAACGATCACCACCTGATGGTGGGTTGGCTCCGCTGGTGGGGGAGGAAGTTGGTCAGACCTGGTAGACCCAGGCGTATAGTGCGAGTCTGCTGGGAACGTCTGGCGGAATCCCCTGTCAGGGGGAGTTTTAACTCCTACCTCTGGCAGAACTTCACCCATGTCCCAGGGGAGGGGGAGGACATTGAGTCAGAATGGGCCATATTTCACACCTCCATTGTCGAGGTGGCTGACCTGAGCTGTGGCCTTTCTCGGCGGCAAACCCCGAACCCGCTGGTGGACACCGGCGGTGAGGGATGCCGTCAAGCTGAAGGAGTCCTATCGGGCCTTTTTGCAACTGATGAGTACCGGCGGGCCAAGCGGAACGTGGCTTCTGCGATCGCCGAGGCAAAAACTTGGGTATGGGTATGGTGAGGCCATGGAGAATGACTTCCGGATGGCTTTGAGGAGATTCTGGTCCACCATCTGGCGTCTCAGGGCGGGAAAGCGGTGCAGCATCAACACTGCTGACCTATGCACTGCTGACCTCAGTTCGGGACGTTGTGGGTTGGTGGAAGGAATACTTCCAAGACCTCCTCAATCCCACCGACACACCTTCCAATGAAGAAGCAGAGTCTGGGGACTTGGGGGTGGACTGGCCTATTTCTGGGGCAGAGGTCGCTGAGGTGGTTAAAAAGCTCCTCGGTGGCCGGGTCCTGGGAGTGAATGAGATCCGCCCGGAGTTCCTCAAAGCTCTGGATGTTGCAGGGCTGTCTTGGTTGACACGCATCTGCAGCATCGTGTGGACATAGGGGGCAGTGCCTCTGGATTGGCAGACCGGGGTGGTGTGTTCCAACTATAGGGGGATCACACTCCTCAGCCTCCCTGGTAAGGTCTATTCGGGGGTGCTGGACAAGAGGGTCCGTCGGATAGTTGCACCTCGGATTTAAGAGGAGCAGTGTGGTTTTTGCCCTGGCCATGGAACAGTGGACCAGCTCTATACTCTCACCAGGGTCTGAATGACCGAGCTCCTCACCCTGTCTCTAAGGGAGAGCCCAGCCACCCTGCGGAGGAAACTCATTTCGGCCGCTTGTATTTGCGATCTCGTTCTTTCGGTCACTACTAGCTGTCCATCACATATACATATATAGTGCCAATATGCATACTGTACTACAAGTTACAGTGGGGAAAATAAGTATTGAACACGTCAACATTTTTCACAGTACATATATTTCTAATGTGGCTATTGACACGAAATTTACGCCAGATGTTGGCAACAATCCCAGTAATAGACACATACAAAGAAATCACAAATAGCAGATTCTAGTTTCTTGTCTTTCCATGCCTCTTTGTCATACTCCATCCACTTTCAGGCATCTCTCTATCAGTGTATATTTTTAACTATGGATGATTACACGTGCCTTGACAAAAGACCGTATATGCCTTCAGTGGGCATTTTCTAAGGTAGATCTAGCTACTACAGAATAGGACCCACTTTTGCTTCAAGAACCACTTCAAGGGCTACTCTTGGACTGAGCTGTTATTTTTTTTCTCTTGTGGCCTTTTTGTTAGCCTTCATTCTCTGACCTCCCTCATTAACTGCGCTGAAAGGATGTTTTTCAATTACGTAACCATTCCTTATAAACTCTAGAAACTGTAGTGAAAATCCCAGAAAGAAACAGTAAGTGAAATCCTTGACCCTGTCTGCATGCTGTATGCATTCAGCTGCAACCACAGGAGTAGGGGCAGGCTGTTTACATTAGAAGGTAGGTATAGCTAATAAATTAGTCACTGTGTATATGCATGATATATCAATATTTGTATACAGTGGTCCCTCACTATAACACGATTCATATTTTGCAGCCTCGCAGATTCGCAGACTTTTTTTAGTGTCATTTTGCATTTTTTTTTTTACACACATTGTGTTCTGCGTCCTGATTAGTGCATTGTGTTCTGGGTCCTGATTGGCTGTAGACCATGTCAATCAATCTCCTCCATGCCGTGTCTCCTGTACAGTACAGAATGCGTTCAGCTTGTCAAATTTACACAAATTTTTGATCGCTAGCAGTGTGACTCTGAAGTGCTGTACTGTATGCTTGTAAGTTTCCTCCCCAACAAACCAATGATGTTGACGAAACGGCGACAAAAGTGTATAAAGTGTGTAGTGTAGTGTGGGGTTTTACAGCATTAAAACATCTATAATAATTGTGAAAAATAAAGCTGACTACTGCGGATTTTGCCTATTGCGGGTTATTTTTAGAACGTAACTCCCGCAATTAATGAGGGACCACTGTACATATTATTTGATCTTATATGTAAAAACTAAATATAACTAGTACTGCAAACTGTACTGGAATTTGTCTTTTTTTAATGAACTGGAGCTGAAAACCATTCCAGTGCGCCATTACTAACCTTTGATAAGTGTCTGGAACTCACTGTGTGATATTTTTTTCACCTGCAAGTCTATCTTTAAGGCCAACAGTAAGGTAAAGAGGAACTTGTGATCTTCATAAAGACCCCGGACTGTGTACAGGAAAACTTGATAGGTGAGGAACTCGATGATGTTGGCGATCCTCTTGGTGGTGATCTGCGTCTTTGCGGAGCCTTCCATGGAAGTGTCAAAAAGCCCAAGGAATTGCCGGAGGGAAGTCTGATACATGATATTGACAAGGCTCATTTCCACGATCAGGAAGTATAGAATGCTGCCCCTTGTGGCCACTGGGCGGTACTCCTCCCTGGCCAAGTTTATCTTGATCTCGGTCTCAGCAGCAACTGTCAGCTTTTCGCTCACCTGGAAAATGAAAGACAAGGGCAAAGGAGACATACATAATGAAGACCTTCAGCTCAACAGCTAGCTTAAAGTCATCTTGTAAAATATTAAACTATGAAATTAAATTTTAATAGCAAAGTCCTGGCCTGAATGGTTTCTTTTTGAAGTGCACAGTGAATACCGCTAATGAGTATCTAACAAAAGCTGAATGCATGTGGAACCTTGTATCTTTTTCCCCAAAAAATGTTAATGGACTTATCTTGATATACTTGAATTGACTGACATTGAATGCATTGCATGCTTCAGAGTGGATCATACTAACATTCAGGGCAGGCCCGTGGATTAGGCAGTATAGGCAAATGCTAGGGGTGCCGTCCATTCAAAGGGGGGTACTCCATTATTATGAAGTAATAAAAAGCTTATTACATATGCAAATCTTATTAAATAAGAAATATTTTTTGCTTTGCCTGGAGCCCCTTCCCCTCCATATCATGCAGTGACAGCTTCTTTAAGTGCATGATTGTGGAGGGTGTTTTGTGACAATATTCAATAAATAAATATCATATAAATGGTTATTCAAAGTGTCATTTAAATGATTGTTTAAACCACTTTTGCCTGAAATAGGGGATGTTGACGGTGATGCTTGCCTAGGACGCCACATTCGCTAAGACCAGTACTGCTACCATTCACACCACATCTATCAGTTAGGTGTAGGCATTTTTACTTGTTTACAGAAATGTTCAGAATGAAAAGGGGAAAAGTTGAAGTATAAGTATTCATTCTTACGCATAATGTGGGTCATTTGCACAAACTCATTACCGCAACATATACATTTGTAGTTTGACAACAGACTCACATTATATTATTGTCTGAAATGTTGATTTTGCCCCTATTGCACTGAATTGTTGATTTCAATTGGGTAACTTTTTAACCTCTTTTTGGACTTAAGTGCTTGATGGGGAGAATCAAACCCCTATATATGTTTTACAATGGGCAATAAAGAAAGTTGAAAAGGCTATGGTGACCCACATTGTCTGGAAATATGCTCAAAGAAGGCATTTCTGCATGGCGAAAAGATGCAAAAGAACAAAATGAATGTTAGATTTTTTGTATGAAACCCCTTTATAATCAGGCATGCTAACATTATACTGTAGGACACAGAGGACCTGCTTTAATAAAAGCACGTTATAAACTGTGGCCATCAGTGATGGATAAGTAACGTTTCTGCGCTGAGGCTCCCTGCCGGCCGACTGACCTCCTGTGCTGTGGTTTTGGTGACCCTCAGCACTTCGATGAGGGACTCATCCTCGACGAGAGAGCCCTGCGTGCTGGTCAGCCGGTACAGCAGGTTGTCCTCCAATTCCTGCATCTTCCTCTTGTTCAAAGTTACCTCCTCCAACAGCTTCACACGCTCTGATTCCAGCTCCTGCGAGGGGCATGGAGAAATTCGGTCTCTAAACGCTCTCTCATCTTAAACTGATAATTATAAAACTTGATTTATCGATCTGAACTTTGTATTATCACATCTAATTCTGTCGTCCGCTGGTTCAATTTATTATTTATTAGAGAATATTCCATGTCAAACTTTACTGATATTATAAAACACTCTTAAAGTAATCAGAATGACACTAGAACAAATTCTTTGGAGGTGACAGAAATTAAGGTGTCACAGAATGAAGTCCAGTCCTAGAAGTTAATGAGACAAGGCCTAAGTACTCAGGAATCCAAATTAAAATGGATCATGCTTGGTGAAATAAATGATTACAGTACTGCAGGGTTAATTAACAGCCAGGCACCAATGACCTACAACAGCAGCTGGAAAGATTAGAAAAGCAGTTAAAATATTCCACAGTTAATACCCCTCCCACACAGTTCATAAGTGTAATAGCCTGTTTTTGTTGCCGGACTTCCTTATATACCTTTATTATGTAATGTACGAAAAGAGCACACAGCACAAAGGAGACAGATAGTTTCTTGTGTGAAACAAGAATTACAATTATGCTTTGCTTAATCATGCTATCATGTGTAAACATTGAGTGTAAATGATGACCACAAGGGTATGTAAATCAGAGGAGTGATATTTTTTGATGATATTCTAGGCAGCCATAGGGGCTCCCGGCCAGAAATAGATCTAGTTATAGCGACCAGGATGGTAAATACGCAGCAGGATCCACTGTTGGTGACTTATTAATTTGTTTAAAGTGACTTATTTGATAGCATTGTTGTTTCCGATCTCCAAGGCTTCAGCCTGAATCTCGCGTCTCTATTCATATTTTCATCGTGTTTATGCATGAGTTTCCTTCTAAAGCCTATCCCAATAATTCTGAGCTCTGTGGTGGACTGGCATCTCATACAGGGAGCAACCCTGTGTTATAGTCTGTGCTTCCAGGTTCCACTTCATCTCTGCCTGAACTGTCCAAGTGCATTTGAAACTGGAACGATGGGAAAATGCAGAATAGATGCATATTAAATGTTGCAGAAAATGATTTTTTTCATTCAGGTCCAGAAATTCCTTAAATACTTGCTTGACGCAGACTGGCGAGAGACATCAGCTAAATTTGCCGTCCAAAAGCAACGGCAAGACTTTCCCACAGATCCCATGCACATGAGAGGAAGAGCAGGGCATTCAGCATTGTAAGACTAAATATAGGATGTCTGTTAAAGATTTAAAATGTCATTGGCTGCTAGTAGAGGACCATCCCCCCCTGCAGACAGTTGAACAGTTCATTGGGCAGCTCTTTATTTGCAGTTTCTGATACATTTTACCATCGAAGGGGGAATAGTGGCTGAGTATGCATGAATTTATGATACAGTGGTGCCTTTAAACCAGTTAAGGTTCAAGAATAGAACAAAGCTTATACTGTCTGCAAAGAAGTCATTTTTATTATTTATTGTTTTCTTTGGACACTTAAAGGGAAGTGGGGCAATGTGTATGACCATATTATTTATAAACAAAAAAATAAGCATTTATGAATGTAATTCTGGGGTTTCTGATCCATCTACAGTCATTATTCTTGTTTTCATTAGGCTAGTCATGCATTCACATTTTTACTTATTTAGCAACATGGACTTTGTAAAAGTAGTTAATCACTGGTGCAGTTGAGGGTTAAGGGTCTTGCTCAAGCAAGAATTACTCTGGGATGTGAACCAGCAGCCTTCTGATCCCAAGCACAGTGTCTGAACCCACTGATCACACAATGCCTGCCAAAAAGGGAGGTGCGCATCAACGAAATGGCAAACATTCAGGCTGCGTGGACCATAGTATGATGTAGATGCTAGGGGTAGAACCCAGGAGTTCCTACATACAAAGCACTAAGCCAAATCCACCTTACTTAACCACATCATATTTCATAGTTAGCACTGAAAAGTATTTTTTGAACTACAACAAATATTAAAGATAATAAAGGGATAACGATTGCTCTGATCATAGGCCACTGACAGCGTACCGAGGAATCATTTTGTTGCCCTATAATCGTAACCCTGATAATCTACTGAGGAGTAATTCAGTTACACTGGTAAAATTTGCCCTGATAATAAATTAGCCCATGAATGAAATAGTAATTTTGTTGCCCTGATAATGAACTGAAGAGTAATGTTGTTGCCCTGATAACAAACTGAGGAATATTCCAGTTGCCCTGATGACAGCTACCCTGGTAACAGTTGCCCGGATAATAAACTAAAGAGTAATTCTGTAGCCCAGATAGTAGTTACCATGGTAGCAGCTGCCCTGATTACAGTCTCCTTGATAATGAATTGAGCAGTTGCCCAGATAACAGTTACCCTGGTAGCCTTTGTAATAAACTGAGAAGCAGCATAAACACAAACCTGCTTCTCCAGTAGAATGACACGGCCCAGCAGCTGGTCCTCGAGCCCCTTGACGGTAACAGTAAAGTCGATGACGGCGGTCCTGGCACTGACCTCCGGGGTGTAGACTGGGTTGGCCAGCTTGGTGGTGATGTACAGGGTGAACCCCTTCATCACATCTACCTCTTTGTCCCCCACCTTGACCTGGGATAGGGAGCAGTAGCCAAAATAATGACAGAACACTGCACTGCACAAAAAATAAGATACAATAAAACTATAGAATGCATTGAATCAAAGATGCATATATTATTACTTCGTTAAAAAAAAAAAAAATTTACATATTTAACTGTACAGCATATAATGCTTTAAATGTACAGATTAATGATAAATATCAGCAATTCCTTATAGGCAGATGTTTTGAAGCACACAATTTGAACGGGAGGCTAAACTCTGCATCCACATTTTCCTATTTCACATGAATATACACCGCTCACAAAAATTAAAGGAACACTTTGAAAACACATCAGATCTCAATGGGAAAAAAATCATAGTGGATATCTATAGTGATACAGACTGGGTAATGGTTTGATGGAAATGAAAATTATCAATCTACTGAGGGCTAAATTCAAAGACACCCCGAAAATCAAAATGAAAAAATGATGCGGTAGGCTGGTCCATTTTGCCGAAATTTCATTGCAGCAACTCAAAATCATACTCAGTAGTTTGTATGGCCCCTACGTGCTTGTAGGTATGCCTGATAATGTCAGGGTTGCTCCTAATGAGATGATGGATGGTGTCCTGGGGGATCTCCTCCCAGATGTGAACCAGGGCATCACTGAGCTCCTGGACAGTCTGAGGTGCAACCTGGCGGCATCGGATTTCATCTTGATACCTAATGGCAGTCAAGGTGTTGTTGTCTAGCCTGTAAGGGTCTGTGTGTCCCTCCATGGATATGCCTCCCCAGACTATCACTGACCCACCACCAAACCGGTCATGCTGAACAATGTTACAGGCAGCATAATGTTCTCCCTGGCTTCTCCAGACCCTTTCACGTCTGTCATGTGCTCAGGATGAACCTGCTCTCATCTGTGAAAAGCAGAGGGTACCACTGGCGGACCTGCCAATTCTGCAATTCTATGGCAAATGCCAATCGAGCTCCACAGTGCTGGGCAGTGAGCACAGGGCCCACTAGAGGATGTTGGGCCCTCAGGCCACCTTTATGAAGTCTGTTTTTGATTGTTTTTCAGAGACATTCACACCAGTGTCCTGCTGGAGGTTATTTTGTAAGGCTCTGGCAGTGTTCCTTCTATTCCTCCTTGCATTGAGGAGTAGATACCGGCCCTGTCCGGTAACTCTCCAAGAGTAACTGCCTGTCACCTGGAATGTCCTCGGTGCCCTTGAGACTGTCTGGAGACACAGCAAACCTTCTAGCAATGTAGTATTGATACGCCATCCTGGAGGAGCTGAACTACCTGTGCAACCTCTGTAGGGTCCAGGTATCGCCTCATGCTACCAGTAGTGACACTGACTGTAGCCAAATGCAAAACTAGTGGAAAAAAAACTGTCAGAAACGATGAGGAGGGAAAATGTCAGTGGCCTCCACCTGTTAAACCAGTCTTACTTTGGGGGTCGTCTCATTGTTTCCCCTCTAATGCACCTTTTGTTAATTTCATTAACACCAAAGCAGCTGAAACTTATTACCAACCCCCTCTGATACTTATTTGAGTAGATCAATAGCCCAGAAGTTTAAGAATAAAAAAGTGTTCCGTTAATTTTTTTGCGCATTGTACATTTTTCATTGAAAATTCGAGTGTACGACTTAAATAAGTGCTCTGTTGTTCTACAGCTCAACAAATACGCTTAACTTGTGCATAGACTGACAAAATCAGCAGCTCAGAGCCCCCTAAGTACCACAGAAAGATATGCATGCACACAGTAAATTTAAATAAACAGCCTTGAATTTCAGACACTCAAGATGCATAGGGGAGACTTCTTTTTTTCACTTCAGACTTGAGTGGCACTTTGTAATGCAGAGAAACAAGCTAGACCACATCAAGAACCAACGGTTACACTCAGGTAGACTTACTCAGACTATTAAACGCTTACTTTATATGTTGAGCCAGATTTGATGAAATTCTTCTCCAGAATATTATCCAGTGCAGGATCAAGCTCCTCCCCAACATCCTCAATCAGTAGGGGGCGCCCAAGAGATAGGGAATCCTCAAGATGAGTTCTGAAGTACTTATGGTTTAAAGATGTTACCTGAAACGAACGATAGATAGATAGATAGATAGATAGATAGATAGATAGATAGATAGATAGATAGATAGATAGATAGATAGATAGATAGATCATCTCAGGCACCTTGTTCTTTTTCTTTCAATATCCCTCAAAATCATTCATGAATTTATTCAGAAACCTGGAACCCTGAGCTAAACATCTTGAGAGTACACATTAATCAGCTCATACACAACCACATACTGTACATTTCAGTCTGAAAAACATCCATGCATCTAAAAACATATACAATGAACATTTTGACTCATGTACTGATAATAAGAAATAACCATCAACCTGTAGTTCCTTTGTTTTCTCTCTGTTCTTGATCCAGATTTTCCCTTGGCCTTGAGGGTCAATCAAGAGAGGGTAGCGTGAGGCCTTGGTGACAATAATGCCATTCTGGATGGACAGATCATCACTGGGCAGGCCCTGAAGGTTCCACTCCCCGATGGTGGCATTGTCAACCAGCATGCTGATCACATTTAGATCCTATAATGGCATGAATGTGTGATATTAGTACACTGATACTAGTTATTACTGCTGTATTCTACTGAGAAGTCCACTAAGAAAAAAAAAAACTGTAGCTAGTAATATAATACAGTATAATGGTATTTTCGCTCCTTCATTTATGCAGAGGTCACTGTACCAGTAATATCTTCCCATGTTTTTTATTTGTGTTAAATGTCATACTTCAGCCTCTGAAAACAAGGCAGACATACTGTATATGGACAAGGCAGAACAAGTACAAGGAAAGACATGGACAAGATAAAGGACTAAGATCAAAGACAGACATGAGAAGAGAATACCGATGGAGCAGCATAGCAAAAATAAAGTGCAGAAAAGACACACTGAAGAAGTCAGAGGGGTCATACTTCACTGTAGGGGATGTGCTGCACACTCATCTCCTTCCTCCACTCCTGCAGAAGCAGGTTCCGGAACTCCTGGTTGAAGGGGCCAGAATAAGACAGGAAGCCAGTGGCTAGGAGCACGTCCCCAACAAGGCACTTGATCTGATTCTGGAACTGGGCACTGCTCTCTGTCCAGCGGACCTAGTGCAGACATGCAGGGAAAATGCATGGTGACTAATGGCCAAGCCACTGGGCCTGTGATCAGAAGATTCAGTTGAAGCCCTGGACCTGGCAGAACAGGCACATGTCCATGGGCCCTTGAGCAAGGCCCTTAACCCCCAGCTCCAGAGGCACTGCAAGCTGGCTGACCCTGTGTTGTGACCCCCAAGCTTGCTGTCGCCTGCATATGTGTCTGCATGTCTCATGGAGGGTGGGGTAGACGACGAGACACCACTAACACACTGACTTGCCTAAATGCAGAATTCAGTCTGTAAAAGTGCATATTATCAGACTCACCTTTGCAGCAGGAAAACTTGCATTTGCATTGTGTTTTTATTTCTATGAGAGTTGTAGCTATCATTCCTGTGAAAACTGATACTATTCAATGCTTAGCTACTTAGCTAGGTAGCGATATGTGCTGATAATGACTGGGGGAAACCTAAAGGCAAAGTGATACCAGAAGAATAATAGATGGATGATGGATGGATGGATGGATGGATGGATAGATGGATGGATGGGAAGTACATACAAATGCTCAGTAATTTAACTAGGTTTTGGACTGTATCAACATCAAAATATCCAAAAACATTCTATTAGTCATTAATTCATATATGTTCTGTTTTTATCAAATGTACAGACTTATGTATTTTATGCTCAGACCACTTTATGTGGTTTATATTGCAATTTGTGGTTCAATGCAGCAATATGCTCCCGATAATTATTTTGTCATCATAATATTTGCCCCAGACTATGTACTAAAATTGCATTTCCATGTCATTAAATTAAGCATCACAGATCCTCATGCTATACTTTAAACTTCTAAAGCTCAGAACAGGCAGCATTCCAGGCTGTGCTGCAAAGTTAAATTCTATTTGAACAAGTACATTAAAAGTAAACCTGCTGGGTACTGCAATTTGCATTTTAAAAGGCACATGCTAAACACCTTGAAAAAATGTTCAGTAAAAAAGGTATACAGACAGGGTAGTGCATCATAACTAAATGAAATACTCCACTGTATATTGTAATTTTTATGTTGCATTTTACATTTTACTTTACATTTGCATTATATTGCATTCTGCTTTAACATTTTTGCACTTGTGTTATGCTGACACAAACACTATGCTCAAACACTTTGGTTCTTCTTAATAACAGAAAACTTCTGTATTCCGTATTGTACTCCACTGTCTAATTTCAGGTATCTGCCATGTAGCATAAAGCGTGTGGTTTGTTTTAGTTTTTGTGCTTTTAGGGATGTATATTAAGCAATTAAACATTTTAATTTAAATGGACTGTTGAGGAAATGTAACAAATACATGGTTGAGGTGTCCCCGAGGAGAGGTTTGGGAACTGAAGCGGTGTTCTCTACCAATCTAGCAAATTATCAGTAACTTTCTGGAGATCTCCATCGCAGCCTCACCTTCTCCCCTCCCAGTAACCGTCTGCCATGCAGCCCCTGCTGATATCTCCATCGCAGCCTCACCTTCTTCCCTCCCAGTAACCGTCTGCCATGCAGCCCCTGCTGAGATCTCCATCGCAGCCTCACCTTCTCCCCTCCCAGTAACCGTCTGCCATGCAGCCCCTGCTGAGATCTCCATCGCAGCCTCACCTTCTCCCCTCCCAGTAACCGTCTGCCATGCAGCCCCTGCTGAGATCTCCATCGCAGCCTCACCTTCTCCCCTCCCAGTAACC
>JABFEA020000001.1:27319581-27335029 GCA_019775915.2 Cyphomyrus plagiostoma
CCAGGGCTATGAGCCCCCCCTCCCCCCAATACCCCCCCTTCCGTGCACAGATCACGTGTATAGAGGCTCAGCTTAATGGCCTCATTTTAGCCACACACGCCATAAAGTATAAATGACAAAAAAAGAAAGTTAATAACTAAAACATAGTTCAATAAAAATGTACACTAGATGTAGGGTAGACATCTTTGGATATTTGGATGACATTTGTAAAAAATAGAGTGTTTCATTTATAAGTTATCATATAAATAAATTATGGTACTGTAGCCTGTCTATCTATCTTCCTTAGACATTTCCAGTACAGAGCCTGGGTGGAATATAAATCAGTAATTATTGTGTGCAGTGCCACTTTAGCTCCCCCACCTCCAAGTGGCCAGAGCTCTCCAGCATTGGCCTGCCCACATCTAAAGGGCCATTGCTCACCAGCCTTGGCCTGCCCACCTCCGAAGGGCCAATGTTCATCAGTCTAGACCCGCCCATCTCTGAAGGGCCAGTGATCACCAGCCTCGGCCCACCCACCTCTGAATGGCCAATCCCTACCAATCTCAGCCTGTCCACCTCTGAGCAGTGAATACGCACCAGCCTCAGGCCACCCAACATCTAACGGACCAATACTCACCAGCATCTGCCTGCCCACCTCTGAATGGCCAATCCCCATCCACCTCCGACCAGCCAATGCTCACCTGTAGTGCCGCCTCGGCCGCAGCCAGCGCTGGTTTAGCCGCTTCCAGTTTGGATTCTGCTACCACTTTGTCGGCCTCAATTTCGTCCACAATGGCCTGGGCCTTGTCTTTCACCTTCTGCACCTGTGCCTTGACCTTCTCAGCTGCTTGGGCCTTTACGGTCACCTCCTGCAGGACGCCATCTGCCTTCTTGGATGCCACCTCGAGGTCTGTCTCCTTCAGGGCCAGCTCTTTGGACAACTGGTTGACAGACACCTCAGCTTCCATCAGCTTGGCCAGACCTTAAAAATAAAATGTACATTTATAGAAGGTCTTCATTATGTTTACATTCAACCTACTTATCTTCATACTGTGCAGTTGTTATTTTATCATGTAATTTTTTTACTTTACATTTACATATATTTAAAAGATATTTTTATCCTGAGCAAAGGGTAAGACAGTCCCTGGACATTTTGGGTTTAAGGGCCTTGCTCAAGGGCCCAAGAACAGAATCAATTGGCTGATCAAAGTTTTTGAACCGGCATCCTTCTGATCATGGGTACAGAACCACACATCTCACACAAACCTGGCTCACAGGTGTAGCAAGAGGACACAAGACAGGATTGTGCTATAACTTTCTTACACCAAAGTCCATTGTCATGAAGGCGCATAGGGCAATAACAGAAAGCCACAACTATGAAGAACATCTGGTGTCACAATGTTATACTGGAAGACCTGGTGAATTTAGATGGAGTTAAAGTTATCAGGAAGAGTAGGATGGTGATACTAATGTGAAATAACGCAAAATATTCTTCACAATTAAAATATTTATATATCATATTTATTATACATCTGTTGTGGGTCTTTTTGCCACAGCTAAATAATACATGTGTCTTTTTAAGATCAAATAAACTTCATACATTTTTTGGTAACATCCGTAAATGACTATGCACATTTCATTCAAGGTTATTTCCATCCATAACTGTTTCCATTTACCTGTTTTCATACGTTCTGCAAGCATTCCAACATGGGCTATTTTCTCAGAGTAAATGATCTTGTAGCCTTCGATAAAGGACAGGTAGGATTTGGGAGTGACGTACGTCTGGCGTCGGAAGCGGTCGAAGTACTCAACGCATTTCTCAGCTACCAGGTCGTGGAAGATGCCCATGGTTCCCACCGTGCTACGCTTCACTTCATCGGAGCATTCAACCTGGTACTGGGCCAGGAAGTGCTGGGCCACGGCCACCAGGGCGTCCCGGGGCCAGCGCTGGAACCAGTCCATGGTGCAGCCCGAGATCAGGCCTGGGAATTTCAGCGCCCGGGTTCGGAACTTGTCCCCCACCGGCGAGAAGCAGAGAACCACGTGCAGGTTGCACCGTACCCGTGACAGGAAGTAGTCGTAGAGGTTCTCGGGGGTGGGCTGGCGACGGGGCTGCTCATGCTTCATTGCGGGGATGAGCTCCTGTGCGATCTCGTCCACTTCGTCCCGGGCAAACAGGTTGGATACTTCTCCGGATGCCAGTACGTTGTTCAGGTACTCCAAGAAGGACTCGTCCTTTATCTCATTGTCTGTGAAGATGAAGGTGACGCCCTTCCCCTTCTGACCAGCGGTGCGGTAGAGGAACTTCAGGTCATCCATTAAATTGCTGATGTTGTACGTCCTGCCGGTAGAAATTGGAGTGTCAATCAAGAAATGTAAAGTAAATTTATATTGCTCTCATATAGATGTATTTACAGTACAAAATGGAGTATTCTACATTGAGTGGGGTTGTATTTGATCAAATTATTAATAGTATTTGATTTATAATGGGATGTCATAAAAGTTCCTGTAATGGCCAATTGTCTCAATACATTTGTACAAATAGTGTATGTATTTTCCTATTTTCCAGTTAGGTTATGGTGTGGTTTTTCTAGGAAATAATATATTAAACAACCTGCTGTTTACTATTCATGATCTTTTTAGACAAATGCATTTGCCATGTAAGTATGAATCCATAGGCATCCATATGGAGTTGCTCCCCGCCCGCAGCAATAACAGCTGCCATTCTTCTGGGAAGGCTGTCCACAAGATTGTGGAGTGTGTCTGTGGGAAGTTTTGCCCAATCATCCAGAACAGCATTAGTGAGGTGAGGCACTGATGTTGGATGTGAAGGCCTGGCTCACAATCTTTGTTCTGGTTCATTCCAGTGGTTTTCAATGGGGTTGAGGCCAGTCAAATTCTTCCACAGCAAACTCACCCAACCATGAGAGATGTGTCCCAAAACTTTTGCCCATATAGCATAATTTAAGTGACACAGATTGTGAATGACCGTTTTCATATATTTTGAGTATATAATTTAAATCCTCATGTATATTAGAAGCTTCTGTTAAATCTGTTAATTTTGATTTTATCATTGAAGAGCCCATTTTAAAATGTTCTCACTCCATGGGATACTTTAAGAAGGTTTCCCTGGACTTAATGACTTTTGGAAATTTAACGTATGTTCTTCTTGAATTACACGAGGACCGAATGAGTTTAGGTTCCCAATACTGTGACGTACGATGAGGAACCCTGACTTCACGTCATCGGTGGCCTCATCTCAAACACAACAACAAACGGGCTGAGTGAGCTGTGGGAACTTATCCTGCTGAGTGGCAGGGAGCCACGCTGTACCTGGTGAGTGTGATCTGATAGCTCTGGTAGCCGGCGATGAAGGAGGCCAGTCTGGTGAGGCTCTGCTTGCCGGAGCCGCCCACCCCCACCAGCAGCGCGTTCCCCTGTGACGTGCTAATGATGCGGGAGATTTTCACCAGGTGGATCATGGCATCCTGTCGACGGGAGAGAAAGCAGGAGCGGTCAGCTGCTAGATGCCGACCCTGGATCCGCATGGTCTGCTTCTCCAGGAGTCCTGTTAGCAGGAACGTGCTAACTGCTAGTCAGTCTCAACTGTTACAGCAGTATCACACCAGGAAAAGAAATTCATTTAGAAAACTCTGATAAATAATTAAGCTTTAAATATCTTTTATTAGTGCTTTTTCTTCCATAGTAGTACAAGAACGGGTTTTATTATTGTCATTTATTGTTATGTTACCAACCAGTATTTATACCAGTTCAAACAATTTAGCATTTTTCACTTTGTTGTACTAATTAAATCAACTTAATCAATGCTAATTTCACAGAAAAGGAAGACATTCATCTTTCACATCCTTCTTCAATGGTCACTGCTTGGCTGTAATCATCGTAAATGCCTATTTTAAAACTAAATTTTATATTGGGATGCCTCCAATACAATGTCAGAATCATAACCGGAATCTTTGTTTCCAGATGACCGAGGCCGGGTAGCAATTTGTGTCGGCACAGCTTGCTACTGGTGGAGGCACCATGACAACCGTCATGTAACAAAAATGGCACAACGCAGACAGATAATAAATGCTAGATACAAGATACACAACAGAGAGGGGCAAATGCAAGGTAGGAGATAAATACAGTAGCTGCAAAAAGGTTGAGGAATACTTGAAGCCCCTACTGAGAAGGTATGAGGTTGGGGCACCGGCTGGATGGGGCCTGAGTGCATCACAAACCACACACACTTACATAATGAGACACAGAATGGGGGTGGAATTAAACCCTCCAGCCTCTGGTGAGTTACCCAATAGGCCTCTGCACCACACTGCACAAAGGTCGCTCATCCTAACCGGCAGGTCTGACCACTTCAGGCAAAACACAGCCCTCTGAAAGTATACAGGGCCTGTATTTGCCCGCAATTATAGGCAATTTACATTTTTATACCAATGCTGGTCAGTCAGACTGTCACTACAGCAATGATGTCCGTTTTTTCCATTTTCAGTCCATGATCAAGCTGCGAGTACCAGAGGTGGGAAGAAGCTCAGTTACTCTCAGTTTTTGGTATTCAGGTTAATAAAACAATTTATTCTGATTAAAATGTATATGCCATTATCTCTCTTGTTACCGTACAATATTTCATAATTGCTTCTGGAAATTACATATAATTATTCTCCACTGAGCTCCAGTCCAAACTAAATGCATTGTGCATGAATATCTGTAATGGTACAAATATTGATCACCATTTCAGGCAGTAAAACGCACACTGCACTGCTAGTTTAGTTCTGGCTGAATTTCTGCACAGTACAACAGAGGCTGTGCATTCTAAGGCCTCCCACATAACAAAAACGACACTTTTCATAAACAGCCAGTCCTGTTACAACCTGGAAGATATTTTATTAACGAAAAATGTTATCATTTTAAATTTCATGGTAATGCATTCTTCTGAGCAGTGTTGCACAATGTTACCAAGACAAACTCTGCCTGTGAACATCATTAAGGCAAACGCCTTTTCTTCACCTTTTTTCTACAGCACAAAGTAACTCAGATGTTCCCATTATATAAGGTGGTGTTCCTGACATTAAACCATTCTGGCCTCCCCCCAATTCCCACACCTGAAACCCCAATTATGCGCCTTATTTTAGAATCTCATTTCGAGAACATCGGCAGAAAATAACCTGACGGCAACTCAATAAAAACAAAGCCCATTTCGCGAGCATTTAAAGAGTTGCCAAACAGCTAACGAATTAAATCAGCCAAACTGAATATAGATTCATATGTATAATGTGCCCCTGCCAGCATTTAAAGCCAATGTTCTGGCCCCAATCAAGTAGCTATTAAAATCCTGCTGGGTTCTCCCACTCGAGACGTAATTGGGGGGGGGGGCTATAATGTAAAATCCCTCCCTCCAGGGATCTGCGTCATACACGACCGTTGTCGCCGGCCTGTTTGTTGAAATTGTCATGGAAAACAAGGCGAGAGAAGTGGCCTCTCACTCAGGGAGAGACCTGGGTTTGGTTCACGTGCTGGGAGGAGGATGACGCGTAAAACAAATAATATTAAACGTTAATGTTTTAAGAAATACATGATCACAGAGAATTAGCCGTTCTATTGTTCTTTTTATGCTTTGACCCATAAAAATACTTCACATAGCAATATGTTAACATGTTCCACATGACTAATCATTTCGCTTTGACTGCATAACTTTTAAATTACTGACAGTTTTACTTTGTCTTCTTTTGTTTACTCTCTAGATACTGAAATAAAATATTCTTTGCCGCAGGCTATTTATCATCTTATAAAGCTGGGTCCACAGTATGCACTATTTATTTAACAAATAAATCTGACACTTGGAATTGTTAGTACAATATTCTACATGTTGAACAACAGGAGCTGTAGCTCCACCCTACTGCACCTCAGAGGGCGACTCGGAAAACCTGAAGGAGGTAGAGTCTCACCCGGAAAAACACCAGGTCCATGTTGCTGCCTCTCGCCGCCTCGTTGTACTGCTGCAGGAACAGGCCCAGGCGGCCCGACAGGACGTCGAACGAGGGCACGGGCTCGTAGACCTTGGGCGCCTCCAGCTCAGCCTCCTCAGGTTCATCCCCCGTGGCCTCTGGGGCATCTCTGAGGAAATCCACAAAGAACGAGTCCCTGGGGGAATCTGCGGCCAGCGAGGCGCCATGGTCCTCTCTTGCTATCTGTAGAAACAAAGGGTGACACAAAAACGACATATGAGAGCTGGAGGAATGCTGGGGGAGTCAATGCCAATCAAGAAATATTAAACCATGCCACGACAATGTGACAAAAACCTGCCATTTTGATCTTCTGGGGAACAATTTTTCAGTCCCCACAAAGGCAAACTCAATTTTATGGAAATCTGCGACTGAAATCGAAAAATAAAATTGTCAAAGAATAATATGTATACTGTAATACTGTATATAACCAAAGCAAATAAATAAAAAATAATACAATGTAAAAAATACGTGTCACTGCCTACATCTTAATTAATGGGCATTTTTTATCTTTATGTGTTATGCTAAATAGACACTCGGGCTATTTTCTCACCCTCTTGTCTTGGGTGTTCATTAAAACATCACTGGTGCTTGATTTTCACTCACCTTCTCCGCGGTCGTATCAAACCACTCCTTGTCCTGCTGATTGGTGAAGCGGTCGGCGATGACCCGCGAGCACTCGTGGTGGAAGAGGGCGAAGAGCACCTCCGGGCTCTGGCACACGTCCGCGGTCACTTTCAGAACCCCCTGCCAGATGCGACTAAGGTCCCGCAGGTTAAAGATGTAATGGAACTTCGCAGGTGTTGGCAGCATCTGTAAGACAGATAGCTAGACAGTCATTAAATATTCAAGTGATCATCTCAATGCCAGAGGACCAGAAAAACTCTAAAAATGGATTTCACTCTGCACCAGTTTATGTTGGGGAACCATGCTATTCTTCACCTATTAGCTCAGATTTTATTAAGCATTTCCTGCCTGAGGCTGTACCATCTTCCAGTCATGTTAATGTCTTACATTTCACTGCGCAGCAAGTAGGAAGTTACGCTAATTAAGCTGCACTTGTTTGTACTGTGGAATATTTGTTCATGTGCAGTCAGTCTTTTTCAGTCTGCCCAGAATGAAATGTGTTTGCATGCCACTTCACTAGGCGGTGGGGTGTGACTCAGTGGGTTAGCATACTGTGCCTATGATCAGGAGGGCATTAGTTTAAATCCCAGGGTCAGCAGCATGTTGTCTCTGTAAGCAAGGCCCTCAAGGCCCAATTGCTCCAAGGACCTGATTTGATTGGATCTTGCTTTCTCAATTTTGTTTTGCATGAAAGCATCTGCTAAATGTATAAAAATGTTAAGGGTTGCATGGAGCCTATCCCAGATTTGGATAACGTGCATTTGCATGTAAGGTACCCTAGTTTAAATAATGTTGATCTTAATCATTTCACTCCACATATGTATAGTGCATGTAATATATGTGTATGTAACAAATGAAACTTAAATCTTGATCTTGACACCGAGCCCTATTGCTCAATCTCTTCCACAATGTTACCTTGCTTTTGACGGCCTGCCACACCTTTCTCGTAGTAGGCACCAGTGCCCCTGCCAGGGTGCACACGTCAGGTGGGAAGCCTCGCTCGGGGCAGAAGTAGCCCTGAGCGACCGTGTGGAAGATCTTATCTATGGAAGAGTTGGAGGGCAGGGTGCAGTTAAAGATGCAGAATTGCCTTTTGAGGCGCTGAGGGATGTCGTTACGTCCCCCGCCCGGGTGGATCATGGCCGCCACAAACTGGATGTCCACCAGGCTGGTGAACTCCCCCGGCCGGTCAAGGTTGTAGAAACCCCCCTGCTCCATCAGCTGGCGGACGATCTCATTGGTGATCTGTCATGGGGGCAGGAAACAAAGAGAGCCAATGAAGAACAACACATCAGTCCCCAAAACCATCCCCAACCATTTCACCAATAGCTCAATTAATTAATAAACTTAATTAGTTATATAACTCAATGAGATATTGATTCGCCAAACATGATGTGCTAGTGGTCGAGTCAAAAAATACACTGGTGTACTGAATGAGATCCTTCACTGGGTGCCTGGACCAGGCTTAGAGACAGGTGGCAGAGCTTAGACATCCAGCAGGGGCAAAAACGTAAAGCAGCTGCGGTGGTTTGGGCTGAGAGGGATGTTTGGGATCTCTGCCTGGACTACTGCCCCCGCGACCTGCTCCCAGGTAATCAGCAGGAAATGGATGGATGGATGGATTGATGGATGGATGAATGGATGATAGAATGGTACAGGAACAAATGGTACAGCAACAAATACTGGGTTGACTTAAGGAGAGGCCTTGAAATGGCTAAGCTAACACACTTTGAAAGGCATAATATTATAGTTCTACACTTAGATAAAAATAATTTCAACGCCATTTTCTCTGACCGTCTAAGACTGCTCTATACTGTATAAAACGTTCGAACATCATTCTGGTGTCAGCATGGAGATAAAACTTGGCAAATTTAACCTGTATATTATATAATTCCTATAAATGTATAGTGCAGAGATGTCTCGTATAAGTATTGTTTTTCGTTACAGTAAGAAAGTAACTAAATGAATAAATAAATAAATCAATTTTTTATCCATTTTCACGTCAATCTTGGTAGCACAAATTCCACACAAGTGTTTCCCCAAAGCCTAAAGCAGACAGATTTTCCGGATTTGCACTGCAAACAGACTGATATAATGTGGATTTAGAGCATGTAGCTTGACTGAAAAATGCATACCTTGTCCTCCATTTCTGTCTAGGAACATGTACATTTGTCATGTTGTAAATTTTAAATATAATAATTTTAAGGTAAATATTCCACTTGGTTGAATTCATCTACGAGCCTTCAGTGAACAAAACTGTTTCCCCTTAATTTACATAATTTTTTCTGAAAATAAGTCCTATAATTTGCTCATGAAAGAGCAAACAGTTCCAATTTGCAGGTTTTCGCCACATTTCAAATTCACATTCTCAAAATACGGTGCCACAGCACAGGGTGAGTATACTTTTATGGATGTTGAGAATATATTTTGTGTAAAATTGTTTTAAATTTTTTGGGATGATGGCAGTAGAGGCACAAGGCGGGGAATAACCCAAGACGGGGCACCAGCACTGTGCAGGGCACATTCGCCATTCACAGCTACAGGCAATCAGGCAATACCAATTTACCATAGCATGTTTTTTTGCACTGTTGGGGGGAAACCACCGAACCCACAGGAAACCCCACAACACGGGGAGAACATGCAAACTCCACACACATGGAACCCTGGCGGACACAAGCAGAGGTGGGGTGGAAACTCGAGCCACGGTCCCAGAGATGTGAGGCAACAGTGCTAAACACTCCATCACCACACCGCCTGTTAGTCACCCAAAACAATATAATTAGCCTGTTATCCACAGTGTATAAACCTCATGTTACCTTGTAAATCGCTGCAGATTTCTGCTCACCTGGTCACCCCATTCGTTGATCACTGGCATGTTGATGTCATCAATGAAGACAGTCATCCTCTTACCAGCAGGGGGCCCGTAAGTGGCACCCATGCGCTTGTCAACGTAGCTTTCGATGCTCTTCTGGAACATGTTTGGTAGGGTGGCAGAGGAGAAGCTCAGGCTCTTAGTCAGGTGGGTCTCAGGGTCGTACTTACTCATATAACCCTAGACAGGCAAAGAAAAATAAAAAAATCCAGCTCAGGCACAATTTTAAAATATTACAGTAGGGTGTGGAGCATTTTATGGTCCAAGGGAGAGAGGTGATGGTAGGAGCACCTTGATCATGACCGTCTTGGCCGTGCCCTGCTCTCCAATCAACAAGACGGCCTTCCCCTGCTTCATTATCGTCTGCATGAGGTAGTCTGTCCGCACATTGTCCACATTGGGGACCAGGATGGAGGCGTAGTCTGGAACTGAGTCTTTGGGGTATATATATTCAGGGACCTGCACATGAGTAGGTACAGACATGCCTTAACTCTCTGCAGCTGGGCCAAATATACCCGTAAAAGAGTAATTCCGCTGTAGAGTGACAAGTATTGAAGACTGTTCATTAAGAGCTGCAGTAAGGGATTAAAACACATTCTCCCACTGGATTACCACATATATCGTTTTTTTTTTCTGGAGCTTGTGAACTAAATGAGGCTGTAAAGTCACACAGTGGCTCCCTCTGCTTTCCTGGCTACGTTATGGGGGTCAATGTCCTGATGATGAATTAGCAAGTTATACATTTAAACTGTGCCATGCAGAGAGTTTTCGAGGGACAGGTGCTCGACCGGGGAAGCGAGTCAGGGGGAATGTGCTCCTGGGTAAATTTAGAATGACTGTCAAAGATCGGTACACTTTTCTGGCTGGGGGAGCGGAGAGACTGAAAAGTGGCACTCAGAACCTGAAAAAAGGGAGACCCCTGTCCGCCCCCACCCCCCTTGCCTGCATTTAACTCAGTTTCACCACCCTCTACAATCTCAAAAAAACTCCTAACATCACCTTCATATATCTTCATATACAGGGCCAGCTCAACCCTTTTCGGGGTCATCACCAAAATTTGATTAACCTAGCTGTCATTTGTCATCTTCCTTCCCATCCTGACAGGCTAGTCATACAGAGATCCCCTTTTGGCCACTGGGCCTTAAGCAGCTGCTTAAATTTCTTATGCCTTGTTGCACATCTAATACAGTCATTCACATTTGTAGGTAATAACACAGACTTCAGGTTAGCCAGAGAAAAGCATTATCATGAGTGCATTTAATTTCTTTATATTAAAAGAGAGCCTATGTATGTATTCTTTCTTTCAATTCTGATCAGTCATACCTTTTTGGACCAGTGTTCCCATTCTCCGTGCTCATTCACCACAAATTCAAAGATGGTCTCGTCTCCTTGGGTTTTCGGGAGTTCTGGGAAGGAGGAGTTGGACTTCAGGAAGTCCTCCATCCTGGCCCGGTCCTCCAGCTCCAGGAGGGCCCCCACGGACCACATGATGGCGAACATGAAGAGTCGGGTCACATGAAGACGGGCGGCGTCGCCCTCCTCCGCCAGTGGGGGCAGTAGACCCTGCAAGCGCACAATCATGTCTGCCTTTCATAATCTGTGCTCTCATTTCCATAAGTACCATATCTTAAAGGTGCCATAGAATTAAATCTGGCATAGTTGAAAAAGGAGAGTTCAGTACATGGAAATAAAATACCGTGAATCTCAAACACTGTTTTTTACTTATTCAAATATAATCCTGAATATATAAAATAAGGAAGTGAAATGGGCTGTTTTGAAATTCCTAGACTGTAACCTAACCAGGTCCGAGGAGAGGGGGGTGCAGCCGGTACCTCGCTCCAGGGCCTGTGAAGCTCAAAGGGGCTCATGAAGCCCAACGCGTCCAATAATATTTATTATACAGTGATCTCCAGCTATACTGCGGTTCAGCTATTGCCCCCCGCTGTATCGCGGGTTTTTCAGTGGAACATACGTAATTTTCTATCGCGGAAATCTGCAGTTTTACATGGGTTTTTAACAACTTTTTACGTTGAAATTAACATTTTTATTTGTTAAACTATTAATAACAACAACGCATTACTGTAATTATAACATATATACCTGTACTGTATATAAATAAAAATGTAGTAAAAATTCAATAAGAATAGATCCTACCTGTAGTGTACTTTGCAGCCTATTCATAACAAAGCATACAATTTTCAGCAGACATGTAGCCTACATACCCTATTCATTTGTCACTACACGTGCTAGACAAGAGTTCGTTAGAACAATACGTATTATAACACAACTAAATATACATATATATTACATATTTATTATTATTATTTTACTCATATTCTTAGAATAAGGATAAAGGATAAATAAAACTTACATGATGAAACTAGCATCGTAAAATTATTTGTGCCATGAGATGAAAAATAATTTCAATGTTTTTGTTACAATGCTGAAAACAAAGTTATGATGCTAATGTTGTGCCTAAGCTGAACTGGGACTGTTACAGTTATGTGCTGCAAATTGGTTCTATGTGAGGCATCACAGTACCTCATTGTAAACTGGCCAATCAGAGCAGAGTTCATTATCATAATAATAATCCCACCAAAAAAGGGGAAATAGCCTGTTTCATTCTAATGCCAAATAATCGGGTTGTAAACGGGCGTGTAAAACCTCTTTTGGACAGGTTTCGACAAACCATATTCACATACCTTCCATGTACACATCAGTGAACTACTGAAAATAAATGAATAAATGCATTATATGGTACCTTTAATTCAGTTTCATATCTTAAATTAGATCTATGCTCAATAGTTTGAGGTAGTGTATTTTAAGACAATATGGATGGAAAAACTTCTATTAAAAAGGATTCTGCTTTCATATTCATGAATTTTCACAATTCTCCAATCCGCCACCTCTTGCCCCCTGCTGTGAAAGCCCGACGGCAAGCATCACTGCTGCACTCACAGTGCTTTCATAGCAAAGTGTATATTTCACCTTTAATATCACACACTGGCACATTTTGTTATATTTCTGATATTGCTGTGGCAAAAATTTGATTTTGTATTATTACCTGCCTTTTCCACTCATTTTTATGACTTGAGGTGAGTTACGTGAACTTAATAAACTAGGTTCAGATTCACACATACTGTATACCCGGTCTAACCAGTGGTGTTTATATAATCCCATATGGCAGTGTTTCTCAATCCGGTCCTTGGGGATCCAGAGAGAGTCCACGTTTTTGCTCTCTCCCAGCTCCAGGGCTTTGTGGACTGTCTGCTAAGGAGCTCGGGGGGTGCAAAAACATGGACCAACTGTAAGTCCCCAAGGATTGGGCTGGGAAACAATGTGCTATGGTAAGTAACCATTTTACACAAAGCTCACAACATTAAATTGCATGAAAAACCTTTGAGAAATTCATGCTTTTATACTTTCTGAATCTATTGATTCTATTGAAGAATACCTGATTCGTAACAGCAGTTGATAAATCCTCCCCTTAGGAAACACTGGCAGGTTTGAAGGTACAACAACGTTATATTTAATAACGCAACATACAATCATACCAGCAACATTCTCCTAATAATAATAATGGCTTGTGCGGTCAACATCCGTTTACAGGATTAACATCTTCGTCTTTTAGAAAATGAGGCCTCCGTCCTTGCTCAGGAAATGGCTGCCAGTGATGCAATGATGAAACATCTCCCTAGCAACTGTCTCCACAAGAGCAGGTACTGTTTTTCTAAATGGATCAGTCAAATACAAAGTGCCCTCCAGCCAAAGGGGAAATTTCAGTCTGTTCACTTACTTGCAAAAGGTCAATGGCCTGCTTGATGTACATACACTCCAGGATGTGCATTTTCGGAGACGCAGCAGTGGAAACAAAGTTGATTAAATCCTGTGTAGACAAATTAGAGGGGTTTGGCTCCAATACCAATTTCCTGCTTTACTACAATGCTGGTGTGTGGTAACAGTGTCCAAGAAGGAGGTCGATTGTGGGTAATGATGCTGCAGAGGCAGAGACAGACAGGCACCTTCTTGGGAGAAAAGTCAGCTGCTGGACAAGCTAAAACCAAGTCACTCTGTCCTGAGATAATTAGACCACGAATTACATATCCATGTATGAAGTGACACTTTATTTGCCATTTGTACAAGTACTTTGGAAACTTTCTGTTTCACATCTTGCTCTCCTTTGAGAGATACGCAAACATATAGAGATCAGTGAAAAGCACAGGGTCCGAATGCAGGGTCATGTCATTTACCCAGCAGCCTCTGGCCTTATTGAAGGGCTCAACAGTGATGAGACTATTCTCCCAAGCATGGGATTCAAACCGGTGACCTTCTGATCACATAAACAGAGACATAACTCAGGAGGAGTTTCTTCCGTCAAGTCATCAGACTACTTAATACTTAATTCGACAGCTATAATTTAACGTTCATCCCTTATTTATGGACCACACACTTTTTGAACTCTGTTGCACATCTCAGGTCCTTTTTCTCCCAGTATTCTTTTCCTGGTGGTGCAGTGGTTAGCTCTATTTTCTCACGGGGTTTGAGTCTCCACCATAACTCCATGTGTCCGTACTTTGTATGTTCTCTCCATGTTGTCGTGGGGTCTCCCCTGGGTAATCCAGTCCCCCCCCCCCACAGTCCAAAAAATGCTGAGGTTAATTGGAGCTGTGAAATTGCATGTATGGGTGTTCCCTGTGGTGTGTTGGTGCCCCATCCTGGGTTGTTCCCTGCTTGGTGCCCATAGGCTCTGAACCCCGGGCGACCTTGAATAGGACAGGTGGTCTCAGAAGATGGACGATTAGTTATTAATGCTATCCTTAGTGCTGGATAAAAGAATGACACATTTAATCCAATTACAGGTTTGGGTAGATAGATACAGATATAATTAATATGAATTATATTGATTCTTTTGGCAAAGGATTTGCACATACTGCACAAAGAAACTGAAACCTTTTGAGTTCTGCTATTGTGTCAGGTCATGTATTTGCATTTAGCTAATGTCCTCAAAAATCTTGGCTTCACATTTAAAATGTTTCTTATATGGACTATAAGCCTTTAAAAGCAAGATATAATAGTCAGACTTTTACATGTATTTATGAGAAAAACCATAATTAAAAGAATAACAGTTTGACAGGGAGAGAACAGTAGAAGAGATTCTAACCTGGAAGCTCCTGTTGAAACAGCCAGATAAAGTTTCAGCCTGCAGAGCAGGTAGCTTCAGCAACCAGGCCTGCAAGATGGGCTGCCAGTTCAGCACCGAGGAGCTCATGAAGACCATGCCATTCCGAGAGACTGTGGCTGGGGATGCATTGTCGATGTTATGGGGCTCAAAAACGATCTTGCAGTTGGGTGCCATGGGGATGCGGTCACCGTTTGCCAGAGTCAGGGTCTTATTGTCGTCCAGGACGGAATTCAGGTTCTCGATCCAGATGGCATCCACCGGACCATCCAGCACTATCCAAACATGATCCCCCTGAAAAAAGGCGTAGCTCACTCACTAGAGATCTATCTGTTTCCCATAAACATGTATCCCTTCCAGTGCTAGAGCCACTTTGGAGCCTCTCCCATGGACTACCAGGCACTGAACACCCTACAGGAGCTGTATGTCCATCACGGGGCATAGAACACCCTACAGGAGCTGCCTTTCCATCACAGGGCATAGAACATCCTACAGGAGCTGCCTTTCCATCACAGGACATAGAACACCCTACAGGAGCAGCCTGTTCATCACAAGGAATAGAATACCATATAGGAGCTGCCAATCAATCACGGAGCATAGAACACCCTATAGAAGCTACTGATCCATCAGGGAGCATAGAACACCCAACAGGAACTGCGTGTCCATCTCGGAGCATAGAACACTCTACAGGAGCTGTCTGTCCATCACAGGCACAGAACACCCTACAGGAGCTGCCTGTCCATCACAGGCACAGAACACCCTACAGGAGCTGCC
>JABFEA020000001.1:27341951-27352627 GCA_019775915.2 Cyphomyrus plagiostoma
TAAGGAAGATACAGCAAAAAATATTTAAGAAAATGCAATTTTCGGTCACAAGTTCTAATGGACTTTTGGGACAAAAAAAATAGCCAAATTCTGGAACTAAAAATGCCGTAACTTCTTTAATATTTAACATATTCACATGATTTTTGTTTTTAATGGTTTTCCATGTACTTTCCTGATGTATTTGTTTTCAGTTTGGTGGAGTTTGAAATTTTTGTCCACATACCTACAAAATGCATTTAGTAAATGACACACAATCATTATGTGGACAAAAGCATTTTGTGAACGAAAGAAAATAATTTAGTGGACGAAACGCATTTCGTGAATTAAAGAGAGTAATTTCATGGACAAAATGCATTTTGTGAATGATACACAGTCATTTCGGAGATGAAATTGATTGAATGAATTGAGGAATTACGACATTTCGACTTTTGCCGAGTCGGGAGAGAGATACGTTGTCAGCGCAATCCATGGGGGGAAGGGTGTAGTACTGTACCTAGTGATGATCAAGAGGTGGAGCACATGGCTTTGATTTTGCAAACATATGAAATTACGTTTAATTTAAATAAAAAATTACAAATAACTCCTGAGCTCATAGTTTTACTGTTGTATGTACTCATTAATCACTAACACTAATGAGTCACTTGCACTTTTTATGTTATTAAGCCAACTGCTGATGGAGCTCCAGTAACTGATTCTGGTCCGTAAAAGTGTTCAGGGGAACAACCAGGACAGGACAATCACTGGTCAGCTGCCTATTGTATGAAGGGTCCTGGTTATGCTTCTAATTAGTTATTGATTACTCTTTTTGACATTTTAACAGCATTGTTAACTTTGGTCAGCTGGAAAGCATGAGATATTCAGTTCAAGACATGTGCACATACATGCATATGCATTTACATGTATGTAGCAGTTCTATTAACTTGTAAAGTACCTCATCGCTTTTGATGCACTTAATTTTAGGTTTATAACAGAATAATATGGATTTGGCTTTTTTTTCAGATGCCAACAAAAATATATATGCATAATATAATTTTGAACCTCCCCAAAACCTTTAGCGTCCTAGGATCCTCTGGAATACTAACCGGTACTAATCAGCCGACTGGGGTCAGGGGCCCCTACCTTGGAGCACTAACTACCACTTAGAGCAGGGGTGTCAGGCTCCAGTCCTGGGGGGGTGGAGCCCTGTGTAGCTTAGCTGTTTCCCTGTTCCACCACAAATGATTAAGCTCAACAGCTGTATGGTAATAAGCACAAGAAGTTACATCATTTGTGTTAAATAAGGGGAAACCCAAATATGTGCAGGGCTCCGGCCCCCCAGGACTGGAGTCTGACACCTGTGACTTGGAGCATAAGGTACCACTTAGAGCAGTGTTTCCCATCCCAGTCCTCAGGGAATCCCAGGCAATCCACATTTTTGCTTTCTCTCAGCTCCCAGCACACTTGTACCAGGTAATTGATGTTCCTGATTGGCTGGGAGCTGAGAGCGAGCAAAAATGTGGACTGGGTTGGAAAAAACTGGCTTAGAGCATGAGGTATCACTTAAAGTACTAACTACCGCTTAGAGTACTACTACTTAGTGCAAGGGTGTCAAACTGCAGCCCTGAGGGGCCGGAGCCCTGTGTAGCTTAGCTTTTTCCCTGTTCCACCACAAATGATTCAGCTCAACATCTATGTGGTAATTAGCACAAGGAATTGAATCAGGTGTGTTAAACGAGGAGAAACCCAAAAATGTGCAGGGTATCCGGCCCCCCAGTACTGGAGTCTGTCACCTGTGACTTAGAGCATGAAGTACCGCTTAGAGCACTAACTACTACTTAGAGCACTACATACAGTACATCTATTTCTGGTGCATTCTGCACCATGTGTAGTAGTTTTGTGGGATCAAAGGCCAAGTGAATCATTTTGTACAAATTACCACAAAGAATATATATTAAGAAAAACAGACTGCTTTCTGAGCACTAAATTAATGAATCAATGAACCATCCTCTTAATTGATTAATCAAATAACTGTTGTACAGAAGACTTAATTCCATCCACAGTTTTTCACATTCGTTGATGCAGACAGATGGATGAACATTAACCTGAGCACTAACTTGCTACATATCTTTGTACAGACCACTTCTCCAGTTTTTTGTAATTTGTCACTACACTGTTTTATTTGACTGATTAATGCAAGTCTTCTTCAGCACAAAATTGACTTATCCATTCCATCTAGAGTAGTGATTGTTTGTGGCCATCAGGGGCCCCATAAACTTTGGAGACCGGTTACAAATGCAAGGTTTGAATGGTGGTAAACATTGCTTCTGTCTGTACCCCTTTTGGCTGTTACACTGCAGGGTAAAGTTACCTGCTTCGAGAGTTGCTCTTCGCATAGCTTGTAAAGTGTATAGAACTTCCTGCTGAGAACCTGGTTCTCCCGAAAACCGGCACTGGCAAGTTTCACCCTCATGATGATAGCTCGGTCCGGAACCATCATGGCTACCGTACGGAACTGAATCTTCAGGTTTTCTGGAAGCTCCTGGCGACCTGCATAGCCCGGGTTCTACCGAGAAAAGGATAACTGTCAACCCTCAAAAATACAAACTAGAGATCAACACAAATTATCATGTATCCATGCAGTTAGATGTTTACAAAAAAAACCATAGGAGATATCAATATGAGATGTAACTAATGATTATATCAATAACTGAGTAATATACTGTACCGTGTAATCTGACATCATAATGATAAAAGCCAGTCCAACGAAAAATTCAAATGGCGACTTTTATTGGCTGGGCAGTGTATGTACCATATTATGTAAGATGACACGGTTATGTGACAGAGCTAACTTTTGTTTTAGCACTGAGTAAATTCAGCATCAAAGTGACGACAAAGCCTAGGCTAATCCAGAAGGCTAAATAGCACATGTCTATGGCTAACCTCGCTTTATGGAGTGAGTCCATCAAACCTGAAAGTCTTAAGATCCATTGCAGTCGTGCTGTGATGATATTTAAGTTATGCTTTGCAATACTGACAGACAACTGCAAATACTGCCAAATAATCTAGAAGGAAATTTTTAATCAATGCTTTTTAATAATCGAAGAATCAAGTAATCGTGACAGATCTAATCCATATATACAATACAGCAGCAAACAGTGTAATTTATCAACACCCAATAACATACAATATGTATAGCATTCAAAGCAGTGAAGGCAATATTCATATTAACACATGCAAAACCAGTGCAGGACGCCTGCTGGTGCCATCCAGTTATTTAGGCTTTCAGGCCCTTGGGAGGTCGAGCCTAGATTTCTTGTCCCTCTTATTAAGGTTGCTATCATTTTGGGTGCTGCAGGGCTCTGCAGCTTATCAGAAGGTAGCCAGTTCAAATCTCACGGCTGGCAGTTACATCACTGCTGGGCCCCTGAGCAAGACCCTTAACTGCAACTGCTCCAGGTACTGGCTGACCCTGCTGCCTGATCCTCACTTTTTCGCTTCTTTGGATGACAAATAACAAAAATGCAAATTTAATTGTTCTGCATTATTATTTATTGCATAATTATTGCTTATTGCTTGGAGCTGTTTGAATCTGGTTTTACATATGGCATTGGGCTGTCGTTTTGCTGTTAATGAAATTAGATTAGGTGATGAAAATGGCTGGAAGTAACAGACTCCTGTAGTTGCATCACGGTTTGAGGGTTTAAATACACGAACAGGGGAAGCTGACATTCTTTCATAAAACCTCCAAAACAATGCAGCCTCTGGGCATCTGGGAAACACTATTGGCAGCAACATTTGCCAGTTGCTGAGAAAAAAAATGTCAGAGGAGCAGCTGATGGAGGTGTGCGGTCATGGAGAGCGCTTGGGAGAAGATTCATCATCACCGAGCATCTCCGTGCGATTATTACTGCTGATGCTAAATCATACTGATTGAGCAGATGGGAAACAGAAAGGTAACACAATAGTGTGGAAATTCGGAATAAAATGGTGAAAAAGCAGTGTGTCTGTAAAAGTACGGGGACCCAAAGATCCAGCCTCAATGGCTGCCCAGTGTTATACTTCAATCAGGCCTTACTTGTGAATGTCTGAGCCTCCAGAATATAATGTTGGTCTGATTGGACCGTAAGGAGGCACCGGAGGTAGACAGAGACGTGGTTAAGGGTTAGCTGACTGCATGACACAGCACAAAAAAAGATGCATGCTGACAGCTTCCAGGAAGGGGAGGAGACGACCACGGGACGTGTGCGAGAGCCACCAGGAAGGTAATGAGCTGCCTGGTAAATATGTATGGATTTCATGTGGAATTCAACAAGCGGCACCGCTGCGCTTGAGGAACGGTTAGGAGATGGGAGGATGGATTTGTGAACTGTGTGACTGGAAAAAAGAATGACAGAACAAAAGGAAGACGCAATCGATATGTAATGAAGTGAAAACCTAGACACGGACACACAAAATCGATCGGGTTGAGGGACGCTAGCCTTTTCACATACTTTTCACAAACTGCTTATTTGCTAACGCAGAGTACCGACAAGAGTGGCTTTTGAAATGACGAGTATTAAACATGGCCTCTTCTCACCATGGTTAGGAAAATGCCAAACTCGCTGTCCATGTCGACAACGTCGCCGTCCGTGAACACGAACGTGGCCCTCTTGTTCTTCTTGGCCTGGAGCACTATGTAGATCTGCTGGGCCGCTACCGACAGCACGGGCAGCTCAATCCGATTGAACTCGTCGAAGCAGCCCCACGCCCCAGCCTGCGCCAAGCCTGTCAGACAGGGCCAACGGCAGAGTCACAGCGGGAACGGCACCATGCGTCGTATGGCCATTCATTCTGGGCAGCATAATAATTGTGTCCACTTCCCCGTTTGCTTTTGGGAAACACATGTAACCTTCTGCCTCTTCATGTTTTCCTAAATTGCCGACGCCTGCTCACATGACGATAAAGTTTGCGTGTTTGATGCATGTTGAGATTCAGTTGATGCTGTCAATGTGTCATTAAATATACAGATTGCTCCATACTTAGTATTAAGTTACTTTTAATTTCATTTTAATAACTTTAAAAAGTTTTTAATTACCCTCTTACTTTTTCTGCTGCTTATTGTTTTACATTTCCTTAATTTTAATTTTATTTGTTTGTTTATTTTTTAATTTCATGTTATTATATTTGATATCTCACTGTTCCTCGTGTTATCTTATTTCTATATTATACTGTGTTTGTAGTGTTCAATTGTTTTTAAACTGGAAAGCACTTTGGGTTATCTCCTGTTGTTTATAAATGTGCTATATAAGTAAATGACTTGAATTATTATGACTTGCACATACAACCAAAGAAAACAAAAAATATGAATGAAAATAAATGTATGCAAAGATAAACTGCAGAAGACCATACGCCCGGCAGTGCTGTATCACCTAGTGTTTGCTACATGCAGTACAATAGTTTTTTTTGGGGGGAAAGAACTGTACTGTATGGCAGTGTTACCTCACCAACCGCACATGCATCTCCCAGTCTCATTCTCACACCTAAAAGTCATTATAATTATCCTATATATGTCCATTTTGACATGACCTGTCTGCCAGAATGGAATCCGGCCATAAGCCAGGGACAGTCTGTACAGTCTAAAAAGCTGATTGGTAGATATCAAATCACAGCACCCGGGGAGTAACAATTATCCTTTGCCTCACCTAAAAAAATCACAGTATTGTTTTAAAAAAGCCCAGATATACTTCCAGCTTTTATTAATAAAGTATTACCGGTTTGCGTTACATTTTTTGTTGGTAATTTTTTCGTGGCTGTTCGTCACTGCATTCTTAATGACACTCCTAAAGTTACCGCCTGCCGTCCACGAGTCAAACTGCACCTGCTGTGTAATGTAGCTGCTGACCAGGAGAAAGGAGGCTTATGCTGTAGCAAAGGGTCTGTATGACTCCTGTATGGGTCCTATCACTATACAGGACACCGTGCCACTGCGGTTGGCTCTCGGCAGAGTGACGGCTATCTGCAGATTCCACCTTGATACTTTTATAATAAGCGGGATTTCTAACACGGATGACAGCCTGGAGGTCGGCATAGTTCTGTGCAATATAGGTCAAAATGGGCAGCAAAATGAATCCTTGGAGACTGCGCCTCAGTGTTAGAGGTGTTCATAGTCTTGGCACAGTGGGGCCCAGAGTTTCTGTGAAGATGAACTCATATAATGGAGCAGTTTTCCATAATGGGCCAGGGATTTCATACTTAAATCAGGAATGTATTATAAACTGGGATGAATTGTTTGCATGTAACTTGAGTTGATGCTACATTGAATTTCTTGTTTCCCCACAATATTTTCTGATTTCTGCTTGGATAAGTAAATGAGAGCTGTGAAAGCACCATGTGACTCGAAATAGTCAAGGCCCCAAGCAGCAAAATGATAAAGTGATCAGGAATGCCATGGACATTTTAACAGATCTCTTTTTAATAGTCCACTTTAGCTGCTCTCATTGTGGGTGACACATATCATGCTTCATAAATATTCACCCGGTTGTGCTGTATTCCACCAGTCTATCCGTCATACAGAACATTATGGCAGCAGCTTGGTACAAGACATTCTTCTTCTGTATAGGATTCTCATTATATGTAGCGCTCCAAATCTAACACGGCTAGGCAGCCGCAACTTGTGCAGCCCCATGAATCACTGATTGTACACCAAATGACACAGCGGGACTTTTACACTATCCATCTTCCTCCTTCTGCCTCGCAGTTTTAACGGCACAAATCTCCTTCGGACCTCTTTATGTCTCCATTCAGGCCACATATCAAAAAGCAGAAGATGATTTTTCTCTTCTTCCCTGACAGCCAATATTTTTCTGAGCTCTGTTCCTCCCCGCATTGTGCGAAATATCATTTGTTTGATCTGACTTCAGAGGCTCATCGAGCAACAACCAGACCAAAACTGAAGATAAATTGCTGTGACTGCATGCACTTTGGCGATGTAATGACCCCTGCTAGCTGCTGAACCCTGTCTGTATCTCCACTACACGACAGACGACATCAAAACAAGTCCAGTAATAACTTTCAGCGCATTATTAGAACCAATCCAATTATGACTCCGTCATTGGGGTGGTTAAAAAGGGTAGATAACATTCAATCAGTCCTATTTAAAGGTAAACAATGAGGGGAGCAGGTGTGTCTCAGCGGGTCAGAATGCCATCTGTGGGATAAGGCTGCCGGTTTGAACCCCTTGATTGATTGAGTGGTGCCACCGTTGGACCCTAAACCCTAATTGCACCAGGGACTGGCTTACCCAGCTTTCTCAGCTGTATGCCACTTTGGATAAAGGTGTGTACTAAATTAACATAAGGCAGAATAGCACTCAATCCTGTAATTTGGTGCACTTTCACCTCATTAGCAGAGCCCCAGATGTGTGTATTCTGAAACAGACTTTGCATGCTGGCAAAAACTTGTGAATTACCATTTCCTTTTTTTTCTGGGAATAAAGTTGCCATTTCAGATTTCTTAACTGAACACCAGATCTATACAACAGTCATAATATAACTTGAAATGATTCCAGGAATGTATCTTAACTGAAAATTCCTTATTTCAAAATTAATAAACTCTTTCTGCAGAAAGCTGATGGCAATGGTCATTTCACACAAGGCGACTTATCCAACTGGTAGAGGCACCTTTGTAAATGCGGCCGAGCCCCCTGTAGTCCATCTGGTCGGAGCAGTTGAAGACCACCACGTACTTCCCCAGGCAGCGGCCCATGTCTTTGGTGGTCTCCGTCTTCCCAGTGCCAGCGGGGCCAGCTGGAGCCCCGCCCATGCTCATTCCCAGGGCCTGAGACAGGGTGATGTAGCACCTACACACAGAAGGACAGCAGCTTCAGTCCCAGACTCCTTAGCAGGATCATGTTGTGGTAACAAGGGCTGCCTAGCGAATACTATAATAACCTCTGAGGTTTAGATTTAGACAAAGACATACCTGTTAACGTTTAGGTTTCAAAAGGCAGGATTTTTTATTTACTTCTTGGCTGAGGTGGATAAGTAAATAGATAGATAAGAATCCCTCTATTTTCAGTAGCTGCTTGTCCTATTCAAGGTCACAGGGGTCCAGAGCCTGCAGGCGTAAGGCAGGGAACCACCCAGGATAGAGCACCAATCCATTGCAGGGCCACTCACACACCATTCACAATTTCATAGCGCCAATTCAATTCAGCTTGTTTTTGGATTGTAAGGGAAAACCAGTGAGAAACACTGTCAATGAAAACCATGAGAGAACATGCAAACTCCACACATACAGAGGCATGGCAGAGACTCAAACCTAGGCCCCAGAGGTGTGAGGGGATAGTGTTAGACACCATGCCGCCACCTACATAAAGGCACGCAAGTAAGTAAATAAATAACCAAATAAATCATTTCTAATTTTGTCATGGTGTATAGTTGGCCAATTCACTCAGCATTCAACTGGCCTGCACTGAGAATAGCTGCACCTACCCCTTCAATTGGGTTGTGAGTTGCCAGGTTGTGGTGACAGATGGGCTGAAATTGGAAGTAGTGTGTGATTCATGTGTTTCATAGACAATCTGGCAACTTAGGTAGTGTCAATCCATCCATCCATTTTCCAACCCGCTCATCCTACTGGGTCATGGGGGTCCGGAGCCTAACCCAGAAGCAATGGGCACAAGGCAGGGAACAATCCTGGACAGGGGACAGAGACTCCAGCCCAGGTCCCAGAGGTGTAAGGCAACAATGCTAACCACTGCACCATCATGCCACCCTAGTGTCAACCAAACATACAAATCCATGTATGATGATTATTTATAATACAGTTTGAGGGCTGTGGGAGAATCAGGTGGGTACTGGGACAAGGCCTTAAAACATGGGAGAAAAACGGGAAAAACGGGAGAGCTGGCAATTATGGACACTTTTAAAAATAGGTCTGCTGTTCAGACACAGGTGATCTGTAAAAAAATGGCAGCGGGACAGATAAACATGCTTTCATACAACAAGCCCTATTTAACAGAGTCATTTTATTTTTGAGGGCAAAGACTACTTGACCCTGCCCCCAAGTTCTCTTCTGTGTTTTATTTATTTATTTTTCCTTCAGTGTGAACTGTTCTTCAGCTGGAGATGGATGGAGAATGACTCAGCGAGAGGTGCCTGTAATTGCCGGTTTAGATTTTCACAAACAACATAATTGGAAAGTCATATTCAGGCAATTCAGAAAGCGTGCCGTTACTTTTGTGAAGCACTCAGAAAACCATCATTGAGGACAAGAAGAGGAAAATGATAATGCCTGTATTTTTTCCCCCGCATTTCTACGAGTGCCCATGGTAAGCTATGCTGCTCAGCACCTGTTTTCTGTAATGACGCGTCTTTTGAGCACGAGAAGCCTTTGTCAATCACCCTTTTTATAATCCTCATACTTTAGGTGTGAAGGTACGGCGTCAGAGGAAGATCGGTGTTCTGTGAAAGGACATGCCGTAAACCTACAAAATCTTCCCCCTTGTGCTTTTCAGGTCTGTTCGCTCATAGTCCCAGTTTCTGAGATGCTTTTTAAACCCATCTGCAATGTTTACAATTTAATACTTGGATGGCATATAAATGTCTGCTATTTTCCTATAATAAATGGGCAAAGATAACTCTGTCTGATGAACATGTTTTTTAATTAACGCTACAAAGAGAGAAGTGACATCACTCCACCAGCCCCAGGATTTAGGCCGGCAACCTTCTAATTCACCTGAACCTTCTGAATCACCCTGACCCACTGAACCATACACTATTGCATCTTCTTCCCCTTCAACATGAGGGATGCACGTTTATGCTCCACCACCTTTACCAGCTATCAGCAGAACAGGAATCAGCACATTCATCCTGTACTGAATGTCCCCAATTTACAATGACCCACGTATGCAAAATCTTTATCTTCGTTTTCTTAAAATGAAATAAATAATGCATGAATAAATTTCAGGCTGCTATCGTATGGATGCATTAAGCACCCTACAGTAGCTGCTGCAAGAAAATACTATACCGTATGGCAACGTGTCACGTGCATTTCAGAGTCTCAGTCTCACATGTAAAAGTCATTGCGATTATCCTATTCTGACATATGGCCATTTCAATGTACGGCCTGACTTTCAGAATGGACCCCAGCTGTAAGTCGGCGATAGTCTGTATTTTCACAGATTTCCTCTGCATAGTCTGGTTTTCTCCCTGAATCTGTAAATATGCAGTAAGCCAAACCAGCATCTCTAAACTACCAATAGCAGGTGTGCAAATGCATGTTCTCTAATGGACTGGTACACGAACCAGGTTGTTATCCCGCCTTGTGCTTTTTGCTTACTGGGATAGACTCCTGGCCACCTGCGACCCTGTACTGGTAGAGTGGTTGGGAAGACGGAAGAATATGAGAAATCAATATGAGAAATCTGCAGGATTGCTGTATTGAAAGGCAGAATCTTTGGTAATACCGTGAAGAGTCAGTCAGTGGTCAGGTGCTGAGTAATTCTATACAATTTCAAATCCATTCTAAAACCAGTAGAAAGGGAATGTCTGTCTTTTCAGCACTGGGGATTCTGGTTTCTTCCTACAGCCCAAAAACAAGTGGTCAAAGTGAATCGATGTCCCTGAATTGCCCTTAGCGATTGTGTGTGTTGGAGTGTGGGGGGGGGGGGGGGGGGGGGGGGGGGGGGGGGGGGGGGGGGGGGGGGGGGGGGGGGG
>JABFEA020000001.1:27352648-27372233 GCA_019775915.2 Cyphomyrus plagiostoma
ATTACTAATTAGAGGACTGATTGGCTGAAGAGTCCTCACACCTGGGTTTGAACAGCTGACCTACAGGTTATCCCAAATCCGGCATACACACCGGGCCTTTGCAGATAAGACTGCCCACCCCTCACCTATAGGGAACCTATAAACTGCTTATGTAAAGGTGAAAAAGCCCCCCACCCCACAAAACTCTACCAATGTGTGTCTCCTGGGACAAGCTCTGTTTTTGCCGTATTTTTGCTCCTTCCCAACAAAATGTGGTGTCTGATAGCGAGCTGGAAAGGACCAAAAACGTGGACGGACTGTGGGTCCCCGTTGGCCAACCTGGGAAACTGCTATACAGGATAAGTGGCATAAATGATGGATGGGTTTCATTAACCTACCTTACCTGTTGCATTATCAGATATATGGAATCTAGGTTCCCGGCTTCATATTGCCTGCACTGAGGTGCTATAAACTTTTATGAATGACTCATGTTATCAATAAAGTTATGGAGGTATGAGGGGAAAACTTGATTTGATTTTGATGAGTGAGTAAGGTACCTGTCAGTCAGAGGAGTGATGACCAGGCGGTCCGTGCAGCCGAGATACTCGTTGCAGTAACCAAACTCCACATCTGTGATTTGGATGATACACCTATCCGTGTCCTCGATGAAGTAAAAGCGTGACTGCTTCTGCCATTCAAAGTCACTGGCGGAGCGGATGTTCATGCGTACCTGGAGGAAGAAGGGAGTTGTGTCCTGTGTGTCACAAACTACCAACCGCAAGAGACACTGCTTTAGTGTAACAAGTTTTTGCACTCGTGTGGTAATAGAGAAGCGTAGACAAGCTCACCAGGTCATCGAAAATGTCCTTCTGGTGCACATGGATGGTGATCAGTGTTTCGTACTTTGTTCGCTCCATCTTCGTCAAGTCCTTGGTTGTCATGTCAATTAGCTCATTCAAGATATCTAAAAACTTTTGATTGGTGGTCTGCATGATCTGGATTTGATAAAGAAATATACATATATATTGAGACTGATACCAATCTAAACAGACCTACTATTTAAACAGAAATTTTAGAACAATGAACATCATGCATACGTAACATTTCTTTAGTGTGAGTCCATAAAGGACTATACATTTATATAGAGTAAGTATAATAAGTCTATTTCTAATTTAACTTCAAATTTGATTTACAGTATTTTATTAAAGACAGCACCAAGAAACTCCAGGATAATTCAGTGTTTTGAAATAACTTTGGGTACATGTACAACTGAAACAATGTTGCCAATTCTGGATCTTGGGTCTATGCTATATGCAGGTTCTTGATTAGGCTGGATTGGACTTAATCATTATAAACTTGTTCTTTGTTTCCCAAGTCAACAATTTCAAATAGACATAACGTGTTTTCATATCTGATTGGGCAAAAACAGTTAGCAATTATTTAGCAGCTACCTGGGGTGGAGAAATTTAACACTGTAATTAGTATTCTGCAGCAAGGAAGCCAAGCCTAATTATTATTATTATTTTAGCATGAATAATAGTGTACACATATTGTTCCCAAGACAATGCTTAAAAACAATGAGTTACAGCTGTGGTTGTAGTGGTTTGGGGGGGGCTGCACCTTTTTGTCCACTTTGGCAACACTGAGGGCCTCCTCTGAATCCTTTGTCCAGATCATCTGGATGCCAAGCAGGCCAACCTGTGCTGGGAACACAGACTCAAACTCCACCAGCTTCAGCCCAGGGTCACTAATGGCCAAGTGGGCCTGGCGGATGATGCTGTGGATGGTCTTCCTCACGCCATCGAGTAAGAGCCCAAGCCAAGACTCCACATTGCCCTACGACAAGAACACAGATCACGGCTCCCTCCTGACCGGTAACCTCCACTAAAGTACCCTTTTCCAATTCCACACTTTGAAAAATGACAACAATTGTTTTTCTGTATTGTGTTTCAGCAGCTTATAAAAGCACCCCTTCACAAAGATACTAAATATAGTGTTAGCTTATGCTGAGGATGAGTCTTCTGTTTTCTGCATATAATTTCGTTTGAAAGCAAAATTTAGAAATCTCACCAGACAGACAGATCCATATAGAGGACATTATGTATCACAGTCCTTTAAGGATGTTACACCGTAATATTCTTTATATATTTACCGTCAAACAGTTATGCTGAAGAATCTCAGGGGTAACATTTTAAAGTACAAAAACTTTTGGAAACCTTTCATTGTCCGTGGTGTTTCAGGTACAGCAAGTCTAAGCATTACATATTTCTGAAAGTGGAACCCAATAGGTTTTCAACAGCAGGAGAAAAGCCTGCATAGCACAACACTGCCTTTTCAGGGATGTACCTGTGCCAGGACGGGCTGTATGAGATCCACTGACTCTCCTTCCTGGGACTGGAAACTAAGGATCTGGTCATAATTCTTCTCATGAAAACTGACTTGACTGACATTGTCAAAAAGACTCAGCAAATGGGGCTGTGCATCAAAAGGAAATTTAAGCAAGGAAGAAAAAAAGATAGAGATAGGCATACCTCTGATTAGGAATATTCAGCACAAATAGTGAAAAGGCAAGCTTATAACACAGTCTAATTTGCATTATTAGTAAAGCTGCATAATAACCACCATGACCAACTGCATAATATAAATCTAAGTATAGCAATAAAATAAACAGGCAGTTCTCAACTCTAAGAAGTAATACCCCATACCATTCAAAACAGAGCAGGGCAGGGATATCACAGTGTGTGTGAGGAGGGGGGGTGTTTGGATTATTGCCAATTTTGCATGAGCGTCTATTATGAAAAGGGTAATTCACATGGGGGTGGGGGGGTTAAGGTCCCCTGTTTCACCGCCTCCTCCACTACTGGTCTTGGATATTTCTCGCATAATTCTGGATTCATGGTTTTGCGTATATCGAGAGTCTGATATGGATGCAAATGTGCAAGTTCTTTGCACTCTGAGAGCAACACATGGATGGCGCATCTCACCTGGATGGTGTGGGAGTCGGACGCCTGGCCAAGAATCTCCAGCAGGGCCGGGTCCGACACGAAGAAGAAGCGCGGAAAGAGCAGCCGCTTCTTCTCCAGGTAGCCGGTGAGGGACTTCTGGCAGAGCTCCAGCTGCTCTAGCAGGTGGGGCAGCAGCTGGCCCAGGGTCTCATCCCCCACGCAGCACTGCACCATGTTCAGCATCTCGTGCGCTCGCTGCATGATCTTCTGCCATGACTTGTCAATGTTCTGGAATCTTTTTGCCTCCTACAAATTTAGGCCCATAAAAACGAATGGATGTAAGAATAAATCTCAGGGGGCCACATGCCCAGCAGTGCTGTGCCACTCAGTGTGCGCTGCGTGCCGTACAATGGTTGCTGTGGGAAACTGTACTTCATGGCACTCTGACCATCCCAGTCTCACACCCATCTTTCAGTTTCATTTTCACACCAATAAGTCGATTATCCTATTCTGACATATGTCCATCTCGATGTATGACCTGTGTGATGGAACGGAACCCAGAAGCACGTCAGGGACAATCTGAACTTTAATATCCCAGATCTACACATTATTTTCACTCTTGCCCCTGGGACCATACATACACGACCCAAAATGGTTTCAGATCTGGGTTAATCATCAGATACACAGCTTAATGACAACTCCATTTGGGCTTCAACCTGAGGTAGCTGTTTGGCAATATCTCCTCCAACAAACACGGCCTCCAAGTAGATCCACAGGTTCTGCACAGTCAGCCACTTCTCGATTATCTCGGTGGTATTGGACAGCTTCTGCACCCACTGCTGGATGGAGGCTTTGAAGGGGGCATTGTACCTAAACAAGAGATGACAATTACCACAGAAGATCACAATACAGCAACATCTGGAACAACAGATGTATATACGGATTCCATTCAGGTGAGGTCAGTGGGGGAAAATATCTTAAAATATTTCAGCACTATTTAGCATCTAATCTGAAGAGAATAAGAATTTAATCAAATCCAATGGAAGTCCGAAGCACGTGCAGAGGGAGCCCACAGACACATTCTTTAAGCTTGTAGCCTGATGTTGCAGCTGTAATGTGTCGTTTAACCCACATATGTTATGCTGTATACCACAAGGCTTTAAGAGGAAGGCAAGGAAAAACTGATACAATATTACAATACTGACACCCAGCATAAGCACATGAGCATGTGCATCAAAAACATTGTAATGTATATTTCTGGATTTCTATCTGTCCTTGCAATCAATTACTTGAGTGCAAATATATAAGCAACCAGGTAAGCCTATTGAGTCAAAACACATCAGTAAATACAAGCCCTACATGTAATACATAAATTGTACATACGCTGACATGTTCATGTGCACCTAGAGTTACAGTAAGAAAACAGCATAAATATTGCTGGCATATGAAACTTAATCCTGCCAGATGATTCCCTGCTATCACTTTACAATAAGGCTCCCTTTTCCACTTATAAATGGTAGTAACTCAATAATAAAAAAAAAACGACTTAACTGTCCATTAATGAGTCACAAAGTGTTACAACCTAATAAATAATCTGATTATAAGTCATTCATAAACCCTTTATAAGTGTAAAATGGCACCGATTCCTTACACTAAAATAACCCTGTTGTCTTGTTTTTTGTATTATTATTTTTACAAAATCTCAGAGCTATTTTTGTAGAAATAAACTAGTGCAAACACTGATGCTGCCCTAACAAAGAAAGGTGACCCTATTCGAGCAACATCCATCCATTCATTAGTTATCTAATGAGGGTTGTGAAAATCTAAAGCGCAGATCCTAGGGCAAGCTAAACTCTGCGGGGCTGACACGTTTATAACTGCTCATAAATCTAAAAATTGTCTTGATATCGATGTAAACTGGAACAAAGACAATGGCACTAGTTGATGTATGTGATATAATACCCAAAGACTGTCCTCTGCTGCCCCCTAGGGTAGGCAATGCAAACTGCGTGTATGTCGCCCACCTGTTGCTCATGAGTGACGCCAGCACCATGAGGCTGTCCTCCATGAGGGAAACCTTCTCCGCCGTGTCCGAACCTTTCAGCAGCAGCTCCCCGCGGCCCTTGAAAGTGGCAAAGACAAACAAATGGCTGCTCCACTCTGCCACCACGGCCCGGAGCTTGCCTTCAATATCTTGCTCCTTCACAGCACTGATGCAGATGTCCTGTCCAGGATGAAACAACACGCCGACATTAAACAGAGTGACCCACAAAGCCACACCCAGCAAGCAAGACCCTCTGGGAACCTTCTCATGACAACAGTCAACATTACAATCCCACAATGGATTATCATATAATTTGATCATTTAATTGCTTTGGCACATTTTCAGAACATCTTATCTAATCCCTGCACCATGAAACATCATTTCTCATTGTTTCACACAAATTTCCAGTTGTTTTAGTACATGAATGCTAATGCTACTATACGACTGTGTTATACGGTGCTGTGTGACTTTTGTTTGATGTTGTCTTGAGATCAAGTTACATGGCATGTACATGGCAGTATTTTCTCTCGCCAGCAAACTTTACACACTGTAATGTAGAGCCTTGCAATGGTGAAACTGCTGGTGTCTTTGACGTGTATAAGTATCCGATTGCTAAGAATAATGATCAGGATATGACTGTAAGAAAGAAGGAAATGACTCATTCAAAATTGTGGAGCTCTGGAGCCAATTTACACTGCCAGTTTGGCAATATCTAAGCATTTTGGCTCTCATGGTTACTACGAAGCTAAGGGCACACTTCATTTTAGTAGCACTGACTAATTCATTGATAGAATTATTAGTTATGAGACATAAGTTAATTGTTTAGGTGAGTTACAGTTTTTTTGCAGTTAAACCATAGTGTTGTGCTATACGCATAAACTGATCTGAGAAATGTGTCAAAGCAATCGAGAAAAACTGTAGCACGTAATCATTAACAATAAAGGAATTTAATAGTATACTTAATTACTTGTGTAGCGTAATCAATTAAATTAAATAATAAAAGGCAAGCATATGGATGATGGATGGATAAATGATTAATTATTCATTCACGTGGAGTAGTTAGACAGGAATACAAGCATGTACAAGGAATGTTGTACGTGTTAAGTAAATAGTTCATGCAATTTCATACAATTGACTAAATTTCATATTTGTTAGTGAATTTCCAGTGATCATTTAAGCACAGACTCTTAGCGTGTTGCTTTGGTGAATCACAATTTTCGGAATAAAACCAAAATTTCAACAAAAGAGGAGAGTTTTAACTGGTGTAATGACAGACAACACTGATATGTAGTGCAATATGTAGTTACAAGTATATATTTTATTGAATACAACATTAAATGGTGAAAATGTGCGAAGGTGATTTATATGCTACGCTGCGGCTCTTCAGGAAACAGGACACAGTGCCTAGAGTACGCATTACCTCAATGTCCTCTTTATTCTTCAGGAGAGGAGCCTGCATGATGTTCCTGAGGGCGAAGTTCTCTGACTCCACCTCAAATGTGTGTCCTGTGACTCCTGACAGCCGCTGCCAATGTCTGGGCAGCATTGCCTGTAAGAGAGATGCACCAGCTGGGTCACTACCCAGTACCACCAAGCACGACCAGTAAGTCCAGCAAGTGTGCAAATTGTGTGCAAATATAAAATTGCAAGAAAATAGCATCAGTCATTTTTAGATTGGAGCTCATCTAAATAAGGCTTGCAGTTCACTCTGGTAGATTATAGACCTTGTTACTGACCTTGTTCGCCATCATGTCCAGTAGAGGACAAGTCTCACTGAAGTCATCGATTTTCTTCTTGAGATCGTTAAATGCTTGCCACTCTTTTAGGGCTTTGGGGAGCTTTCGAATTCTTGCAAAACAATGCAAAACATAAAGCACCCATCTCCACCAGTCATGAATTGAAACATTGTGATCATTTACACTAAGTGCATTTTAACCAGTATTTGTTTTTGAGTTTCCGCTGTTAAATATAATTATACACTATAAGCATATAACATAAATGAGGGGGAAATGCTTGCTGGATGCATACCGGTTCTGAAAATCTAGCAATTCGCTGTTGATCTTCTCTGTATCAAGGTCACTCCACTGTATATCATAGTATCCATTGATGCTGTCAATGACTGAGTTATAAAGGCTGTAAAGTTTGGAGAGCAGAGCCAGCTCACGTTTTATTCTCTGAAGTTCGGGATACTCTGTGTGAGATAAACAGGCAAAATACATAAGAAATGATATTTGTTAACAGACTAGATTCACTCACTCATACCATATTATCTATACAAGTTATATTAGTTCTAGAGGATGGAAATTTTTTGTTAGCTATGACAGTATTCAGGGAATACAAGTACTTGACATGACATGGTGTTAAATCATCTGGATGTCACCGTAAAGTTATGATACAATATTAAAAAATGCATTATGGCTGAATATGAACTAGATGTCTGGAGTGACATGATGGTGCAGTGGTTAATACTGTTACCTCACAACTCTGGGATCTGGGTTGAAACCTCCGCCTAGGTTACATGTGTGTGGCGTTTGTATGTTCTCCGTGTGTCATTCTCAGGGTACTCTGGTTTCCCCCCACAGACCAAAGACATGCTGAAGTTAATTGGAGTTACTAAATTGTGAATGGTGTGCGGGTGTGCCCCGTGATGAGCTACCCCCATCCAGGGTTGTGCCATTGCTTCTGGGATAGGCTCCAAACCCCCTGTGACCCAGTAGGATAAGCAGGTTGGAAAATGGATGTGTTTTCCAACCCGTCTGATGTTTTTGTTTTTTTTTTTTTTTTGGAGGGGGCATGAAGTGCCAAGGCCCTCATGCGTTAGAAGAGCAATCAGGAGTGAAGGTCCAGCTTCCAGGCCTTTGCAGGGCTGCTTATTAAAAAATGCCCCCTTTCCTCCCTTCAGTTGCCCCCCCATGTCGCCATCCAAAGAGGCAAGTTTACCAGAAGATTCCACCCAGCATCAAGTGTACACATTCTTTCCTTACGCTGTACTTTATTAAAATAAAAAGGCGCCACCTTGCGTCTGATGGAAATGTTTTGTGTATTTCGGTTTGTGCTGCATGATTACCGGGGTTCATGGTTACAGAGCTCTGGTGACCCTCACTTAGCACAGCTCTGCAGGCCTGCCTGTCAGCTACGGTGTGTAATGGGCAGTAGCACGTGGGCCAGCCCGTTAGGATGCCCTACCTATGATTGGAAGGTTTTTGGACATCAGGAGATCACTGCCCCCAGCACCCCTCCAGTCGCCCCCTCTGACAGGTCTCACCACCTGAATCCCACCCACTTCTCAGAGACCCTACCTTTCACGGTGAGTCCAAACAGCTCCTCGCCACCAGAGTAAGTCACGTATTTCCTCCAGAGCTCGTCAAACTGCATCTGAAAGGCCTGCAGCCGGTCGCTAGCTTCACGGGGGGCCAGACCCTCCACCCCAGGGCCGCTAGAGGAGATCGGGGTGAATCTCATTAGGGTCACAATATAACATTGAGGTACAGCTGGAAACGCAGGCGGATGGCAGTTAATACTCGGCTATGATTACATTTTGTGGCTATATTTTCACAGGCTGAGACTGGCAAACACTGATCACCGAGAGCAGTAAATGCAGAATGTTTCCATGAGAGATCTGCCAGAAAAATTAATGTAGCACGAAAAAAAAACAGATTCACAAGTTTCAGGTTTTGTTTGTTTTACAAGAAAACAACTACTATCCTCTATGTGAATATTAAGGTTCCATCCTAATAGCTATGACCGAAAAATGCGTAATATTTTCGAATTAATTTTAATTAAAAACTTCAAGATTCATATCAAGATTAATTTTAGAGTAAGGTTTTTATAGACGTAACAATGATTCTGTATGTTTAAGTGGCATCCCCACAAGGGTTTACCACAGCATTGTGCCCGGTTCTGCCTGACATCTGCCTAAGGTTCCAACCCCCCCCCACACACACTTCAATTAAATTGTTAAAAGCCCCCCCCCTACCTATTCCCAAACAGTCATTCACCCTGACAAATAGCTTCCCACAGCTCCGCCAGTATACTTGGTGTTTCTCACAAGGACAGTGCCCTGAAGAGACAGACGCAAGCCATACCTTGTATCATAACTTGAGTAGAAAGTCTGCACAGAGGTCTGGAAGGCTTCCACACAAGTCAACAAGTCAGCTTTCATCGTGGGCTGAATCCTCACCAGAATGTTCTGGGTTTGTCTGACCTGAAAATATGCATATCATGTTTCCGAGAAGGCAGTTTCATCCGTGCCACCTTACCTTAGAGATAGCCATGCGTCACCTTACCAGAGGTGGACATTAAAAATGCCAACTGCGCATTTTTCCGTAAGATGTCACTACTCGAACTGTCTCTAGCTATGTTTCCATTAAAGTTTACGCACATTACAAGTGAATTCCCATCAAGTTGACTTTTCCAACAAGTTAAACTGCCAATATGATGTTTCTGTTAGTGGATGCCATACGAATGATACTTCCCACATATCATCCTGTGAGATTATGATTTGTACTTCGGCACGGATTGGTCTTTCAATGAGTTAGTACCTATAGATGAGCTAATTATCATGTCTTACATATCTACTAATTAGCACATTCTGATTCTATTGCAATTTCCTCAACTGAACTTCGAAACTTTGTTTCCATGACTGGTTTTTCAGTCTACATCTTCAAAATGCACAGACCTCAGGTCAATGGAAATGCCACTATAGAGACTGCACCCAACAGTTTAACACACGTATGTTTGTTTTAACCTAGTTAATTCCCCTGTCACAGAAGCAGTAGATGTACAAGGCTTTATAAATACACTCCGACAGCCCTGCACAAGGAAAGACAGCCTTAGGTAACAGTGCTGGATCAGACCTGCTGTGTATCATCGGATTCCCTCTCCATCTTCAAGAACTGCCTCAAGACCCATCTGCTCCATGAATGCCACCAGCATCCACCCTCCCGGAATGTTCCTGGAATGTGCTTAGTGTTTCCCTTTCTGCTGATTGTATATTACATTTATTAGATTCTTTCTATCTTTGAAAAGTGTTATACAAGGTGTAGTGCTTGCTCTAGTGCTGCTTACACTTGTCCCTGAGCCTTCACTGGAAGCCGAGCTGAGCTGCACTTACGCCTGGTCGACTCCTTGACAGCCATATGTTTTCAATGCGCTACTTGTCTCACTTGTACGTCGCTTTGGACAAAAGTGTTTCCCAAAGAAATATGCATAAATGTGCCCGTCTTGCATATGCCCACCAGTGCGTTGACGTTCCTCCAGGCGTACGCCAAGCCATCCACTTTCTCCGCATTCCCGTCACTGAAGGAGAGCTCGTGGCGGTTGAGGAGGGCGAAGGACTCCTCCACCGGGCCAATCATCATGTCCATGCGGATCTCCGCCTCCCGCACCTCCCTGAGGACGGCCATGGCTCCCCGGACGTCCTCCAGATCTCCGATGGGGCGTTGGAGCCGTTTACTCATGCTGTCCACGAAAGTGTAAATCTCAGCCATGTCGGCTGAGGCTTGGCGATTCAATGATGCCCCAAACGCCCTCTTCCAGGCTCGGCACTCCTGAGTTAGGGAAAGTTTGAGCTGCTCTGTGTCAAACAGGACGGAGCCCACGGTGCAGTTTGCTGGCAGATCTTCAATCTGGGCCTCCAGTTTCTTCATGGAGAAAAAAGACCGACTGAAGTTAGCAAATCAGCGATAGCTGGGGCTATTGTTACAATCTAAGACTAATTTTTTTAGAGCTCCTTAGAAGGAATGTTCCTTTAGCTCAGCAAAAGAGTATTGCACTCACAAGGCAAAGGTTGTAGATTCAAATCCCAAGCAGTAAAAACGCATAAACTATGATCCTTTCCTTGAGTGTAAGATTCTTTAAGTAACATGAAGAATTAACCTTATCCTGTTGGTGACCCGCCCATCAATCTTCAAACCACTTATTCTAGCCTGGGTTGCAAGGGACCTGGAGCCTATCCCAGGCAGCATTAGGATGCCAGCCCATCATAGCATATAGTGACACACTATGGGCAATACACAAATGCCAATAAGCCTTTGAGTCTCTGTAGGATGGAGCAGTGGGCATGTTGAAAGGTAATTTTTATTGGCCAAAAATGCCTGCTATTTTAAAAGAGACCAGACATTCCCCAGTCATATAGGTCAGGCAATGACTATGAGTAACAAATATCCATAATTAAATGCCTGCTATGTTCGTTCATATAGTGAAAGACATGTCCTATGATTGTTTAGACATAGCACCATACTGCCAGAAAGCGCAAATGAATGTATGTTCATTATTCAACCCACTTTGCCACACTCTATTCCAGGCATCACCCCCGTTAAACCTTTCAACACCCACAAACCTTTTGGCACATCCCCTTTTGACACACCTCCCTTTCAACAAGCCCAGAAATCTTTTGACATGCCCAGTACTCCACCCTGTAGAGACTGGTACTTGTAACTGCCTGCCTTTGGACTGGGGAAGAAACCCACCACATGGGGGAAATGTGCAAACTCCACACAAACAGAGCTGATGGAGATTCCTAACCTCAACCCAGGAGACATGAGGCAGCAGTGCTTCCCATTCCCTATACTTCATATTAGCGTTATCACTGCACAGTGTAATTGAAAATATGCATCTTCAAACAGCTTCTCTTTGAAAAGGTTCATGGATAATACTCACCGAGTAGAAAGTAATCTGAGCATTAAATTCTGATAGAGAAGGCTGGCTCTCCAAAAATATTTTCAACTGTTCTTCTGGATCCTGTAAGGAAAGAATGATACAAATCAATTTACACGTTGAAAAAATGAAGACATAAATTTACCCTTTCATCCATCTCACGTATCCAATACAAGGCAATAAAGAGCCTGGAGTCTATCCCAAATACCACAAGGTACAAGGCAGGGGATCAACCCAGACAGGATCCCAGTCCTTCAAATAGCATAAATGCATATACAGCCAAAATAACATATACAGAGGACACATACAGATGGCAGCTCATCTAACTACATGCCTCTGAACCTGCAGGATGAAACCAAAGAACTCGAAGGAACCCAGAGAGAATGTGCAAACCCCAAACACAGAGTGAAAGGTGGGATGCAAACCCAAGCCCAGGAAGTGTGATGCTGCTGCTTGCTATAGTTAAGAGGTTACATAATCAACCAGTGACAAGCGCACCTGATTCCACAGCGCGGAGAAGCGAGCGAACTCCTCCAGCACATCAACAGCATCCGTCTTGAGTGACGACACGATGGAGGCCAGCTGGACCCCCACCTTGGAGATGTCCTTGTGCTCGCTCAGCTGCCGGTCCAGAGACTTCAGCAGGACCTGCTTTGTCGGCAGGCTGTCATCACCCGCATCTCTGATGGCGTTTTGCTCAGCCTGGGACAAATTGGGGACGGCAGTGAATTCCCAAACTGGATCACTCTGTGTTGAGACTGTGATCGATTGTATTTAATCAGTATTCCAACAATGCTGGATTGGTACATAACATGCAGCAAGGAAAATAGACCTGAACATCAAAATATGATCATCAACAAAGCAAATTCTGGAAATGTATTAACTTTGGTTTAAGGTCAAGTAATGTGCCCATTGTTAAAACCTGATCAGAACTATATGAAGATGAACGGAAACCATTGTTTAATCTGGCAAGCTGGTGAACGTACCTGTAACTGCTTGTGATGGAGATGAGAAAATGTCCACAGTGGAATATCCCTCCCCAAGGACAGTACAATGTTCACAGTTTTATTAAGCATACTCTGAAATGTATGAAAAAGAACAATATAAATGATCACAAGCTAACCAACTCTTGCATATGACACTATTTCAAGAGACTGACTATTATTCAACTTAGGCTTGATGCTAAAGACATTTCACTGTGCAGTGGACCTGGGGTGGATTTTTTAAGGGATTTTTTAAGTTGAGGGGCATAAGAGGGGCCATAATCAATATAAATGACTCAACCTTTTCATTATCCAATGTTATGATTTGAATTGGTGAATGACAGGGGCAAGGACACTCTGGGGGCCAATCAGCTTTCAGCTGGGGCTAGTGGCCCTGTGGCCCTGCCCCTGAATCCCCCCCCCCACCATTAACAGTCATAACTTCAAATTCTCTAATCTTTTCATCCCTTAAGCAAAGTGAACACCAGAAGGATTACCTGGATTTCCTCCAGACTAGGCTTCATGACGATGTTCGGAATTGCCAGCTGGATGGAAGCCCTGAAGAGAGGGGCTTGGGTGGTGGACCTGCTCAGCTGGGAGGACATCTGATACTTAGAACTGCTAACATAGAGTCTTCTCTTTAGTGCGTCCAGTGACAATTTCGTAGCTAAAATAAAGACGGAAATATATAAATAAAGAAATAAAGAAATAAATAAAGCCCACATCTGAATGTTATCTTATGTCCCTGAACCTTATAAAATAAAATTTCAATCCTGGAGTTGCCATTCCATATTCTAAAATAAAATGCAGCATCTTGTTTAAACCAATACATTTTTAACGTATATCCGCGTCCGGACCGAAATACTTTTAAATCCGGACAGGGTGACCGATCCCCCTAACATTTTTACAACCATATTGTTGGGAACCCCCCCGGAAAATTATTATCATTAGGGATCAACCACTGCACTGCAGTAGGAAATAGTAGGGGGTTTCTGATCACGTGATGAACCCCTGCCAATAATCAAAGCAACAATCATTCAGTTATAAATGCAGCATTTCTGTTGCTGACCTTTGACTAAAGCATCCGTGTTCCTTTGGCAAACTTGGCCCATCATGTTGTAGAATTTGCAGGGCAGACAAGACAGGCATCGCACTTTTGTTTTGGCGTCGGGGTGCAGACAGTGGAAGGATTCCTGACAAAGACAAATCAGTCACAGGTTGACCAAGTGAGTGCAAGTCAAATGCATAAGGCCTGTTAGTTAAGGAAGGTAAATCATGTTAATTAATGGTGTGATAACCCACCTCCAGGTTAACCTTCTCCTCGGGTTTCATTTTGCTCTTGATGCTCTCGATTAGCAGGTACATGGATCTCTCCACCTGTTGGCTTTGCCTTGGAAAAAAACAACACAGGAATAGTCTTAGTGAAGAGCCAATGACATGAGATATTGCCTATGATGTCTGACTGAAAATAAATACATTAATCCTAACAAACAGCACCTTGTGAAAACACATGCGCAAAAATAATATTCTATAATTATATAATATACCGTACACATGTCAGACTAATAAAGGAACCAAAATACAAATAAAAATCACATAAGATTCGTCACTCATAATACATAGATACAAATAAAAATAGATTGTTATTTGCTGAAATTGCAGGTTGTTTTGGAGACCATTGTGCCAACCACTTCCAGTAAGCATTCATTCAGTAGACAGTTTTATCCAAAGGAACATATAATTAAGAATGCAGAGTCAGTCAGTCGCAGGAGCTGTCTGGAGTTAAAAGCCTTGCTCAAGGCTCCAGTAATAAAGCCACTCTGTCAACCCTAAGCCACCGAGCCAAACATAACCAACAAGAGGCCCCCTGGCAGCATTAGGGTAATACTCACGATCTGAGCCTCAGCGCTGCAGCTGTCACTGTGCCCTCAGCCAGCCCCTGAAAAGCAGAAGGTGCCACAGGCTCCTCTAGCAGCACCAGCAGGGAGCTGCAGGACATGGCCTGCAGGACCCGCTCTATACGACACTCCAGGATGTCCGTGGCCGTCTTCCCGACGTGTCCCAGCTCATTCAGCACACTGTACACGTTCTTCACAACTATGTGAGCAAAAGGGTAGCTTTTCGGTTACTCCATCTGTGTTTTTGCTGAAGTCCTACTTGTGGCTCATCAAAGAGAACCTTTTGCATGCCTCGGCAAATTTTCTGAAAACTGGAACATCTAAATTATTTGTGAAATTATTTTGGAATTTCGTAAATAAAAATAATATTTTTATTCGTAAATAAAAAGAATTAAAAACGACAGTGGGTGGGTATTTCAACAAACAGTATCTTAACTAAATTTTATGTAGGCAACATGTTTTTAGTAAAGCGATCTTTCCTGCACTAATACTTTATTTCACTGGTTACTAACAACAAGTATGTAAAAGGCATATTTCCAGTAAGAAACAATGGATTCAAACTTCTGTACCTTGGGCAAAAAGCAAATGTGCATGAGCCAGGACCCATATTTCCCCAATACCAGAGACAGTGCCAATATAAAAGTTTAGAATGTATTTGCTGTAAAGCACTTTAAGTACAGGACCCAAAACTATGCACTTTGCATAAGAAAAAAATGCTTCCTTTTCGTAATGCAATACTACTTACAAAATAAGGATATGATGAAAGTGTTACTGGTACAGCATGACTTACATTTCTCCGTGTTGGTAGAGCTCCAGGAGAGCATGGTGAGCCCAGGAGAAATGCCCTCATCAATATGACTGTGGAACGGATGCATGAGCGGCTGCAGGATAGTAGGGATCCGCTTCTTAGCCTCCTCCATGTCGTTCAGCATCTCGTGCAACCTGGGAAGTCAGTGAGCAAACACATCCAGTCTGGCATGGGTTCCAAGCATGGTGGTGACAAATTATCATGACCTCCAGAGTTCCACACTACACAGGCACACACATAACTTCATTAAGCAGACACTTTTATCCAAAGTGACGTACAATTGGGTGAGCAGGGTCAGTCCCTTGAGCGATTACAGATTAAGGGCTTTGCTCAGGGGAACATCAATCACATCACCCTGGAACCCTGGAATTTGAACTGGCAACCTTCTGATCACAGGTACAGATGTTAAGGCTGAAATGTTAATGTTACAGAGAGGTAACATTAACGCCAAGGCCATAATGTTAGTGTGAATTCAAATACACATGGTCACTAAATGAGAACTGCAAGGATTCCCAATAAGAAAGAGAATATAAATTAAAATAAAACCAAATCAGCAATAGACATTTTCAACAGAAAAATGTATGAAATAGAATAAGCCATGCGATGTTTCTTGTGTCATAGTTATTTTTGCTCACATGATTTGCTTGGATTTCAGTTCAGCCTCGTTGACCTTGAGGACCACTTCTGGAACCTCAAAACCCATCTTGTGCATGTGCTTGCCTTCTTGCAGCACTTCAGAGATCATCGGGTCTAGATTGACGTACAGCTCCTACAGTGGAGAAAGAATAAGACAGACTTGACTATTTATTTAGGAATTAGTTTTATCAATAGCAACTTACATTTTTTTAAAAAAAAAACAGGGTAATATAATCCTTGGAACAATAGAGAGTTAAGGGCCCAACAACAGAACCACTTCACAAACCATAGGATTTAAACTAACAACCTTTCAATTAGAAGACCAGCATGCTAACTGGCTAGGCCACAGGGTCCCAAAAAAGAACTGATCTGTTGAAGCTAAGGCTTGACCCTAGCTTTACCAACATCACAACACAATTTGTAAGCCTTTCAGTGAATGAGCTCCCTGGCTCATCCCCTCTGCAAGCCACTATGCAATAAACCTTTTGAGTGACTTTTGCTATTTCTGTATGGCAGTACCTTGGTTTCAGGGGATCTAACAAGCAAGGATGCATTGAGGCAGCGCAGTCTGACTTCCACGGTGCGGGACCAGCCCCGGTGGTGTAGCAGCTCATACTTGATCAGGTCGGCAGCCATCTTGTTGTAGTTCCTGATTACCCTCTTCATCAGTGGCACCTGTGTTGAGGCAGTTACCATAGCAACCAGTTTACTGCCTAAAGAAGGAAAACCATGTACTATAAAAATAATTTTTAAATATACAACTATTGTACATTTTATTTATTTTTTTGCCGAGGATAAATTCATTTAATTGATGTTACAATTTCTTTAATAGGTATGATAATTCAATTGTTGTACCATTTTTTATTTTTAAAATTTTGCAAATACCTGCAGGACATCTATTTTGTTCTTCAAAACTTTCATGGGTAATTCAATTTTTCTGTAGAGCTGACGAGACCACATTATTTTTCCAGCAATCTGTTCAAAAAGTAAAGCATAAAGAAAACAAGATCAACAGCAACAACAACAATGATAAAATTAACAAATGAATGAATGAATGAATGAATGAATGAATAAGTACTGTAGCACCAACAAGACAGATTAAAAACGCCAATGGGTAGATGTCTAAAAAAAACTAAAATTAAATTTAATTTTAATTACCATCTAGAAACCATATATTTCAAAGTTCTGTTTGATAATTTATTGATATTTCAAAATACTCTAATTGCCATGTGTATTTCCTTGTTATCTATACACAAGAAATTAGACAAATAATATATGTAAAACTATAGATTAGCTCTTATGATGATGATATAAAACTCTGAAACATCCCCATCTTTGCCATGTAGCATAACTGGTGAAGCAAAGACATACTCCTAGATAAGAGGCCCACTCACTCTAGACATACATTGGGCGCATTAACTCACTGGGGGCACATTGCGTAGGATGGGGGGATCAGCCCCCTGCTTCTGGAACAGCTTACGCATCAGCTCCAGATCTCTGCCATAAAGTTGCAACACTGCCAGGTACTTCTCTGCTAGGTCAAGCTGGTCCCCAATAACATTCTCGAATTTGGCCAGTAGATCTAGCTTTTGCTCAATCTTAGGGAAAGTAAACAGAAAAATGTTCCTGTTCTACAAATGTGATTCAAGAATCTTTTCAGGATGCAGTTTACATGCAGTTTTTAAGTCTTTATCTTTAAGTCTACAGGACAAGTCAAAGGTGTAGATTCACTTACTGAAAATCATTTGTTTTTCAACAAGACAAGGAACGTAAGCACATCTCAAGGTTTAATAAGTAAAGAGATGGAGTGCAATGCTAGATAACCTGGCCCCACAATCCCCTGACCTAAACCTTATTGAGCTGGTTTGGAACGACTTGGGTCGAAGAGTAAGAGCAAATTAGCCAACTTGTGTCCAGAACTTGAGACTCCTTCAGGCCTGTTGGAGAAGCATTCCAGGTGGCTACATCTGGAAGCTGGTTGAACGAATGCCAAGAGTCTGCAGTGCTGTCACTGTAGCGAAAGGGGGCTATTTTGAAGACGCTAAAAGTTGAGAAAATTTTGAGTTGCTGAACACATCACAATATTTGATATCTTTTATTTGCCTCAAGGCCTTTTATTATAAAGTGAATAACAGGGAAAATAAAGAAAATTTCATTAAAAGCAGGTTGTCAGGGTCAGCGCCCGTCCATCCCTGCCCTTCCTGTCCCTTCCCCACTTCACCAGCAGGTGTTGCTAGCCATCCTGTTGCCTCCTCTTTCTTTGTACTAGTCCCTAATGTATCCTCCCTGCTCCTCTGCCTGCTGCATAGCTCAGTAGGTTGAGTGTGTAGATTACACAGTATACTCTACAGTCATGGGTTCAAGGCTAGGTGGTTTTATCTGTTTTGTATTTATTGGTTTTTCTGTTTCCCCAGTGTTTATTAATTTCTATTTCCTGTCATCAGTTTGCCCATCTTGGGTTCTGTTCAGGGTTTTGTTCCACATTGATTAGCTTTGCATTGTGGTACAAGTGGTACAAGTTTCTGGTTTTGTCTCCCAGTCTTAATGTCTGATAAGCTTCCTAATTCTATTAATTAGCCCCAACTGCTGCGTTACCTGTCCTGTGACGTGCCTTGTGTGTATTTAAGTACCTACTCCTGCACGGATCTCCAGTTAGTCATTATATGTTGTGCTCTACAATTGCGCCCTACTTGTATTATTCTGTGGTGTCTTTATATCACGTCTTGTTGTCCCCATTTGCCTTTTGTCCCCTCGCGGGCCCTTTTATGTCGTGCCTTCCCCAGTGTGTCCAGCTTGTTTAGTAAACCGCTTTGCGTGGAGCTGTAACTGCATCAGCCCTGTCACCGTAACACTGGTGTGCCCAGACTTTTTGATGGGTACTATATGCCACATTGGGCAAACTGTTGTAAATATTAAATAAAACTTAGACACACCGATGGTAACTGTGCAAACCAGGACTCAAGCAGCATCTGGAGTGATTGAAAGAGTCCATCAACCTGGTACCTGAACTCCTTGTAGTCATTCTCAAACTGTGAGAGAAGCAAAAACATATTTCAGTCATTGATACTTCCCATTTTATTATAAAAAAATAGGGATTATTACATTGATATTAGAACCTCAGGCTTTCGGTGGTCAAGCACGTTGTAGGCCTTGGACTTGTTGCTGGTCACTATGGTCTGATAGCGGATGTGAATCTTCTCAATGCCTTCAATCTTTATGTGCTGTAGATCCGAGAGACGTTCCATCATGTCGGCCATGTCCGCAATCTTTTCCAAGCGTTTGCAAAAAGCATCAAACTTCCCAAAGATGTAGTTCTCACTCGGGTAAGAAGATAACACAGACAGACTGTGATCATAGGCTTTACTGGGGGGTGCAGGGTGCATGGCGTGCAGTTGGGTCCTGCACTCATCAGATGAAAATATTGTTTGAACATTTTACGTTCAAAGAAATTAAATTGTATTGTAAGTTTGCATTTGAGAATTTGGCTTGTCAGTCCTATTAATTTCTAACCACAATTTACTGTAAATGTATTCACAATTTTGTTGTATAACTTTATTTGGAGCAGTCAAGTGCATGGGGGGGGGGGGGGCGGGGGGTTAGTGTGTGTAAAATTGCGCCGCTGGCTGAGTGTGCCC
>JABFEA020000001.1:27389967-27409216 GCA_019775915.2 Cyphomyrus plagiostoma
TGCCATGTGATTGGTTGATTAGATAATTGCATTAATCAGAAATTGAACAGGTGTTCCTAATAATCCTTTAGGTGAGTGTATGTGCACATTATGCAGATCTTGTTCGACATGCCCTGATGAACAAATAAAACATAGCACTGTTCTCATCAAAGAGGCATATGGATATTTATGGTTGACAAGGCCAACACAATATCTTTGTTTTGCCTTCGTTGATGTAATTACTTGGCTTAATCAACATTTTTTTTTAAACGAGGTTAAACTATGGTTTAGACATTGGATTGAAAGTTAACTTTATTTCACACATTAATCAAATAAAAGGTATATCTAAGCAATGTTTCGGTAGCAAAAACTTGAGGATTGGATCTTTGAAACCCCATGGAATATGCATTAAATGTTTTACGTAATACACACACACACACACACACACAACACACACACACCCCCAAATAAATAAATAAAAACCTTCCGGGCCAACCTTGTTACAGAGAGCTGTCTTTGTGAGTGGGGCCCCAGAGGAAACAACAATTCCCCCCCTGACCCCAGCCTTCTGCCTTTTTTGGCCCTGGGATACCTGCAACCCTGACCAGTACAAATGGTTAAAAACTGGTTGAAAACTGGTTCTGCAACACAATGGAGAGGGAATGAAAGACGTCATTCCCAGGTCTCCTCGTATCATGGCAGTTCAGCCATTGCCTAGCAACGAGGACATTGCAAATTGGTATTATGTTATTCCCTGGAAAGTCAAGACTTTCAAAGTCTGATCGAATTTGAAGTATTTTTGCTGTTATGTACAATGTTTCACTCTACTCTTACAATCCTCCTCTGCCCTTTTCAAATTTGCTGCCCTTTCCTAAATGACCTTGTGACACTCCTGAAGTCACAAGCATCCCTGATTAAATCCCTAAAATACTGGGGCTTTGCCTCAAACCACAAATGTGACAGATGGATGATTCGGTTGCATGTCAGGGTGGTGCGTGCACAAATGCATTTTGGAGACAACTCCAACAGTGAAAATCTGATAAAACGCTGACGAAAGCTCGGCTGTTTTGTCTTCTAAAAATGGCATCTGTGGTTTTCTGACCACAGGAGCTATGAGCACATCCACTGCCTGTCTTGGGTAGAGGTGGTGGTACCATTACCTTCTAGGAGTGACAATAATACACAAACAGAAACTGTAAGAGCACAACACAGACTCCCCTCACATTTCTCTGTCTGATTTAAGTGTATAGTTTTGTATGCGAAACCAAATGGGAAAAGAAATGTCTTTCCTCTACAAGCCTCATTTCTTTATCTCATTTATCACTTCTACAATGGTACATTATCAAACCAAATTAGGTAACATTATAAATTTAATTAACCTAATTAAATTAATTTAAGCATACACTTTTATCCATGTTCCTTACCTGGGTTGCACAAACACTTATGGGAGCAGGTGAAACTCGACCCAGAGTTTGTGACGTTATCACAAGGCTACGCTTATAAAGATCAACATCTTTACCTTTGATCTGTTGTTGTTTGATGCGCCTGACAGAGATTCTGTTATGATGGGGCAGGTTGCAGGTAAGGCCCTGCTATGTCATGACATGGCGCAGGCGGGAAAAAGGTAACGATCCACTGAGGTTGTCATGACCTGTTCTACTATCCTTGCGTGTGCCACGCCCCCTCCTTAAACACGTGTGCTGCCCCGTTTGTAATCAGCTGTTTCGAGTAATCTCTGATTAGTCCGGCGTATTTTAGTCCGCATCTGAGTCTGTTTCCCTAGGTCTGTCCTTGAAGTCTCAGTGTGTAGTGTTGCCGTCTGTTGCCTGTTCCATGTCCCTAGTCCCTTTGTCGATTAAATCCAGTATCCCCCAATCCTACGTCTCCTTCTCCTCCTTCCCCGTCTTGCGCACCGCTACTGATCCTGACAGAGGGCTCAAAGACAAAAAGGCCTTTATTAAGGAATCTAACAACACTGGAGTAGGAACAAAATAAAGGACTGCAATGGGGTCAGAAAAGACAAGAATAAACTACAAGAACCATAAGGCAACAGGATTAGGCAATGGAATAGAGCACAGGTGTCAGAATCCAGTCCTGGAGGGCCGGAGCCCTGCACATTTTTGGGTTTTCCCTCGTTTAACACACCTGATGCAACTCTATGTGCTAATTATACCATCGCTCTTGAGCTGAATCATTTGTGTGGTAACAAGGAAAGAGCTAAGCTACACAGGGCTCCGGCCCTCCAGGACTGGAGTCTGACACCCCTGGAGTAGAGTAACAAAGATGCAGTAACTTGACATCATGACTGACTAACAAATGGAGTGAGAGCAGGCACTTAAATACACATAGAGAATCAGGGCAAACAAGGAACAGGTGTAAATCATAATCAAATTAACCAATCAAAAGGACTCAAGAAATAAGTGAAGTGAATTTCAATTAACAAGAACTGCAACTAGGACACATTAACAAACACTACACCAGTCCAGAAGGGCCTGCCATACAACCAGAGTCCCGAGTCCCCAGAGCCTGGCCCAAACTGGGGCACTGCCTCGCCAAAGTCCCGAGTCCTTAGTCCTGAAGGGCCTGCTGTCCAGGCAGAGTCCTGAGTCCCCAGCCCAAATGCTGCCGCTGCCTCGCCAGAGTCCAGAGTCCCTGGGTCAGAATGAGCTATTCTGCCTGTTTTTAGTCCTAAGGAGGACAGGGGTTTTCTTCACCCTCTGCAAGGCCACACTTGGCCCCTTTTCCAAGAGGAGAAACTAGAAGAAGCTAGCTGCACCCACTTCACCCATGCCTTCAGAGCCTGGCCCACATGGAGCCACACAGTCTGAGTCATCGGTCACCAACTCAGATGGGGCACCTCACCCCCAGCCTCCAGAATCCAGTCCACAGGGGCCCACTCCACCTGAGCCTCCAGGGTCCAGCCCACAGGGACCTGCTCTGCCCAAGCCAACCACCAGCTTAACCCATTAAACCACGCGGCAGCCTGGTGAACAGAAGACCACACAAGGAACTAAGAACATGATGGCAAAATGGGGAACTAACATAGAGAAGGGAAAAGACTGGGACCGACCCTAATACACTCAGATTTAATGTCACATCACAGTTTACATAGCATAAAAAGTGAGTGAAATTCTCATGTTTTGAGCAGCAAGCAGCAATGAGGGAACAGTACCCATTTAACCATATCTTATTTAGCAGACACTTTTGTCCAAAGCAAAACATGTGATTAAAGTGATACATATTAATGGTGCAATGGTAACTAGGTATAAATATAAATAGACAATAAATATACATATGAAGAGTAACAAAGTATACGAGTCTGAGGTGAATAGATGTTGTATGAAGTTTCCTTAGTAAGATGACAAAGAACCGTAAAGGTTTTTTTTGCATGATGTCAAGGAGACTCTTCCAGGGAATGTTCCAGAAAAGTTACTTATAACTGTTCATCCATCCATCCATCCATCATCCATTTTTTTACACCTAATTGTCGTGGGGGTCGAAAGCCTATGCCAGAAGCTACGGGCAGAGAATAACCCAGGATGGGGTGGCAGCCCTTCTCATGGCCCACACGCTATTAACACAGCATTCACACCTATAGACCATTCAGCAACTCCACCTAACCTCAGCATGTTTCTGGGCTGCGGCGGGAAACCCCATGGCAACATGCAAAGTCCACACATTAAATGACATAGTTGTTGTTTTCTTTCCCCAGAATTTTTTAGTTAGTGATGTAGAACAAACTTATCCTTGCCTATTCATACCCATGACAATTTTCACAGAGGAGCTGATAATTATTCTACAGATACAATTATTATATAGTGTTTTGTTATTTTGTTTTGGCTTCTCCACTACATACTGAGAAGTGTTTAGGTTTTGCAACGTGATGAATGGTTTTGAGGTTTTATATGAAGAAAATGACAACGGTTAAGCAGTAAATAAGAAGCAAACAGGATGATTGCTATGCGACCTTAAGACATCCGGGGCTTAGTCACAAAGACCTGCGGGTACGTTAATTGTTAAGCAAATCATTCGGCGCTCGTTTGGGTGAAACCTCGACCGCCCCAGAATCGTCTGCATACAAACATTAAACTTTTTATTTCCTTTAATTTTCTATACTCGCAAACAAATTTATATGTTATATATAGTACGCTGGCTGGCACTGTTTCTGTTTGTATGAATGAAAAAGACAACATTTTCAATATTGCATGCATGTGTTTGTTGTTATTTCTTGTTCCTGTATGTAATGGAAGGCACCACAATATAAAGATTAATTATGTAAAATTCAAGGAATTAAAAAGCAGTGAATTTAGATATAGGGCCTACTGTTAACATTAAAGGGTTGTGGAACTGCAAACGGGAATGTCTGTAACCTAATTGCTACCACAACCAGTGATTCAAACTCTTAGTTATGAAACAAACTTGTAATGTATATTATTTGGCGATGTTACTGTATTGTAACTTACCGATACATTTATTAAATTGTGTTTCCATGGGAACTGCACGTGTTGCTTTAATGTCAAAGCTTCCGCGACAGTGTTTTAATGGGTGTGGCACTATGTCAAGTGTCAGCTTAACTTAACCACGTCTGCCAGAAACGCCATCACTAGACCTATGATGGTAACACTCAAATCGCTATGAAGAATGAATGAAGTAATCTGACTTAAAGCAAGTAAGTATCAGCTGCATTTTAAAATGTAGTTAAAACAAGACAACTTACGTATTACACAATTAGAGTTCATTATTCATATTAATGTAGTTGTATAATTATTACACTTCACACACTGCAGCATAAGACGTTGCAGGCATAATGTATTTGCTCTAAATATGTCATAAGATATTTCAAGACTATTTGAAGATTAATCCTCTTAGTTGCCGGAGTTCTTCAGCTGCCCTTTTCACGTTTAAACGGTTTACTATAAACTCGAGTTGCCAACTTTGGTCAGTTGGCTGTAGTGAGGTTTTCAATTCGAGACAAACTCTGCGCACGCATTTTCGTGTATGTGACAGTTTTATTACCTGCCCTGCGTTTTTGACGTAGCTAATTTCAGGTTTATAATGGGATAATATTGATTTGCCGTAAGATTTCTCGCGTAAGAGTCGCGTCAGATGCGCGAGAGCAGGCAGCCCTGTAACAGTAAGCGACAATAATAAAAACAGGAAAGTATGGTACTCCGGAAAAAAGTTGCCTTACAAAGTGAAACGTGCTTAGCGTTGTAGAACTTATGTCAGGGGAATAATAATAGAAATATATATGGGAAATAATCATTCCCTTGCAGTCACTTTGTGACTTTTCATCATTGTAAATATTAATGTATGAGAGAGTGTGTTAAATATCCGTTATTTATGTGGGTGATGAGCGGCGGCGGCATATTGCATGCTGCATGGCACTTCCTGAAACAAACCGCACTGGTCTCTAAACTCGGAACATCTGCGCCGTTTGTTTCTTTTCCTTAGAAACGAAGAGACAACAAACCGTTTGCTAAGACACGGCTGCTGTAGTGCTGCGAAGGAGCGTCTGATATGTAAGATCAGTGATTCACAGGCGGGCATGGTCACAGTGATAGGGAAGCTGGCTCCTGCCTGCCCATGCTTGACTTAATTAGCCCTGAAATATTCTGTTTTTCATCCTTCCGAGAAACAGTGCGGTGCATTTCAAAACATTTCCGGGCTGATTGTCTTCTGTTTTGTTTTTGATGGTAAATTTTAGTTTCACAAGGTACAGGAATAAAATGTCATTATCGTTGAATGTAATGTAGTTGTATAAATTTAGCAGGTAAACTTGCTTAGATTGCTCTCTCTTCACATTGTTAATTTTTTTACTGTACCAACTGACCTATATCTAATTAGCTAATTCTAGCAAACAAAAGTGCAGGGTGTATTAGGAAGTTACTTCATGTGGCCTGAAGCTTCTTGTCAAAGTCATTTATATATTATCCAGGGGCTGATTTTTGGTAGTTTATTGATTCAGAATAATGAATGGAACCTGCGTAGATTTCCAATTGACTATCCTCACATAGATATCATAGTATTAAGACCATATGTATTGAGGAAGTAAATGTTAAATTATCTGGGTGACATGGTGGTTTAGTAGCATTAAGGCTCCAGGTTTATGCCTCTTTATACATTAACTGTGAAAAAGTTGCCAAATGGCGGCTGAGCCATAAAAACCAGCTTTATGAAGCTGATGACAATTATTCTCTTGAGATGGAGTCACTGAGGTATTAATCCAGTTTTGTGGCAATTTTTGAGATTGTTATTCTGTGGTGTTTAAAATTACAAAAAATATACATGTATTATATACATAGTCTTCCCCACTTGGTCTAATGCACTTTTTATTCTGCCCACCCCTCCTGGAGTGTGCTGCCTGGGACCCCCCCCTCCCCCCCCATAATTAATAAATAAATAAATAAATAAATACTTACATACATACATAAAGATAGTCTGCCTGTGTTGCCCCTAATGCCTGTGACGTCTGCCCTGCTTTGAGACTCAACCTTTAAAACTTGGACAGTGTTAATTGGTATTTTGCCATCTTGTTCATGTGACTTCCTCTGCCGGATTTTGTGTTCATTTTCTTTTTGGGGTTGTTAAGGAAAAGTACCATCACTGTATCGCTGGTTATCCTATCAAACTTTGATATTGACTTGACATTTCTGTCCTCATTGGCCGTTAAAAGTGTTGTGTCATTTAGTCTCAGTGCAATTTTCCTGATTACACTCTTTGCCTTCATCTTACAGCATCAACTGTTGGAGAAAAAAAGGAGATGCTTACAGTCCAATCATGTCAAAAGTAAGTCTCAGCTTCTGAATTTCTTCTGCTTTCATTGGCTTGGTAATGCTGATAAAAACAATATAGGTGTTGCGGTTGATTCAAATATAAAAGCCTTGATAATAATGGATCGAAAGATAAAATTTATGTTAAGACACCATGTTACTATATGTTCAACAGATCATCAATAAGAAATCGCCAAGTAATTTTATTTGTTTTGTATTTTTTTTTTATTGTTGAAAATTATTATTATTCATGAATTTTATTATTATTATTATTATTATTATTAGCTGACATGTTATAGTATGTTATAGTTTCCCATCCAGACTGTATTGGGCACATTAAAATGAGCTTTAGCAGCACAAAACCATTCTAAGGCCCTTTGTTTTGCAGTCAATCCCCATTATCACCTGGGAGTTTTGAGGACCACCTCTCCGTAAGCTCCCTAGCGGAATCTCCAAGCTCCTGTCGCCGTAGCACCCGCCTCCTCACCAATGGCTACTATGTCCTGTCAGACGACAGCATTCTGTCCGAGGATGAGGGAAACATCTCCCCCTCTGCCTCCCAAGCTAACATTTCCTACAAGGAGAACATGGTTCGGTGAGTGCTACCTTGGTTCGATACCAGTCTTTGGACCGCATTTCCCAGCGGCCTTCATTTCTCCCACACTTCCATCATGTCTAACAGAATCACTGGGCAAGAAAAGTTATGGGATGAATTTTGGAAATTATATTGGACTCTGCAAGTACAATGGTACCTCAGAACTCGAATTTAATCTGTTCAGAATTCCGGATCGAATCCTAAAAAGTTTGAGTTGTGATCGAATTTTCCCCAATAAATAATGGAAAACTAATTAATTGGTTCCTTGCCCCAAAAAAATTACACCTAAATATGTTTTTTTTAGCATTTAAACACAAAATGAACGAGATAAAACAAGAAGAGCATATACTGTACTGAACACATCTAAGCACATTTATCAAAGCAGTAATTTGTAAAGTAAGAAAATAAATGTATCTAAACAACATGTCCTGCCCCGATCGTCCACTCCCTCCGTGTGCCACGCCCCCTTGTTAACCCTGTGTGGAATCCCCGATTAGCTGTTTCTGGTTGTTGTCATTAGTCCTCTGTATTTCGTCTGCGTTTCAGTTTGTTTCCCCAGTCTGGTCATTGTATTGTCTGTCTGTGTTTTGCCTGCCTTACCTGTAATTATACCCCGTATTCCCCGATACCGTGACATCTGCGCCTTTGTCTCCGTTCCGTCCCCGCTGGGCATGACAATATTATTATAATTAAACACATTAATTGTTTATTATTAATATTAAAATAATGAATAAGAAATCTTTATTTTGAAATATGTATTTTATTATATAATAATAATTACTGTTACTGTCTATCATTGTCTAAATGTATTTTTACTGTCTAAATATATGTATTCAGCTAGTGTAACCATGAACAGTGCTATCACAGGTAATTCAAGGCTGAGACTGAAGCGTTACCCCTTGTTTCCACTGAGAGACGTGCCGCGTACAAGCTATCTTAGCCGGATTGACGGATTGACTTCTGAGATTCAGATCGAGCTCTAGGTCATCTTTTTCTAACTGTCTGGTCCGACTTTTATGAAATTCAAGTTATAATGAGTGTGAGAACCGAGCTACCACTGTAATAGGGGACGAATTGAGCCAACAAATAAAATCCCTGTTTTGCTCCCTAGCTAAAATGAACTCACTCATCACTCCCACACACAGCACCCACTTATTTTATTACTAATTGCTCAGTTTGACCAAAACCTTAGCCCTCCTCGGCAACATGAGCTTTTGTTGACAAGTTTTACCTGTTGCTCAGTACACTATTATTTTCACTCCTCTTGAAGATGTTCTGTAGAAACGTGTCTGCCAGCAAGATAACCTCCTTTGACCCTACGTCCTCAGATAAGGACATCATTTTTGTTTAAAACTACTAATTGTTAAAAAAAAATTATGTTTGGTTTTTATGATTATGAGGTCCTACTAATCCGAAATAGCTGAAGGAAATAAAACATGCACTCCAAACAAAAGCCCGGGACTCAGGAGGGACTTTTTTTTTCTCATATTTCCACCTTCCATGGTGCTAACCCAGTACATCTTATATCTAATTTTAAAAAATAGATTTCCCACCCTAGGAGCAATAAAGTATATCTCAACTTACAGTTGTGCAATGAAAACAAATATTTTCTTATATCATTTTTTTCCACATCCATTTTTCACAACCATTCATGCAATGCAGCATTATAGTTAGAGCAAACTGCTCCTTCAGTAGGAAGTACAGATGTATCTGATATCCCCAATTCACACATAACACATGTAGCCTGCAAACTCTGCTACTACTTTTCAAGGGGGCAGTTACAGGATGGTCTCTGTGTCATTTTGCACTCCTTGTAGAGTGTTTAACAGACGCAAGAGGAGGTCATTGAAGTCACTGGCCAGTGAGTTTCACATGAGCCAATCGCACGAGCCCTTGCTGCAAGGGAAGGTGCCTGATAGGATGCCTCAGTCCCCGCTCACCCACACAACATGGAGGAAGGGCACTGAAGAGGGAGATGCCGACTTAATTCGAGGTGGGCGAACAAGCATGTGTTCATGTTATAAACCAGTGGTTCTCAAACTGTTCTGCATGCATCACCATGTGGGAAGATTGATCATTTGTTATAGTTTATTAATCCCCATGTGGAAATTCACACGCATATATGAAGGTGAGAGCAAGCTTGGGGGTTGGAGGTGTGACAATGAAGGGTCAGCCACACTGTGGTGCCCGAGGAGCTGGGGGTTAGGGGTCTTGGCTAAGGGACCGTGGACCTGTGACTGTTCTGCCGAGGCTGGGCTTTAACCTGTAAACTTTTGACCACAAGCACAGAGGCTTAGCCTGCTAAGGCTTATAGACGCAAACTATCCCCAAATTATTATTCATGTTACTGCCACTTTTTCCCCCACGTGGGATTTTGCTGCTTTGGTTTGATCCAAAGTGGTACCTCGTCCAAAACCACTGAGAACCACTGTTATAAAACCACTGTTTTTGGGTATTTTGTGCTTTTCCTATTTTTTATTACTTCTATTGTATGCGGTAAAGCGCTTTGAGATGATGTAATGTTGTGATAATGCGCTATACAAAAATAAATTTGTTTGTTGTGTTGTTTGTATTGGGGCAGCATGTGGCTCAGTGCGCTAAGTGTGCCTGTAATCAGAAGGTTGCCAGTTCATTCCCAGTTTCAGCACCACTGCAGGCCCTTGAGCAAGGGCCTTAACCCCCAGATTTCTGGGTGCTGCTACAGGTGGCTGCCCTTCACAGACAACTTACTCTACAAAGAGCAAGCTGAGGGAGGTGTAAAGACAATTTCCCCACAGGGATCAACAATTATTCTTTTTAACTTTTGTTGTTTGTGGTTTTTGATGTGGACCTCTGTTGTCTGATATGAAATAAACTTACTTTTAAGGCTCATAATTTTGCCTTAATATCTTTTTTCATATAAAATTGGAAAGAGTATGCTTACCTTAAATAGATTCTTCTAAATGTTATTGGAATATATCTTGCATCACCTCAGTACCTGTAGAAAGGATAGTGAACCAGTGTCTATGTATTGTCCAGAGCATGGTGCAATTCCATCACATCCAGAGAAAACTACCCCGCAGACTCACCAACAGGGGGGGCTGCATGATTTGCCTCTGGAAACCGAGGCCTGCTTTTCCCAGGAGCAGTTCAGTCATTCCCTGGGCGGCTTCCTGGACATCGCACCTCAGTCGCCACTCACTGCTACGAAGCTCCATCAAATGAAACTGCTGACAGGTGAAATGTCAGGCTAACAAACACAGCTTGCATGCTCATTCATTTTCTACTATACTGTAAGATTCAAAATATTTAAATTGTTTATCAAACTTGTATTATGAGTGATTTTATTAAAGAAGTCCCATAACAGTATGAACACTTCGTGATATTTTATAATCTTTATTTAAAAATCCTCATCCAAAATATGAATTAGTAATGCTGCAGAATGCAAATTTCCTTTGGTTTATACAGTAGGAAGGTAAATGTAGTTACAGTGTGGTAAAATTCTCCCTGCTTTTCAGACTCTAAGACCCAGAAAGTTCTATTCTTCATCATCGTTCTGTTCGGCTGTATTTTTACAGCAGTGTTCTCATGGTAAGACTCCCTGAAATCTCACATACTTACTCTTGCTGATAACTAGCCAGTGATTTTATGATCCAACTGAGCTAAACTTGCCATCTGCAACAGTCCTTACAGCTGCGCTTCTGTTGGATTATTATTATAAAGCTTCTACACATTTAAGTCACATGAAATAATGAACTATGCGCCATAATGCATTGTGTTCATTAAGTGCTCCTGGAAATTAAACGGCATGTCATTTTGATAGTTATTTTTCATTATATACGTCATTTACCTTACAGGTGGATCTTGGGGGGTCTGCTTTTGACTTGTGTTACCTTCACCTTGATTGTGGCTTCCTATTGTAAGTTCTTTCTTTTAAAATAGAACTAATGACCACAAAACATTTAAGTTTTTTTTTTCTATTTTTCTAATTATCGATTTAAAATGATAATTTCCCACAGTGCTTACAAATACAACACTTCGGACCACAAGACTGCATGAAACAGTGGTGAGTGTTTCTTCTTCATGTTTTAATAATAATACCCCCTTAAAATAAAATTTTGCTTAACAATGATCTCATAGTCCTCTTCTAATAAACATTTACTAATTAATTTTCACTGTTGCATTACAGGGAATCACCCCCAAGCAGGAATAGCAGATTAAGGGGAAAAAGAAGACATATACAGTATAAACTAAATATGATCATGCACGCACACTTATGTTTGTCATAGATTTTACAAAACATATATTTTATTATGCACATTGTAAGAATATTGCCAAATATTTTGATGCACAGTTTGTTTTGGAAAGTATGGGAACAATCATTTTTATCTAACGGCGCACATATAGTATTTAAGTAAACAAATAACTACTTTTTAAATAGTGTTAAAGCTATAATTGATTGTGATGATAAAGGTGGTTTTGTGACTCACTTGGTACCTCTGGAGTGTGTAGGTTCTCCTCTCCTCACTCCTCCATGTGTTTCTCCACTTGTCATGTGGTTTTCCTCCCTGGAATCCCATCTAGGGTGTAGCCCAACCCCATGCCTCATGTTACCTGGGATAGGCTGCACCCCAACCCCCCCCCCCGCAGATATACACATTAGGCAGGGATTGAAATAGTGATCAAATTAACCAGTTGCTATTTTGAATAGGTTATGTGCTGTCGAGTTTGTGTCCCATGAGGATTGCAGCTGGTATATCATGTTCTCGCTGAACATTAATGAAATGTTTCTTTTTCATAAATAAGAAAGCTGTTATGGGACTCACACAAAGGCATATATCTTGAAAGAACATAAAAGAGTTATTTTAAGTAGTTGGTCAATCCCCTAGTAACTGAAAACTGTAGAAAACTTTCTATGCAGCAGTATACCGGCAAAAATGAGCCGCTACAGAGCTAACTTTGTGCTAGCACTGACGCACACTTTTTAAATATATATTTGCTTTTTTTGTATCTTTGTGACCAATATTCAAGACACTTTGAAATAATTTATTAATGAATACGCTTCCTGGGTAGTTTGCATAATAAAGTTGTTCATTTGTATGGACCATTTTTAACGACTGAATGATGTGGCACCATAACATTAATAAAAACAAACACAGAACCACTTTGGTAACTGCCATAAACATAAGCAAATACCTGCATCATGTTTTCAAAAGAGCCATATAATGTGTTGCATTCACATATGGTATCATGTTTGTGTTGTATTAGAAGCCTCCCATGTTTTGATCAGTTTATTTCATGTTATATTGGCAGCGCGATGACCTGTTGATATGTAACACCCCAACAGTTAATTACATCCATATACCATATTTCCTCTTTGAGGCACACAGTGAGTGAAGGTTTCACATTGATTCATTTAGCCGACACTGTTCTCCGAAGAAAGACACAAATGAGGAAAGCTTGAAGGGTAGCTAATAACCTGGGGGGGTCGCTTAGGGTCATGACAGCGAGATGTTTACTCTGCCAGCCATACAACTTGAACCCACAACCGTCTGGACATGAATTCATAACAAATAATAATAATAACTAATAATGTCGATCAAGTAAATAAACTGGATCTGTCTGAATTCAGCCTTATTGCCAAGTTGTCTGAAATGATATTCCAAATACTGTCAAGATAAAAAAAAAAAACATTATAAATTAATTTTGCTATCTACCACGCTAAAATATGCAAATAAATTCTGCTGGCTGACTAATAAGAATCCTGGGCTAAAATGTCTGTTATTTCACCATCCAATGAGACTATGTATTGAACTCACACACGCTGCATTGATGCATTTTTTGCTGCTTCAAGATCCGCCTAGAGAGTTGGAAAATTGTAATTACAGCATGATGCGTATTCAAATGGTTAAGTCAGAGCAAAATGGAGGAGATAAGAAATCAACTTTTTGATTTGCTGCATTTCTCATTGCTCCAGCACCAAAATGTGTTTTTAGCATTATTTGAACTTTTCGTAATCCCTTGCTCAAACAGCAGGTAGTTCACGGTACATATATCAAATATTGAGACAAAACCCTTTTTTTAACGGTAAACTATTTAATAATCTCCTCAACATTCAAAACATTTTTTTTGAGTTTTACAATGACACACTGCATAAAATTTACTACTTTCAAAATAATTTGCTTTTCACAGTAGAACTATCTACTGACTGCTGTAATGACACACCCCCAACTTGGGAACTCTGGTCTTAAAGAGAATCCAGAGTTTCCCACTGGTAAATACAACTTTCAAGTGTTCTCATCTCGTATTTACGATTTTCCCGACCCTACCCGAAGGCAGGAAGAGCCACTGACAGTGCTGCTACCTAATGTTTGCCGGTGCATATATAAATCACTAATACACCAAGCACTTATAAATACTGTTTCAGGCTCTGGAGTGGTTTAATGTGCTAGTCAAAAACACCCTTCCAGTGGACACTATGTCATTTGCTCAGCTTCTACCCTCAAGGGCAGAGTCTGATTAAATAGCACCCATGGGGGTGCTCTAACAGCACTCAGGTCACTGCCAGTTTGGGGAGGCCAATGTATTGTTTTTCCAATTTTCTGGCACAGCATTGTGGGACATGTAGTTCTGTGGTACACAGGATAGTGGTGGGCAGGCATAGCTAGCTTCAGGTGGCATGGTAGTGCAGTTGTTAGCAGTGCTGCCTCACGCCTTTAGGACCAATGTTCAAGTATCTGCTCAGGGTGTATATGTGTGGAGTTTGCATGGGCTCTCTATGCCATTGTGGGGTTTCCCTCCACAGTCAAAATACCACGCTAAGTTGAATTGCTGCCTTTCTTTGTAAAGAACTTTACCTATTTTGTGTCATTTGTCATAATACAAAATCATAAAATCTATATTTTTTGTGCATATATATATATGTACATGCACTTTTGAATTGGGTTGGCACCCCACCCCGGGCTAATTTCTGTGTTGCGCCCATGGCTTCTGTAATCAGGTATGGAAAATGGATGGATGGATGGATGGATGGTATGTAAATTTATCAAACTTCATAAACTGACATGAAAAAAATGTGCAGTTCCACACAAGTGCAATGTGTTGCCTAGCAGCTGTAAACACTAGATAAACACGTCCGGTATCTCATTATGTTCAGTGAGATCCTGCACCCACGAAAGATGCCTCCTTTCATTTGTCTATATTTTCATTCAGTATTTTTAACAATATATCAGAAAACAATGAAAGTAAATGTTAGGACCATGATCTGAAGGTTCCTGGATCTAATCCCATAATCAGCAGAGGGATATCAGTGTTTGGACCCTTGTGCAACTCCCAGTAGCCTGACCCTGCTCTCTGATCCTCACTTTTATGTTTTGAACAAAAGCATCTGCAAAGTAAATCTAAAGATTTCTTTACCTAAATAAACAACATAAAAGCATCTAGACCATTGTGACCGTCTATTGAATAAGCAGTTGTAAGATGGAACTTCTAGAATTTCAGCCAATCACTATTATTAAAAGACCATCAATTGAAAATATGTCGATAATGAAAGGTAACAGTGCTTAAGAAACAAAAACTGTTTGAATTCCATCCTTGGCATGTCTCCTTTAACATTCCTGGATTTACAGTTTCTTGGTGCTTCCAGAAGAGGGCACTGAAAGACACAGAATTCTCTTTCTGCAATCTGCTGGAAAAGCTTGAGCATACAGGATACTGAATCTTCATTTGCTAAAAAACAAATGTCTTCAGTAATCATCATCTCAAGTGACCATCTATAGTTTTATGAGAATGCCAGCACCTCTCAGGTTTTTTAGGGTTGGCTTCAAAGCTTCAGCAGTGCAGCTTCAACATTGCAAAGGAGGCAAAGCTTTAGCCTCAGCACACAACTGGAATACAGCGACACACGACTGCCATTTTGCTTTAGGGTTGAATGTGAATGCCCTGTTCTCTAAATCTTCACATCAAAGCAGCGATTAAACAACATGAAAGTTGTATTAGGCTTTGAATAAAAACAAACTGGAGGTCAATAGTACATAACAAATGGTTATGTGTGCAAAGGCCTGCCTCTGAGTATGCTATTTGTGTTATTAAAACAGAGCATATCGGTGTAAAATATGCAGCCACTTCAGGGGACTGGCAGCACTCCAGACATTTTCATGAATTTATCCTGAATGTAATTCCCTTCCAGTCCTAAAGCCTGAGATCAAACAACACTGCTAGACAAGACAATTTAAGACAAAGCAGTAAGATCATGTCTCAGAGGTGTCTAGACCAGTGGTTCTCAATCTTTTTTGCACTGCGACCCACTTTTTACCATGCCAGCTCAGTCGCGACACTGTATCAGGTATAGGTTTAAATTAATGCCATAATCAAGCACTGTGAACACTGCAATTTAAATTAAGTATCTACAGTTTGACTTCTTGGATTGGCTGTGTTCATTTTGTGCTAAGCAGTTGCAGACCCAAGACCCATTTATATAGGTTAATTATAGGATTGGGGCTGGGAAATCTGATCGTGGATCTGCATAGGAGTTTGTTGGTTTCAAAATGCTTACATTTCCAATTCTGCCTCGTGACCCTTTCAGAACTTGGGTCGTGACCTATGGGTTGAGAATTGCTGGTCTAGACCACTGACCCAGAAATGGTCCTTATCCTGAAACTCCTCGTGCTATAAACGGTCACCACAAATACAGATAATAGAAAACTAGACAACATGTTTGTGCATCATAGGTTGGTGCACTCTGGTGGTCAGATGAATGATTTCATTTAATTACCCAGCAAATGCTAATAATACAAATGGCAGTATTTTCCATCCATCCATTGTCCAAAGCGCTTATCCTACTGGGTCGCGGGGGGGTCCGGAGCCCATCCCGGAAGCAACGGGCACGAGGTAGGGAACAACCCTGGATGGGGGGCTAGCCCATCGCAGGGCACACTCACACACCAGTCACTCACACATGCACACCTACGGGCAATTTGGCAACTCCAATCAGCCTCAGCATGTTTTTGGACCGTAGGGGGAAACCGGAGTACCCGGAGGAAACGGCAGTATTTTTTTTTTTAATATTTACAAACGTTTCACTTGCAATTTGATTCCAGGTTACCACTTTTTTTTTATTGGGATGTGCTCAAAACAGTACGGTTTTACAATGTAAAAACATATAAATAACCAACTGCTCCTTTACAAAAGAGGAAAAGGGCTTAGAGCTGCTTTAGCACCCTTGGCTTTCTTGACTGGTCTGCATATGATAGGAAACAAGCGCATTGTAATATTTCACACAGAAACCAGAAAACTCACTTGATTGGATGAGATTGTCATAAGTTTCTCCCTGGTGTTTAGGCAATGCAGAAGGGCAGTAACTCTTTCCAGAAATGGTGATATTGAGCTGGGTTTAACACTATCATTCATGTTCTGAGACAATAAGCAGAAGACATTTTTTACAAAAAGCTCTTGATATGAGCATTACCTGTCTGGAGTATGGGTTATCATGAATGAATATAATAACAGGAAAGTTTAGCTTTTAATTTTATCTTTTAATAAAATTGTTTCACTGAACATGCCTCAGTTCAGGCTCTGCAGGTTTCAGAGTTTATTGACTAATGTTATTCTTAAAAAAACTTTTATCTAAAAAAAATGTTAATAACTAAAGAATAGACACAAGATGTAAACACAACAAACATATGTCAAATTTATCATCACACGCAAATAATACAGATACTCATTCTTGAAGGGGTGGTTCATTATAGGTCTCCGTGCCTGTGATCGGAAGGTTTCTGGTTCAAATCCCAAGATTCAATTGCACATCAGTTTGGATGAAAGCATCTTCCAAATAATGGAATCATTCATTTAATTATTCATATACTGTAGGTGTTTGTTGTTGCACAGTGCCTGTTTTAGTTTTTTTTTTTCCTGTGCTTTCTTTTCATATACTCTCAGGAAAAATTATCCTCTGTTTGGTGAATGATGGAGAATGATCCCACAGCGGGGAAAACGTTAAAATGTTAAGGTTGGGAACTTTCGGCCTAGTTACCAGCAGCTACTTGCAGATTCCTAACGGGAGCTGGGCTATAGCTTTCTCCCCTCATGCATATGAATTTGAGCAATAGCGCATTTCCATGTCATTTTCCCTGAGCTAGCATAAATGCGCGTGACCAATGGGGAAATCTGGAGGTAGCTTTTGGAGGGAAAACTATGTGACCCTCAAGCTTTGGCAGAGTCGTGCTTTTGAATAGTCAGCGGGCTCCGTGAAAACCTCTTCACTTACCAACACTGTGCTCCTCTGTCATCTCCAAGGCTGAAAAATGACTTTACAGTCCTTTCCAACCTTGGTTCCCTAAACCAATTTGTTCCATTGATATCCGTTGTTGGGCTGGTTTCCAAGACAGTCTACAGTCTCTCTGTCTCGTACTCTGTTGAATATGCTATGGACTTGACCTCAGTTCCTGGTGTTAAATGGACATAGAACAAGAAAACATATTAACATAAGTCCACGTGCCAGAGGATCCTCTTACTTACCCCTTATACTAATGTGTGTACCACGTTGTAAAATGATTTTGTTACACTATCAATTCTTCCATATTCAACTTTGTACATGTTGATCATTAATCTTTATTAAAATAAAGATTGTGCTATATATCTTAACTGCACTATGAGAATGAAACATGTATATCACATAATTATTATCATTATTATCACATTCAGCTCACCAGTCAGCTGTTTTAGGGGAGTAATGAGATGGGCATTAGTGTAATCATTACTACCCCTGTCCCTTGTTACTTACAATCTGCATTAACTATATTCTTACTGTACTTTTCTGAACTTAATAAGCAACAGTTACAACCATGAAGCCTAGCTTTTTTATTCCACAGCTCATCAGTCTGGTTTTCATTTCAGTCCCTGTTGAAATGGTAGGTCTCTTTTTTGCATTTACTTATACTGTGTGCACTGAGTATGTGAGTGGGCATCTCTAAATGCTCCGTGGGGTGTGATTGTGCGTTTATTCTCTGCGATCTGGGGTGTAGACCAGCCTTTTGCCCTATGCTGCCTAGAATTGCCTCCACACCTCCTCACATATCTTTTGTTGTATAAGCAACTAGAAATTGAATGGATATATGTACTTAGCTATTTATTGCAATATACCAAGTTATCAAAATTAGTTATTTCATCTATACTGAACCCACAAAAACCTGCTAAAACTGTAATGCCCTGTTCAATTCAGATACAAGATAAAACAGATACAAGTAGCCAATTCAATAGTCATGATTATTTATAACATGAGTATGCAGCATAAAGAACAGTGAAAAAAGAGTATCCATATACAGTGGTACCTCGGTTCTCGAACTTAATCCGTTCTAGACTCCGGATCGAATCCTAAAAAATTCAAGTTCTGATTGAATTTTTCCCATAATAAATAATGGAAAACCAATTAATTGGTTCCAGGCCCCCCAAAATCACACCTAAATTTTATTTTATAAAAAATATTTATTTATTTATTTATTTATAAGCATTTAAACACAGTAAAACAAGTAGTTTTTTTCTTAATGGCTTCCAAAACAATAAAGATCTTATCCCAACATTACCCCTGTCTTGCCCAGATTGTCCGCTCCTTCCGTGTGCCCCGCCCCCTCGTTAACCTCGTGTGGGATCCCCATGTGATCAGGTGTTTCTGGTTGTTGTCATTAGTCCTCTGCATTAAGTCCGCGTATCATTTTGTTTCCCCAGTCCAATCATTGGGTGTGTTCAACTTGCTTACAGCGCTGGCCTAAAGCAACGCATTCTGATCCTGATGCAATGCATTACGGTTAGATGCATTGCAAACTCTCAACCGGCTGCACAAACTGGAACCGCCTCGTTAACCTCGTGTGGGATCCCCATGTGATCAGCTGTTTCTGGTTGTTGTCATTAGTCCTCTGCATTAAGTCCG
>JABFEA020000001.1:27443194-27461594 GCA_019775915.2 Cyphomyrus plagiostoma
ATCCAGTAAAAGACAGCTATTGGGCAAATGACACCTATGTCCAAAAAATAGATTTTTACTTAACAAACACTTACAGTTTAATTTACTGGTGCATTGATTTTTGAGGAGAGACATGGGTGGTGACCTGCAATATGCTGCAATATGCTGCTGTCTGACTTACTAACGCATGTAAGGAGATTGAGTCAATGTTCCAGTTCTGTTTAGAATCAATAAAAGTTCAAGATCATAGTCGAAAGCTTTAATCAGACTGATTTAATTCTGTCATTATCACTAGTAAGTCTACTATTTCTGTGTTTTTAATGGTGGCAGTTAATTGCAGGCATCACACTCTGAAACATTCTCCTTAAAATCTGCAGCATGCCTTGGAAGTGTGTCAAACACACACACACACACATTTTAAAAGTGATGTGATTGTTGGTGCCTGTAATTTACAGGAAATGTCAGATGAAGAAAATCATCCAGTCGGGGGCATTTCTGTGGATGCAACGCTTTTTAATGAGAGAGGTCGGTTAGAATGGCCAGACTCATTAAAGCTAACAAGATGGCCACAAGTCAGCAGACCACAGCTCAGTACAACAGCGGAGAGCAGAATAGCTGTATAATAACTATGTGAGTTGCAGACTAGTTATATTATTTTGATGAAGTAGAAGACAGGGAAAGAAGTACACTGCTAGCAGGCAGAATGTATCATATTCCTTGGAGCCTGTTCCTGCCTTGTACATTCCATACCTAGACAACAAATATGAATTAGATGGTGCTTTCAGGATGGATGTATTACACATGTGTGGCATGTTAAAGTGCAAGCTGAAGCCAACACACATTGTATGTCATCCATCTCTTTTACCATGGGAGGTAAGTCAGCGTCATTGGCAGAGGGTATGTGGAGACCCCTACTGAGCAGGTCTGGCGTTACTGCATCTTCTTGAAGAATGCATCTAGTCAAACTACACCTTATAATTTTGTCTCCTGATGCATTATTTGAGATTCATATCTGTCCTTGCTCTATACATACTGACTGCATGATAAGTATTCACAATGTTATGACAGAGCAATTTTTTAAATTACTTTTCCTGACACTATTTTAGTTTTTTTGAAGACAAATGTATATGATAATAATTGCTCTAACAATTGCTAAATATTTTCAAATCAGTCAGTTTTATAATATTACACGACATATCCCATGTGGAGATAAAGTTCTCATCAGCATATTATTGAAATTGCTCATTTGTAGTATTTGTAGTTTAAGTTTAAGTACCTATAAATAGAAACGTTCTTTACCTGCCCCAAGCCAAAGGTATATTCCAGGTTAAAATTGCTACCTATCAATCAGTCCTTTAGTTTGAGGGCATTAATGAAATTTACAGTTCATGCCAATCAGAAGTTTGACTAAATATCATATATTTCTGCAGTCACTCAACTGAACTGGAAGCCAATTTCAATATTGCTGAGCTTTACTGAATCAACAACAGAGCTGACTGTTGCATTTACATCTATTAAGTCAAACTTGCTTGAATTCTCATTCATAAAAGGGGACACCGAGACAGACATGAAAAGGAAAATAAGATTGGTTTCAATAACTCACAAGGATTAATAAGAAGACCATAGCGCATCAGTGAGGCAACAGCAAAACACAGCCCTTAACGATGAACACCAAAAGGAGAAATCCGAAAGATAGTGATTACTACCTAGCTGTAATGCTATAAATCTCCAGCAGTATAAAACAATGAGGCCAAGACTTCATAGCTCATGAGTGTCAGGGCTGTAGTATTTGAGCTTTCAGCCAACAATATCGTGTGAGCCAGAAATCTGTAATTCCCCAGGGCCTTGGGCACGGTGGTCAGTGGGTAGATTGGCCATTTGCATGACATTTGAGCAGTGACCTAGAAAAAGGATTTTTTTTTCTCTATCTACCACTTTGGAAATTTATTTCTCTTATCATTCCCTGTTATTGCAGTGTGACTACTTTCTTTCATAGGTCAAGAACGGCGTTAATAAACTGGATAAGTAACCAGACAAGCTGAAATCCAAGAGGAGCGTTTAAGATGTGCTCTTAAGCTTAAAAATTACAGCATGAATTATTTATCACCCTGGGCAAATGGGGAAGGTGTCACATGAGGGGAATGTATGTGTAAATAGCCCAAGACAGAACAATTTGTTAACCAAATCGGATCTGTGTTTGAGTTTCTTTGATTTCTGATCATAGCAGTTACTTTACTAAAATATTGATTTGTAGAAATTGGAGGAAGGGCAGAACATGAAATAGATCTGGAGGATATTAAAATGGTAATGAAGTGCTTTTGGTTATTGGCTTTATTTTCTTATTCATGAGTTGGATGCACAGACAGCCGACATCTTACCGCTGTGTTTCTCTTGGAACGCAATTGTCAGTGCATGTGCACTTTTGTCAGAGGCCTCGACATTCCCAGTGAGTGAATTTTCAGATCAGGAGGCCTGTTCACTCTCCTCTCTTCTGCACCAGATGTATAGCCTCATGTTATTTATACAACCTTAACAGTGTCTAAAATAAGTAGTGTATATAGATACATATACAGGACCTGCTCCTCTGCTCCATGCACTCCCAAACATACACCCTGAAAATCTATACAGATTTTACAAAAATATTTTATTTTACTGTCTTCAAAATGTTTAAGAGTCTATTTTGGGGACTTGCACACCTCTTTCAGTAAATTATTTTGAATGTCTCCCATAATCAGAGATTTTAATCACATTCACAGTTACTTTTGCTTTGCTTTTATTTGCCTAGTTTGTATACTAGTCTGCTACTGTATGTTACAGAGTAACTTTCTGTCCACCGATGTTCAGACTTAAAATAGCATCTGCAATTAGTCAGGATCTTTTTGCAGTGCTCCTGATATAAAGTGTCGCACTACACTACACCCGTAGGGAGCTGGGAGGGAGCTGTGGACTGTCTGGGTGTCCCCAAGGAGCAGGGTGGGAAATACTGCTCTTTACACACCATGCAGTACTGCCTACATTATACCCAGAGTCATTCTTTATTGGGTCATTTTACCTACAGCCACAAACAAATCTACATTGTTAAATCTCAGTTCAATCATGATTCTGCTGGCAGAAGGCTACACTAAGCAGCAGGTTGCTTCCAGGTTCACAATTTCTAAGACAGCAGTACAGAAGAATAAGGTGAAACAGGAGAGACTGGGAATGACCAGGAACCAGGATGGATGGATGGATGGATGGGTCCATTCTTCCTTTAAATATACTCTGCTGTCTATGTGAGTATGTGCTCATACATTTCATGGAATATACTGCTACTGAAATGTTTTGCACATTTTATAGATGAAAAATGTTTTTTTTTTTTTTACATCATGGTACTGATCCATCACTTACTTTCTTACTATCCACATTTACACTATCCTATCCATAACATTGCCATTATTATGTCTAAACCAAGAATATCTACTTTGTCGTTAAGTATCAGTGACACAAACATACAGGTATGTATTCAAATCACATATTTTATATTTAATACTTGCACAAAATGGAAAATATCATTATGCATATTTGAAGCTACTTCATTTTTAATAGGTTCTTGAATATAAATATACAGTACAATATAGTATATAGAAAAATACATTTTCTTAGTTATTATTTTTATGTAACAAATATACACATTTATTAATTAAGAAATGTTCCTATTAAAACCATGCATAAACTAAATTATCTTGAAAATATAAATACTTCAAACAGTTCACGGATAGGTTAAAATGTGTTAGGTGTTAATTCTTGATTAAAAACGATATATGAGCATTTGCATTGGGCACCAGTAAACTGGTTGTTTTCCTTAACAGTTTTCCACCCCCGTTTACTGGTCTTCCAGTACTGTCTCTTAGACTGAGTCATCTATAACACCTTCACCATGCAAGCCTCTGAGTCTTGAGGGCTGAACTAATTTGCTTATATCCACCGAATACTTGAGTCAGAAATCATTGCAAGTAGCACAGCACTGGACATTAATGTAGAAATATATCAAATGACAGGTAACAATACTCAGCAGTACCTGTCAGTACTGTAAGTTATTGCATTTTCAGGCAGTAACTCCCTCCTTATTAGGGAAATGAGTATTACTTACCTTTGATACATAACTCCACTATATATATCCACTTTCCAATATCTTATTCAAGTCAGGGTTGTGTCTGTGTCTCTGTCTATGTGTGGGGGGCAAGGGGGGAGCTGGAGCTTATCCCAGACAGGAAAGGGCACAAGGCAGTGGGCCACCACAGTCATACACTGTGGGCCAGTAGCCCACGTTCAATTGAGAAAGCAGGGTCAGTGGGCCCCTGCAGCAATTGTGGTTAAGGGCTTTACCTAAGGGCCCAATGGTGAAATCACTCTGCAATCCACTGGAAATTGATCTGGTGACCTCCTGACTACAGGCACACAGTCCTAGCCCACAGAGCTGCTCCTCCACTATCCAATAGCATATGGGCTTGCCAACCACCCATCCATGCTAGAGCTCTTACCCTGGTCCCGGTTACAGTGAGGCCTGGAGTCTGTCCTAGGAAGTGTAGGGCACATGGCATAGGTACATCTCGGATGATATGCCAGGCCAGTGCAGGGCACATACACAAATACACACTCATTGCAGCAGAAACCCAAACCCAGGAGGTGCAAGCCATCAGCGCCATCTACTGAGCCCATAATAGAACTAAACCCATGCTTGGGATGAATGCCATTAGCGGAACCTCTATTCTGTTTCTTGCTAGCATTGTAATACTTCATATATAATAAACATATAATCAACACGAAACATTTACTTTTTAGAAAAGTGTTACGCAAGAACTCTGATGCATTGAGTAACACATAATGATTTGTTTCTCTAGGATATTTTTCAATTCTTCGTGGAACACTGAACATTTGAGGAAGGACTTGTTCTGTGGGGGTCTTTTCGGAAACACTGTAATGAAGCATTCACAATGTAAGATCTAAAGAATCTAAACAAGAGAAACAGGAAAGTATGCAGATATTCATCAGTATATAGATAATGGTGTTTTTCATTAAAACACACTTCTGGAGCAAAGTCTGCTGGGGCTTGGCTTGAGTTTGCACCATGGGTGATGGGGTAGCATATACTCAGCAGACTAGGATGCTGGTTCAAAGCCCATGATTGACAGAGTGATATCACAACTACCCCAACTGCTCCAGGGACTGGCTGAGCCTACTTTCTCAAAAAATATTTCTCACTTTGGATAAAAGTGTCTGCTAAGAAAAGTACAGTGTGTTGTAATCTTTACCATACTCATAATAAGGATGCTCTCTATGGAGGGCCAAGATTTTTTTGCCACATCACTGACCATATCCAGCTACCTTCTCAAATGATGGGAAAAATGTATAGCTGTCACTGCATCGCTTGTAAAACAAGCCCCCCTACATGAGGAGGGATTGATATCCTGAGAGCCCAGAAGACAAATCTGACCATCTGTCCACAGATTCCTGGACTCCTGCAGCCAAAGTCTTAATTAACAGCTTGCTTGAGAAGATGGTAAAAGAAATAAAGCCCATAATGTCTGGCAGAAGCCCACCACCCTGTAAATGTATTTGAACATTTGTCCATAAATCTGTTCAAGGTAGGATTATGGTGTACCTGGTGTATGCAGAAATGTTGCATTTTTTGGCTGATTTGGCCTTTCCATAATACTGATCTTTATTTTGGCTACGATCTGTTAAATATGTCCCTTTGAATCAGGAAGGGGTTTAATAATATTGCCCATTAACCAAGAACCCCGAGGGTGTCATAAACAGACAGAATAATAGCCTATTATAAATTTTCCTATTTGCTGAATTTCTGTAGCAGGGAACCGTTGTGTTTTTAAGCATTCAGTTATTCCACTGGTTTTGAAGCTGTAATAATACTAGGTGGGCAGCTTCTACCTCCAACACTTCCAGCACTTATCATAAAACTTTAGTTGTCTCAGAGTGGTCCTAAGAACATTTTTCCACCTATGATGTGCTCCCCCAAATTTCTGTGATTGAACCAGTGGAAGCTCGAATGCCCTCTGGATACACTATATGGACAAAAGTATTGGGGCACACCTCTTAATCATTGAATTAAGATGTCTTATTCAGACCCTTTGCCACAGGTGCATAATGTCAAGCACCTAGCCATGCAGAAGACTTCATAAGCATTTGTGAAAGAACGGGGTGGCACGGTGGTTAGCAGTATTGCATCACACCACAGGGGCCAGAGTCCATGGCTCCATCTGTGTGGAGTTTGCATGTTTTCCGCCTGTCATCATGGGTTTTCCGCTGGGTACTCCAGTTTCTCTCCCACAGTCCAAAAACATGGTGAGGTTAACTGGAGTTATCATGCTGCCCATTGTTGTGAACACGTGAGTGCATGGTGTGTGAGTGTGGCCTGTGATGGGTTGGTGCCTCATCCTGGGTTGTTCCCTACCTTGCACCATTAGTCTTCAGGATAGGCTCTGGTTTCAGAAGCAGTTACATGGATGGATGAATGTGAAAGAATGAGTCATTCTGAAGACTTCAGCAAATTCAAGCCTGGTTCTGTCATAGGATACCTTTGCAATAAGCCAATTCATGAAATTTCACAGTATTGCACAGTCAAATGTAAGTGGTATTATTGCAATGTGGAGATGTTTAGGAGCAGCCAAAATTGGCAAACCATGTAAAGTAGCGAGATCACTGAGTGCTGCAGGTGTGTAGTGTGTAAAAGTCTCAATTGCTCTATTGACTCAATAACATCAGAATTCTAAACTTCCTCTGGCATTAACCCCAGCACAAAACTCTGTGCCAGGAGCTTCATGGAATGGACATCCATGGCTGAGTAGCTGCATGCAAGCCTCACCTCATTAAGCACAATGTGAAATGTTGGATGGAGTGGTGTAAAGCAGACCATCACAGGACTCTGGAGCAGTGGAAACGTGTTCTGTGGAGTGATGAATCACATTTCTGTCTGCAATCTGATGGTTGAGTCTGGGTTTGGCAGATGCCTGACTGCATTGTGCCAACTGTAAAGTTTGGTGGAGGGGGGATAATGTCGTGGGGCTGTTTTATAGGGGTTGGACTAGGCCCTTTAGTTCCAGTGAAGGGAACTCTTAATGCTTCAGAATACCAAGACATCTTGTGGGAATAATTTGAGGAAAACACATGGTGGAGGAGTGTGATGTGGAGTTTTACAGAGAGTTCTGTCCTCAATCTCATCAAACACCTTTGGGAGATTGTAAGATCCTTCACATCCATGTTTGACCTCACAAATGTTCTTCTGGATGAATCGGCAAAATAGACAAACTCCATAAACTTGTGGAAAGCCTTCCCAGAAGAGTGGCAGCTGTTATAGCTGCAAAGGGAGGAACCAACTCCACATTCATGCCTATGGATTTAGAATGGGATGTCATAAAATTTCCTGCATCTCTAATGGCCAGGTGTCCCAATAGTTTTGTCCATATAGTGTATAACTAGCCCTAAAGATAATGTTTTGGGTTAGTCTACGATTAAACACCTTTAATGCATCCTTAAACACAGTATTGTACAAATTTTACAATCTGGTGAATACAGGTATCCTTGTTCAAAGTAGAAACAAATTACAATGCTTTTCAGGGAACCCTGACTTCAATAATAGTCATTCCATTCAAAACAGTCTGAGTCTGTTGCAGTATATCAGGTGAAGCATAACACTCCCTTATATACATATGGGCGATGACTGAAGATATGTTTAAGTTTCAGGATATCTTAGCAGGCTTCATCCTGCCATGCTTCCATGGCAATGCATCCTACATTTTAATCCTGTTTCGTGGCAGGATAACTTGGGTTCAGCTGGCTGGGAGGTTCGCCATATTTAATCCTGGCCAGTGAAATAACAGCAGTCAGACCCTCCCGGAAATCTCTGTAGATGATCAAGCACTCTTAGTTAAGCATGCTTTTCCAACAGTAAGAGTTCTGAGGAATCATCAAGACACTCAGATCATTCTGACGAGTGTCTGATAGAGCAATACAGGCTCAATAGGCAAGGAATGCTGATAATATCTTGGTAAATTACTAGAACCATATAAATCTAACACTCTGTAGTCACACACTGACTATCCCACAGACCCTTTATGTAGGATTTTGACAGTCAGCCAGCAGCACCCCCTGTATTAGCTAAATATGTGACTATGTTTCACATATAGCTTACATTTTTCTTTGTGCTGTATGTACTTAATTACCACCACCATTTTTTTGCCTTGCTTAATTTTAATTATGAAAAGAAAATATACCATGGCACCGTTTGAGAAAAAAATGTTTGAAGAATGCCCCTGTGAATGGAATTGAAAGGTAATGTATTAGCAATGTATTGACTTCTACATTCGGTCTCAGACAAGTAACTGCCAGTGTCACGGAAGCAATGCCCACTTACAGCAGGCTGCTGTTGTGTGAAGAAACTATTTGCATTTGTTCTCCTCTTTTCAGCTCTGAATTCCATTTCCTGCTGTGGCTTTTTCTTTTAGCTGGTGCCTGTAGAGCAGGGGTCTCCAACTCCAGTCCTGGAGAGCTACTATCCAGTAAGTTTTCTATCCTACTTGGCTTCTGATGAGCCACACCTCTTCCTGGTATTTACCTGAGAACTAGTGTGGCTCATCAGAAGCCGGGTATGATAGAAAACCTACTGGATAGTAGCTCTCCAGGACCGGAGTTGGAGACCCATGCTGTAGAGCACTTCCTGATGGATATTGTACTGATTGCTATGCAATACACTGTAATGTCACTGAGTGAATCAGTATTTGGTGTCATCCGCAAAAAGGTGTTTAGTCCATTTTGTTCTTAGTAACGTATATGTCTCTGTCCTGAGGACACTCATATAAAGTATTGTACAAAAGTCTTAGGCAGTCAAAGAAAATGTTTAAGACTGTTCATCTGGGTAGTAAGTATATATTTCTTTAGAAAAAGAAAACAATTTAACATTAGAGCATATGCAAATTAAGAGTGACACAATAAAGAGTAACTATGTGCATTCTTCGTTTCTCCAAAAAGTAACCGATGTCTTGCTTAAAGGCTAGATGAGCATCACTTCAGTTCCCACACCTCTTCTCAGGGGCACCTCAGCCATTCCATGTATGTGTTACATTTCACCACCAGCCCACTTAATTATTTAATGAAATTGTTTTTTTTTTTTTTAAGTAAGCGAGGAATTCATTAGTCATATTAGGAGTAAAAAAATGCATTACAATACAAGCTGACACCCTCTGACAGACATAATATCACAGTTTTACACAAACATGAAAATCCATTATACTTTGCTTTTTTTACTACACAAGACTTTTGCACACTACGGATTATTTATTTATTTATTTAAATGAACATAGTTTAGGCATTGTAGATCATTGCTACTGATACTGTGACAGAGATACAGCCCCTTACAGCAGTAAGCTTTCCTTCATCCAGGGATGTTACCAGAGGCTCGGGCAACGTGATTACCGCAAATGTCTGCTAATCTAACCACTCTGAAAGATTTTCATATACAGTAGTTTACCTTGACTTACTGCCAAGACCTTTTAATCCACATGGGACTGGAACAGTGAAATAAGAGTATAAAGTAAATCTATTATTTTAAGTGAATGTTAATATGCAATTTAATAAATGGGCTATTATATATAGATAGATAGTACCTATATTTATTAACATAAATGCTAGGGCTATGTCCTATTACCATAAACTGTGGAACAGAAATACAGCAGATTTATATACTTGTTTATCTTCTTGGTGACATTCTTGAAAGGTTCTCCCTGTGCCTTGGCTGCCATGGTAATGTTGATTTATTTATTTATTTACTTTAATTTCTTAATTAAAATCTCAGTCGTAAGACAATTAAATCTGAGTTTTACATTCCAATAACTGAAAATATAGGATCAGGATCATTTAACAGCGTATATAATCCAGAATCTGCCAATTTATCCCAAATCTGTTTAGCAATGTAAAATGTACGAGGCCATGTACCAATACATTTATTGGCCTTTAGAATACAGCACCCTGAACTGGACAGTACGTTCTCAATGGCAGGCGATCCTCCTGATGGTCATTGAGACCACTGGAGATTACACTACAGGAAATGTGGGATTTGATGCTGCTGACTGGATGGGCAGCTCCACAACAAGGTTTATGGGAAACAGACTCAGATGAAGCACCATGGGGATGACCAGGAACAGGAACCAGGACACAGGAAGCAGGACACGGGAAACAGGAAAAGAGGCTTTAATGCAAGAACAAAAAAAAAACGAGAAAATCACAACAAACACAACGCATGATGCCGATTGCATGGTGCACCAACTGTAGAGACACGTAAATAGAAACAAGACTTGGGCAAACCAGAACCGTGAAAATAGAGACAAGATGCTGGCTCACTTACACAAGACACAACCCTTTGGAGACGCAAAGCCAGTGATGAAATACTGGCAAACGCTGATTAAAACATAGAAATGACACACTCACAGATTAAAGCCAACCCCACGCACCTGGAGAACTGAGCCTCCAACAGAGACCGATGGAGAGACTAAGCGCAAACTAGACTTGTGTCACTCATGAGCGATTCATTGTTTTTGAACGAACATTTTATGTATACAAAATAATCTCAATTATCAATAATCTTTTTTTTGTTCAGTTCATTCAAAAACCTTGTCATCGTTCAGTTTGGTCAACACTCTGATTGTTTCTTTGGTTCAGTTTGTCCACTTTGCGAGCAAGATTCGTGAACCTGCATGTGCTGTTCATGACCAAAACACCCACTCAGCATGATGTTCAAACATCAGAAAAAATCAGTATGGCCAGTATAATTTAGTCATTATATTATAATATAATAGTATATAATACATAAAGCATATCTAAATAGCCTATATAGTTTAAATAATAAAATATTTATTAACGTTAACAGGACCACGGTGGCTCAGTGGGCAGCAGTGTTGCCTCACACTCTGTAATGTGTGCCAGTGAGTGTGTGTATGTGCCCTGCGATGGACTAGCATACCGTCCATGGTATACCCCAGCCAGTCTGCTGTCTGGGACAGTGCCCCCCCCTCCCCCATGCCCCTGATCAATGGGACAAAAAAAAATTCTACAGGGACTGTGTTGGAAGTGAATGAATTATTTAGTTGAACAAATTCAGAGGAATCAATTCACTGAAAAGGATCTTGATTTTCATCTCTCCCACCCCAAGCTATACTTACCTCTTTGTCTAAATAAAAATTCAGAACTGCTCTCATTTTCCATTCCACCATTAAACATAAGGCAGGTTTAAAGTCGCTTATCTGCAATTTCACCACCAGCTTAACTAATAAATTAACTGATTGATTTATTGATTGATTAATTTAATTAATTAGATAAATGACTATGGCAGCCTGGCATCCTGTTGAGACTGTACCCCAGCCTTACGTCCTGTGCTGCTGGGGACAGGTGACAGGTGTCATGCCTCCGTGACCCTGACTTATTCACTTTTCCCATAGTACTTGCTCTAGTCATTAATGATTCAAGTTGTTAATAATGTTTTTTTTTCCTTAAAGAAACTACAGTGGCTTTAAATTGAATCCTACATACTTTACAATTTTCCAATTTTTCTTTCATGAATCTCTCCTGCCACTTGAATTCTTTGGCTTAATCGCAGGCAGAATAATTATCCAAGCCACTGCCTTCATTGACTGTTCAAATATGGAAAGCTTTGCGATTTGTTTTAATTGGAGTCTTTGTTGTTCGCAAAACATCCAGACCATCAACATGAAAGATATTCAGCTCTATTCCAGCCAAGTGTGTCCTCCTGAAGGAAAAGATATCCAATAAATTGTTTATATTCTCCCATTCTACATCCAATCTTTTATTTCTGGCCATTTAATCTGTCATTGTTGAACCTAGAATTCTTACAGACACACTTGTCCATTTATAGTCAACCTCTAAATGTCAGAATTTTCTTACCAGTGCAGTGGCTTTTTCTTGTGGTTCTGATTTCACACAGATGTATATATGCTTCCTATTGGTGTCTGTTGCTCACTTTGTCCTCAGTGGCTTTCAAAACCTCTATGCTTGCACGAAAAAGCACTAGAGACATGAGCTGTCATTCTACACTGTCAGTGTCTTCAACGTCTAGCCACCACAAGCATTGCAAGAAGCCGGTGTCATGTTTAGACACTTTGACACAAGGGTATATTCTGTGGCGTTATTTGTATGTCTGCTCAGGAAAAAATGCAGAGCACAGCATCACACTCATCTGACACCTTTTCTTAAGCTTTTAGATGTCAACAAAAGGTACCAATCATTCTGTTTGTTTCCTGTTTGCTTTTTATACAGCACCTGACCTTAAGATTAGCTATTTACAGTCAGACATTAAACTATAGATCTTATTTGTTCATTTTTGTTTGAAAGAATCATCTCTATCTATCCATCCATCCATCCTGTATGGCTTAGAAAATGGAGCTTTAACCTTAGTACTCCAGTGCACAGGGTCCTTTTCCTGGCACTCTTCTCCATATTTCTTCCAGATCCTCCCATTCCTGCTCACTAAAGTGAAGGATTAGGTGAGGATTTCCTGTTATGAGCACTGTTATGGACTGGTATCCCATCCAGGGTGCTGTCTGTCTTGTTCCCTGTGATGCACTGGCATCCTGTCCATCCTGGCCTCTCTCTGTAGATGCCTGGCTCTATGCTCACCGAGACTCGATCAGCCCTCGATCACCAGCTATGGACGATGGATATAGGCTTACTCCACCAGTCGTCAAAATTTGAAGCCTTTTAAGTAGCTCAAAACTTTTGTTTTTTTTTGCCAAAAGCAAATTTGCTGTGTTTGTTTTTTAAGAGTTTTACAGCAGAGGTTTGCAGTCATTTTCCTAGCTCGCCTATGTGCATTCCAGTTTTAATTTCAGCAGGGCTGATCATTAATTAGCTTTAATAGAGCTGTTGACATAATGAGAGTTGGAGTGAAATTCTTGAAAAACAGTGTTAAACCAAGTATGAGGATGGGTGAAATGCTACAAGAATAAAATTAGGGTGTTTCTGAGACCAGTAATAAGGCTGCCAAACTAAAAGGTCTCTTTGAAGGAAAACAGACCTAAACTATGACCCTAGAAGTCACAAGGCACTTGTAAAGTCATTCTGCAATGGAGATTGATAGCCAGATGGACCAATTCCAGGGTAGCAAGGTCATCTCAAGAAGCTTGAAGTACGTTTAACAAAACAGCATCACAGAAAGATTCAACAGTTCAGTAGTTGTAAGAGTTGAATGTGATTATGCCAGATGTCAACATAGGTAAACCAGCTTTCTTTATAGTTATATAAATAAAGAAGTTATAGGAGAAAATAACTGCCCCTCCTGTACAAGCTACCTTATAACATGAAATCGAAAGCTACCTTCCCTGTATCTAAATCCTGCCTATGTTTGGATCAACGTTATCTCCCAGAAACCATTTTGTTTCCTGGCCTGAGGGCGCAAAGCTAAACCTGAAGTGCATGCGTGCTGCTGAGGACCACTGCGACGTCGTGGCCGGTGTTTCAGTTCCCAGCCAATCATATGCAGGTTATGGGAGCGGGCAGCCCTAAGGAGGCCAAACGAGAGGGAAATCTCTGAACAGCATTACACGGGTGCCCCCTCCTGCAGACAGGAGGCCAGAGGAAATAGAGCAGCAGCTGTGGAACAGACCAGTAGGGACAAGTGCTGTATTTAAAGCAGCACAGGATGCTAATAGAATTTAAGATAAAGGGATTATGGGTGGGAAGGTGCCTCTGCTCAGTGCGAGTGTGTATGGAGATCTTACCACATCGTGAGGGTTTTGTATGGCTTCTTCTCTTTCATCTCACAGTATAAAGAGAGACTGGTGTCTCTAAACTGCCCATAGAGTGTGACTGCCTTTGTGTGTGATGGACTGGAATCTCATCCAGGATGTAACGCACTCCTATGTGCACAATGTAAGATTGAATCCAGCTGGAGATGAAGGGGGTCTGTACATTTTTCCCACTTGTCTTCTCAGAATCTCTTGTCTTACTGTAAGAATGGGCCCTAAGTTATTGGTCAATCAGTCAACATTGCCTATGTTGGGGCTCGATGTTCAGATCCCAAAAGCCGGGTGTTTCGGGGGGGATCAATGGCTCAGTGAGCTAAGTCTCTGTGCCTGTGGTTGGAAGATCACCAATTGAAGCCCCAGCCTTGGCAATACAGTCACATGCCCTTAATCCCCAGCTCCGGGGTTGTCATATATTGCCTGATCCTGTGCCGCAAGGAGGAGGTAAAGAGAATAATTCCAGTGTGCCTGTACTCATCCTTCTGCAAATGGCAAATAAAGAATTTATTAATTTATCACAGTGCTACCTGGGATATACTCCAGGCCCACTATAAGACCCTGACCAGTATAGATAGATGGATAGATGGATGAATGGATACATTGAATGTCAGCATGTTTACTGCCAAGGTGGGTGGGAATTCATTTTGACACAGCTTGGTACTGTGGGGACACCGTGACAATAAACACTGACCAACTAGGGCCAAAATGACAGAAGATAAATACAACAGACAAGATACACAACAGAGAGGATAAATATAAGATCAATGCAGTGTTTAGGGCAGGTTTAGATGCTGAAAATTGACATGGGTACAATACAAATAACAGACTTCCATACATACAGTGCATAACACACATCACATGTGATATGCTATGATAATGTGCATATAGATCAGAGGTGTCAAAGTCGAGGCCCGCGGGCCGGATCTGGCATGAATTATCTATGGCCCCGGGGATGATATTTGATTAGTATTAGAACCGGCCCGCAGGCCACAGCAGTCTACTGCTGTTTTGCACGCACCAATACTCCATTCCCCACAATGCAACGGTAGCCCGCAAACTCACTCTTCTTTGAAGGAAGTTTGTTTTTGTCTGTGAACCTGTTGAAAATTTTTTTCACTTGAAATTAGTGACAGAGCCATACAAAAATGTTTCATTGTTCATTTAATCATTAAATAAAATACAGTACACTGTGTTAGGTCTTGGTTCAATAGGTTACGAACAATCATGGGGAAGATGGTGGTGCAGAGGGCAGTGCTATCATTCGGCAACCAGAGGGTTGCCGGTTCGAGCCCCGCTTTCTCATAATCCCATGAAAGTGTCCTTGAGCAAGACGCTGAACCCCAAATTGCTCCCGGTGTGCAGGTTGGCGCCTTGCATGGCAGCCTCCACCACCGGTGTGTGAATGCATGCGTGGATGGGTGAATGTGAGGCATAAATTGTAAAGCGCTTTGAGTATTTGGAAGAGTAGAAAAGCACTATATAAATGCAGTCCATTTACCATCATTTTAATATGTTTTGATAAACATTGAACCCTCGGCTTGTAGCAAATTTGTTTTTTTGGCCCTCTAATGTATTTGACTTTGACATCCCTGATATAGATCATCAGGGGTCTGTGCTGATGAAAATGTAAAGACTGAAATGCTGCATTGTTGTTTGATTTCAAGCCGGGAGAAACTCTTCAGGGGTCTGATAACACTGACAGGAAGAATCTGAAGTGTTGTTTTTGTGATGAGTGGTCATCTACCTGAGAGAAGCAAGCGAAACAGGCCATGCGCAAGATGTGTATGTCATTACATGCTGTGGTATTTAGTCCAGGTGGGCAGGCAAACATAGCTACAGATTGGGGGGGAGAGTGGGGGGCAGGGCCTTTGCTTGGAGTCTGAAGTGGGGATGACTTCACAAGGGCAGCATTGAGTGGAAAGCAGATAGCTGACATTTCAGCAGTAGCATGGGGAAAATGCACATGAGAAAATGGGAGTGTGAGACTTGGCATAGGGACGAGTTTACTAGAGTTGAACACAAACCTCTTTTCCATAAATAGGAACAGATGAACATTCTCCATATGTGCACTGTGCATGGAAGGAGTTGTGCTAAAATAATCTAAACCCAGGGGAAATTCTGAATGTTAATCCAGCATTAATTCTAATGCAATTTCAGTTTGTGTTTAGCAATTATGTTCGTTGGAAAATATCTTACCTATGACACTTCAAAAAGGAAAAAATATGGCAAAGGAACATTTACAAAAATAATATTAATAATAATAATACTAACATATTTCCTATGAAAAAGGAGCCCAAAATTAGAATAAGCTATCGAAGTGAGATCCATACATAAACAGTGTTAAATCTATATGAAATAAAAGTGAGTGTCAGTATCAAAAGGTATGAAATGTGGCCGCTGTCCTTCGTTCAGCCAGTGAGAGAGCAGATGGCACCAGTCTCTGTAAAGCTGTGCTGGTTTGCAATGCCACATGTCTGTGGGTTTGTGTGGTCGGCAGACAGGTTATAAAACAACCTGAATAATAAATACCCTCCACACTCTGTGGCTGCCTCTAGCTAAAAATGTCCATACTGTTATGTTATGCATTTGAAAATTAATTCAAAGACATACATGCAAAATTAGTACAGCTTTACGCTAATTATTACACTGACATTGTATGTTTTGTACGTATACATTTTGAGATTTTTACTTTTAGATGTTTTTTGTGATATCCAAACCTGATATCTTTAGAACAGTGTACATATTATGGGATAAAAATAATTCTGGAATGTGTCATTTTATTTATTTGCTTGTTTGTTTGCTTGTTTATTTATTTATTTAGTTTTTTTTTTGATGACAACGTCGTTAAACTTTCTTGCTTCTGCCTAACTTTTCTGAGCTGGTCAGCCTTAAAATAATGGCCTTCTCCCTTGCCGTTTCTGCTTTGGGAAGCGCCTCGTCAGCACTTTCTGCTGCCATCAGGCGGCTCGTTTCCTCACAAACAGCTACCACTAAAACTGAGCGAGAAATACACCTGCTAACACCCGAGGCAGGTCCTTGGGGGTGGCGGCGCTCGCAAATTCTGCTACATTCTCTCATCTCCTGCCAGTTATTGTACTTTTTATATTCTAAGGTGGTAATCAAGCTCACCCTAAAAGAGTCAACTAATAACCCACAGCTCTTGGGAGGATGTTGAGTGGCTCAATGGATTAGGGCTCTGTGGTTGGACGGTTGCCAGAGTGAATCCCAGGCTCAGCTAGTAGTTGCATTGCCGCTGAGCCTCTAAGCATGACCGCAAACCATCCCCCTTTGAAAAATGCTCCAGGGATAGATGTCAGATAAATGGCTGAACCTGAGCTCTGACTCCAAACTTTACTCCTCGCCTGTTCGTGTCTCAAAAGTAGAGCAAGATTCTTATGCATTTGTACAAATTGCCTCGACAGTCGCTTTCCTTACAACAAAGTTCAACACACACATTCCTACTAGTTTATTCAATGTATCTCTCATATGGATGTCAGTCTCGCACCAAGCTTGCTATACCAGATACATTTTTTACTGTCTCTTACTTGAGTTAACTGCACTAGCAGTTGTGTGCAAGACAACCACCAATCAGCTCTCATCGTGTTTCCATTTGACGAAAGCTGCTCGATTCCCAGAATTCTGCCAGTATTCAGAAATATAATGGCTAAGACTTCAACTGTGCCAGTTTTTCTGGTTCCAAGGGGATGTGTGATAAAATACAGAAAAGCTTTTACGGGACGGAATGAAAGTTGTTGATCTCTTCATGCACCCTAAAGATAGCTCCAACCTGCTATTGTATCTATGCCATGTCACCAGATCTGGGTACATTAGCTCAGTTGATAGCATGACAGAGATTAGATGTTCTAGAAGTCTAAAAGTGCTATTCTTGTTTTCAGTTCCCTCCCTATGGATATAGGAGGGAAGAATACCTAGATTTCCATATCGGTAATGACTTGGAAACACATCTGGCCCACAGTATCATTTGCTATCTGGACATTTTTTCTCAATGCAGTTATTTGTTTTTTCGTACCAGCACATAAAATAAGAGCAGGAAATTAGGAAATTAACTCATTTTCATTTAAGACTTACAGTACTATCAAAGAAATTATCTTTAAATGATCTGCATGTTGGTGTAAAACTATGATATTATGCCTGTCAAAGTGTGTCAGCTTACTGTACCTATTTCAAAACCTCTCCAAGTCACTCCCGTATTTTCAGCAGCCCAATACCAAAGATTTGACTAGTTAATACCACATTTAGTTATTTAACTCATTAATTAATTATATAACTGAGCTGGTGGTGAAATTGAACAAATAAATGGAATGGATGGGGTGCCCCTGAGGAGAGGTTTGGGAACTGAAGCGGCGTTCATCTAGTCATCCAACAAGATATCAGTAACTTTTTGGAGAACCGAAGAATGTTTTTATTTTTTATTGTGTTACTGTCAGCTCCCATACAGTATTCTAATATTAATTGTGATTTTTTTGTTCTAAGCAAATACACACTTATTACCCGCACAAGTACCCTGAAACATCTCACCAACACCACACAGACCCTGGGGCCTAATCAGCTTTCTTTCCATACCCATTTTATTATGCCAGTTCTGAAGCCAAACG
>JABFEA020000001.1:27462190-27478052 GCA_019775915.2 Cyphomyrus plagiostoma
CAACACCACACAGACCCTGGGGCCTAATCAGCTTTCTTTCCATACCCATTTTATTATGCCAGTTCTGAAGCCAAACGAGCTTGAGATTGAGTTATAATTATTTAAAGAAAACTTCTTATTTACTAGTTATTTTTTAACTCTAAAAAACACAGAAGTCACAAATGTTAGTACCCAGAGGAATTGCTATAAACAAAATATAAGAAGTATTTTATTGTACAAGGTTTCCTTTCTAAGCACACTTGAGTCTTAAGGGGTATAAGCATGAGGTCCATGCCAAACTCCCTTAGTCATCCATCAATGCGGGGAGAATCAGAGAATACACTAATTTAATGAAATGACTATAAAAATAGCTTCATGCTTGAAAACACCAATCTCCAGTATAATTAAGAAATGTAAAACAATTGGTGCTGTTGTGAACCTGCACGGAAGATGATGCAAGTGTACTTTGGCTCCGTTTGCAGTCAAGAGGATGATTCAAGAGGGAGAATGTTCTGGAGAACTGCAGGTGGTTACAACCTGGGGGCCTCAAGTCTCCAAAATGAGAGTTATACACCATCTTTATACCAACAAGCCATTTGAAAGGCCTGTCAGAAAGGCCATTTGAAAGGCCTGTCATACGTGGAGTCATCCCAAGAAACGAAAGAAATGTCACTGGAATTTTGATTGAAGCATGATCTACGGTCAGATGACTCAAATACCAAGGATGGATCTGCCTCTGAAAGGGGAATGATCATACATAAAAGGCCTTAATCCCTACTGTGAAGGACGGAGGTGGATTTGCAATATTATGGGGCTGTTTTTAGTCCAAAAGCCTGGGGAACCTTCTTACGAAGCACGGCATCATTGGCGGATCAAATACCAGGACATTTTACTTCATAGTCTGCCTCTCAGGAGCTTGAGTCATAGTTGAATCTCATGGTTGGATATTCACATTTATGTTTATATACATGTACATATTTTTTTCAGAGCAATCACATTGTTAATGTAATAAAAGGTGTCACGATTACGTGCACGACATAATAAACAATTGAAGAAAAAGAAAAGTAAATTTTCGATCACTTCTAGCTCATATTGTTGTAGTTTAGGGTGACTATAATTCCGGAATGCACCGTTATTGCATTGTTCTGCTGTTCAGGGGTGTGGCAACAATTGATCTTCCTCAGCTGAAGCACCCCGTGTCTTGACTCTTGAAGGGTCTGTTAATTTTGACTCTCTTTGATTTGCCATTGGCCCCGTCTCCTCGGAAAAATCAAAAATCGTCTCGTCGCAACTCCTTTCGTATTTCTCCAGCCAAGCATTTTTGTTTCTATGCAGGAGAACAGCTCAGTGCAAACGTCTGTTCAAGAATTAGGCGGAACATATATCAGTGCAGACTTCTGTTTTATGTAATCTCTGTCATTCTCCATCGTTTTTGGTCTTTTTCCCACGTCATGCCCATGTCTGTACTTTTCACGTATTTGTTACTGTTTTTCTGATCTCTTCTCTCTCTTTTTTTTCCTCTCTTTCTCCTATTATTTCCATTATTCCCCTAAAACCCAATACATCTTATCAGAGAAAACGTTTTTCAGCTGCATCTGCAGCAATAGCTTTGTTCTTAATATCAGCAGATGCTGGTGAGAGTAAATTGCTTGAACTGCTATTGTCAGTTACAGGGATTATACTTTGCTCCACCGTTAAATTGGAAGATGTTCGTAAATATAAATAACTATTAATTTGACAAGCAGGTAAACCAGCTTTGTACTGAGAAAATTGTCTGATGTGTAGTGGAAAAGAATTGATATTGCCAATGTACTAATAATAATGACTTGTTTTTCTATACATTATAATCCCATTATCATCCTGAAATTGTTCTGTTTCTGGAGGTCCAGTGATAGTCTTGGGGATTTACTCTGACAGGCTTGCTACTTGATTCTGGAGGATAATGGCATTTGGGGAGGTTATTCATTTAATGTGTACACAGATATTCTATGTTCTTTTAGGTAACAACGCCATCAGTGTAATACATTTAGAATTAATTTTCATTGTTGCAATATCACATTGTACATATGTACTAGAGAAGCAGTATCAATCCTTTCTTTGTAGCGTTGGGTTTTCTTCTCCGGCATATACTGTTATTTATTTTAGTGTGTCATTGCCTCCTTCTCTGCAGGCTGAGATACTGTCATCGCCGCTTTCACCACTGTGATCATCCAGTGGGTATAGCCTAACATAGTTAGTTAGCCCCTTTGCTAAGAGCTGCGTGCCTTGGGTAGGGTTGCCATTTTCAATCTGAAGTAATAAGACAATCCCGACAATCCCCCCCCCCCTTAGCTAAGAGCTGCGTGCCTTGGGTAGGGTTGCCATTTTCAATCTGAAGTAATAAGACAATCCCAACCCCCCCTTAGCTAAGAGCTGCATGCCTTGGGTAGGGTTGCCATTTTCAATCTGAAGTAATAAAACAATCCCCCCCCCCCCACAGGGGTCTCAGATGAAAAAACAGTAAGATTTTTTTTAATGTTTCAGATTAAATTGTAAATTGGTCTGCATACTTATATATAATTTATATTCATAAACAAACTCATACTACTTATCCTTATATTTATAAACATAAACCCATATTACACATCCATACTGTAGATTATTGTTTATTATATTTCTCAGATTATTGTTTATTGTGTTGTCTATATATTGTTGTGTTTTGTACTGTTGTGCCAGAGAGACACCATCGACCGGAACCAAATTCCTTGTATGTGTTCGCTCACATACTTGGCCAATAAACACGATTATGATTCTGATTCTGATACAACAAATCTCGAGCAAAATTTTTTTGAAACAGGACATAGCATTTTATTTTTCATTGAGGGACAATCCCATATAGTGCAGGATGGCTAGCAACTCAAGCCTTGGGTGAGCCTGATCGGATCACTTAGCTTTCAGCTTAACCTGTGCGAGCTTTCCTGCCCCAAGGCACTATACTACGAGACGGGGATAGGTGTGGGTGTTACAGTATTGCAAATACATCATTATTTATTTTCGTCAAATGATCCTGTTTGTTGTATTATGTCACTTTCATAAATTGTTTAAAAAGGGGAATAAGTGTACTCCTGAGACCCCACCCATTCATTTCTGTCTATTGTAGTGGACATTTTATTTTTGCATCTATCTTTTCACTGATGTTAGGAAACATATTTATTCTTGTTGTATACTAAAGAGGGCATGCTGTGAAATAAAAAAAAAATGTTTATATATCCTCCTGAGATATATATATAATTGAATGTTAACCACCAAATAGCAGTGCCAATGGAATTATTTACAGTAGTAGCAATATGAGTAGGAGCTACTGTAGTAATAACAGTTCTAATAGTAGTAATAGATAACTATAATATGATTTTCACTGTTTAACTCCTTTATTTATATGTGTGCTGTTAATTTTTTTCTCTCTAACAGAAAATGGGTGGCAAGCTGAGCAAAAAAAAGAAGGCTTCCAATGTGAGTGACGACAAGGCCAAGGACAAGAAGGTCGAAGGGTCTTCTGCGGAGGAGGGAACAGCCCAGGAAGAGAACAAAGGCCAAGCGCCAGAGGCGGCCACCACCGACGTGGCCAATGACAAGGCGCAGAAGGAGGCCCAGCCAGTGGCTAACCAGACAGGAAATAAGGAGGGGAACAAGGACGCTGCAGACAAGGAAGACCAGGCCAAGCCCACGGTCAACGGTGAGCCCAAGGCTGAGGTAACCACTAGCAAGGAGCCCGTCTCTAAGCAGGAGGACAAACCAGCTACCGGCAAGCAGGAAGACAAGGCACCACCTGCTGCTGCCGCCAGCCCTGAGCCCCCAACTATGGAGCCTGAGGTGAAGCCCCAAGCCGCCACACTCTCGGAGTGCAAGGTGGAACCAGCCGGGGGAAAAGCGGAGAGCCCCGCGGCACCAGAAGCCAAGGCCGAGGCCGCCCCCGCCGCCCCGGATGCCAAGGCCACAGAACCGGCAGCACCGACCGCGGCCGCCACTTCTCCGAAGGAAGCTCCAGTGAAAGAGGCAGTGCCAAATTCAACAGCGGCCCCCGAGAGTGCAGGCCTGGAGGCCAACAGCACAGAAGCATCCGCCGCCCTCAAGGATCAAACCGTCGTAGCAGTTAAAGATTAATGCACAATGACTTTCCAAACAAAGTAATTGGGGAAAATATAAGAAAATAGCCAACCCACATTATAGTCATTTGTATTTTTTTGCTGGAACTTTGATACAAGTATCGGTCCTACCTTTCCCCTCACCCTACCCCCTGCCCTCACCGCGGTCTCCTCTACCCCAGTCCCCTGTACCCCAGTCTCCTTTCCAAACCAATCAGGATGTAGCTAGCTTATGATGCTTGTCCTGCGATGCTTATACCATTGCTGTTTCTTTCAGTAAAAAGATACAGAAAGGGAGGAATCCTCGCTTTTTTTTTTTATCCTTTCCAAAACCTGTTCCTATGCCTTTCTTCTCCAGGGTGCTGTGTTTTCTAATCTACCTGTTGATTTGGTGCTGACACAGTGGAACTGTGCTCTCGCTCTGCGCTACATGTGGTAGCTGGTTCCGTTCTCTTGTTACTGCTCCGGCTGTTGCTTTACACATGTACATACTACATGGGTAATGGTTTGTTTGGTCATCTGCTGTCCACCGGTTTTCTCAAACAGGAGCAGAGCTGAGGTGTTTTTTTACTCATCAGTGCCATTCTTCCATCATTTTTATTTCTACTTTATTATTATTATTATTATTATTTACAATATGGCTTCTCTGTTTTAATCCATTGGTCCAAACCATTGGTTCTCAGTCTTGATGGGGCACAGCAGGATTTCCCAGCTCTCTTCAAACCGCTAACAACCTCAGTACTGCAAGAGAGAGGGCTCAATAGGAGCAACACTTGGTTTAATGAAGCGCTGAAGCAGCTGGGTACATTGTTAAATATGCTTCCGCTGCAGGCCGCAGGGACCATGGTTAAAAACCACAGATCGAAGCCCTTTCATGCTACCCCCCACTAAACGTCCCAATGTCTGTAAATGTGTTTACCTTGATTGTTGGGTTTCTCTCTATATCTCTCTTTCTCTCTTGCGCAAAATAAAATGCACGTCTATGGTCGGGTGCCCTTGTAGTCCTGTCTTTTAGTCAAGTGAAAATGGATAAAAGTTTGCATTTGTTGTTCAGTTGTACAGTTGCTATTCATCTATATGCCGTTTCCCAGAGGTGCAAACCAGGAATTCATAAAAAAGAAATAAACGTCACATATTAAAAAAAACGAAAGAAAAGCTATAGGACAGTGTTGGTCTGCATTAACTTCATTAATTATACTGTTATAACAAAATGTATTATGTATTCGTTTATCTAACAAAAACTTGATTGTGATTGCTAAACTTCAGTAACTAACAGATATTCCTAGTAATGGGCTTCCCAAGTTCTGCCAATTTATTCAGGCCCATTAAGGAATATAAATTACTATGAAACTAATTTCTTGCCTCATGACTCCTGAAAAAAAAACTTGGCCGCAAGGAACAAACGCTTTGTTTTTCTGTCGCTTCTCTTTTAATGTTGTACATTTTTTTGTGTTTTCACTTCTGGGTAACTAAATGTGTATCACTGACACTACAACGTCCAGCATTAATACAAAAAAAAGTTAATTGTTATACGGATGCATTAAAATTATATGTACTTGCATAAATTGTGGAAAGGTAATAAAATGTAAGTAATGCATAAAAGATTAAAAAAGTTATGTAATATTGTCTTTATTGTTTAAGATGTTCAAAGCAAATTAAACTATTGGATGTTTTATCTAGTAAAATGTCCTCATTGCAAAACTAAAACATCCACTGAAAATTATCTATGAATTTGTTTTATGAATTAAGTCAATGCATGCAAAACACAGGGTTACGATGCTCCAAGTTCTGTCTGTTAGGAATCAAGCAGGAACTGTAAGAACAGGAACAAATGAGGTAAGCAGATTCAGAACTCTCTTTATTGGCCAGGTACACCTGCATTTGCTAGGAATTTGTCTTGGCAGCACTGGTACATTAATTCACAAACTACATAGAACATACATAATAAAATAATAAACAGAAATAACTTAAAATAGATTTAAAGGTATGAGCAATGGTACAGTTTAGAGCCACTAAATCATTATTTGTAAAATGTGCAACTAGATGTGCAAGTTTAACTACTGCCTAAAACCAAGTTCCTAAATAAATACTAATTAATATATAAAAATTATACATTTGGTATGGATTTGCATGGTTATATGGAGAAGGATATAGCAGCAGCAAAGTATGCAAGGAGCCCAAGAATATGCCGAGAGTATGGTAATGAGCTCAGGTCTGGTCAGTCAGCATTACTGCCTTTGGAAAGTAGCTGTTTAAGTGGTGTGTCGTTGAAGCTGGACTATCTGCTGGCCCTCTTACTATGAAAACCTCTATTCTCTTTTCTAATAAAGATGGGACACATGAACTGGAATCATCTCGGGACCGAGCTCAGCCATCCCATTCGTCATATACGTGCAAAGGCAGAAGTGCAACTGTGAGAATTGATCTCCTTTATAGTACCACTGACCACAGGACACTAACGGGAACTGAGGAATCGCTGCTTTGGATGGCTTATGAATGTAGATGTTTTAATAGACAAAGAACAGCAACTGGTCAGCGCTGCTCGCAGTCAGGGTGAAATGACTGTTGAGTACCTTCCTCCCCGTTTTGTACCTACGCCCACATAGCCATTCAAGCTCAGACTCAGATACTGCTTATCGACACTCCCGCCACTCAAATAAAGATACGAGTAGCAGTAGTGACTCAGTGCTGGCATTTCACCCGCATGTGCTCGAGGGTGTGTTTGTACCAGTTCCCTCCCACAGTCCATTGTTGTGGCACGTGCTCCGGTGATTCGAGAACATTGGAGGCTAAGCCGCACATATTTCACAATCATTCTGACTCACCCAATTCAACTCCAGTTACCCCAGGGAACCAGGCACAAAATAAATATCGCAATGTAAACATGCACAATTGCTGAAATGATAATAAATGCACAACACAACCTCATCTGTTTCCATCTTACATTTCATACATTTATTTTCAGTAATGAAGTACACAAGTTAGATAATCGAGCAGAATTACTGAAATGGTGAAGTTTCCGGATGAATGACATGGTTTGTCATGCTCCGTTTTCTTCTCTTTGACTGGATCTCCTATCCTTTGCTTCTGAGTAATTTGGGTTCTGATTGTTCAAACCTGTGAGATGTTCCTTAAATATGATCTGGGTAAAGATTAGGAAGGACCACATCTGAAGCTAGTGATTTTACCCCTGGATGGATTATACTGTACATATCATTCCCATATTTACGATTCCTGTAGATGAATAGGTTAGAAGATAATGCCATGTGCATTTTTATATGGTGAATGCAGTGTTGGTAATTTTATTATAATAAACTGTCACATACATAGAGGAAACGAGTTTGAGAATGTTCATTTCACTAGAAATAAACATTTTATAAAATATGGGAAAAAAAAAATCAAAATGCCTCTATGAATTTGATCATTGTCTGCAATATAATAACTCTCATAGCAAGAGAAAACAATGCTAAAAATTAATTATTAACATTACAATTAAACAATTGTGTTTTACATTTTGTCAGTCTAAAGGAGTTTGCAATAATATCTAATTATATAAATTATCTAATTGTGTAAATAATAAGCTAAATCCATAAACAGCACAACAGTTCTTCAGACTGATATTGTCCATTTCCATATTTGTGAGCAAAATGGCAGTCAACTTGTTCAGCTCTATCTGACAGACCATGTTGGGTGTGAATGAATAATTTATGAAAAACATGGTAATCACTTGTTTTTGATGTCTCCTGTAGTGACAGAAATGCTAACAGGAACATGGAATTATGTAGAAGCATCACAATGGCAACATTTCTCAACAGGGAAAAAAACATATTCCATTGATTAATGCAGGAGACACTGGAATAGGTTGATTTACTGGGCTACATATTTGAATAACCTTTTTCTTATTGTATGAAACAACATGTGAAGGCATCTACAGCCGTTTACGTTATACTATACTTAAGTGAACTCTGTACCTGTGCTAACAGTGTCATTGTTTGTTGTTTGTGTCACCTGACTACCAGCAATCTGAATTGGGATCTGCAAGTCTGAAACCTCCCCCAAGTGTCCTATGAAGGCAAATCCCCTCACTGTCACTTTGAACACGTTATTGTTTCTGTCATCACTGATCACAACTAGCCTGACATTCAGACTCCCAGGAGTCCCTGATATTGCACCATTTCTTCTTACCGTGGAGGTTTCCATAGCAACACTGTACACTGATGCTTTCACCTTCTGTGCCAGTAATTTACTGATCTCATTTTTTCATAGCGAGCAAAACATGACTTTGGACCATGTTCTGCATAAATAAGTGCTTTATTTGTCTATACAAGAAATTCAGCATTTTAATTCTTTAGTGGTGCTTTGAGTCCCTATTTATCGACAAATCAGAAGTCTTTCCTTTCTCATCCAATGGCATGCTACACACTGTACATCCCCTTGGGTGTAATTTGAGGCACAGGTATCTTACCAGCAATAACTAACAGATTATGAAGCATGTGACCACTTACAATTCCAAATCCATGTGTCTCCAGGCAACAGTGGTTACAACCCTATCATTCCGATAAATTATGGTAACACTGGAGATGTTCTGGGCATGGATATCTCTGGTTGACACTTGAGTCTTCTCCTGAGGAGAATCAGTGGGTACTCTGTCTGTCTATCTGTCTGACTGTGTCTGTTTGACTGTCTGTCTGTCACCCACACTCCACTAAGTTCTGTTGAGGACACCTCAGCTGGTATAGTACAGCCCCTTGTTAACAGCCCAAAAATGGGAACAGAGGGAACAGATGGCATCGCAGACATGGAATGCAAACACCAGTTATCTCTGTAACGTGACTGAATAACTTCTCTCCTGTATGAAAGTTCCTATGCCTCTCATTGAGCTCTGCATGTGAGAAGGACTCTAGGGCTGGCTGACCCTATCAATGTACGTTGCTGGGATATTTTAGGAACTTCCATGCTGGGCCTTCATGTTGATTCTCAAGTTGGGTGGAACCCCACCAATAGACTCATTGGGATCCTGTACTGCATGGATATATTTGGCACTGTTATTTTCCACTGTACGTCTACTGGAGGCAGTATCACAGAAGAGGATGTTTGTCAAAATCGGGTGGCATTATGAACCCCTCTATTCCACGGGGCATTATCTCAGAGCACCTTTAGCCCCCAGCTAATCCCACTTTAGTGTGCTAAAAAGTGCTTGTGTGGGATCCTTCAGACCTACTACCATCAGGCACTACAACAGCTCCTCCCAAAATGCCGCCTCCACCCCTCAGCCATAACCTGTCAGGACACTTCCTGTCCTCTCAGAGCATCAAGTGCTGCTTGTCTTTTACCACCAACACTTAAAAGAGGACAACGTGCATCAAGACCTTTTGTAATGTTGGCTCCTCAGTGGTGGAACGACCTTCCTCTTGCCATAAGAACAACTGAGTCCCTTCCTGTCTTCAAGTGTCGTCTGAAGACACACTTCAGTACCTAATACCCCCCTTACTGTCCACTCTCTCCATTAAAAAAAAAAAATTTAAATCCACTAACAACCTTTTCCTGTGCACTGTTTCTTCCTAACAAAGTTTTTATCTTTTATACAACGTTCTTAGCGGTAACTTGATCTTGATGACAATTGTTGACTTTAGGTCTAGCTTATAAATCAAAGAACAGTCATGGACTACAAAGCACTGGGTGTAAGTCGCTCTGTAAAATAGCGTCTGCTAAATGCTGTAAATGTAAATGTAATATAATGAAATTTGTGTCAGTCATATTGAATAACATATAACTGCCTTATATGAAAATGACTGAGACACAATGTCTCACACCATTACCAAATCTTCCTCGGCCTTTTTTAAAATATAGACCAAGAATGCTAGTCATTAAGAGCCTGCATGTTTTCTTGAAATTATAATCAAGTTATTCTCCAGATGTTCCTGTAGTTAAACTGATAAACTCAGAGAAGTAAAATCAGATAATGAATCCGAGCACATTACTAATTATACAGTTATCAACTAAGAACGAGATATTCGTGAAGATAATAGGTTTGCTGCAATACAGTGCAACATTCAAAGGCAAGGGGGTTCAGTGGGTAGTAATGTTAGGGGTATGATTTCCATCCCAGTTTGGGCCATGTGTTTGTGTGTAGTTTTCATGTCCTATTTGAATCAGCTAGAATTTCCCCAGGATACTCCGACTTCCTCCGCCAGTGTGAGACATACAGTTTCAAGGGTGTCTAATTCACTGTGACTTTGCGACTTACACTGTACTGGCATCTCATCCCAGGGTTTTCCCTACCCAGAAATGTGATCCATCCTGCCATCAGTATTACTTAGATGTACAGTACATGGATTCCCTGAATCTGAACACCTTTAAACATATTGTTTACTTCTTCATCATCCTCCCTGGCTGTTGACCCCCCCACCCACCCCCAAGTCACGATGCTGTCACTATCTCCCTATTCAGAGATAGTGTTAGAAATATGAGGCTCACTCCTGCTCCCCTCCCAAAACTTCATCAATACTTCACGATGACACTACAAGTAATATTATATGATTGACTTCTAAGGTCAGCAAGTTTGGCAATTGAAATTCTAAAATAAATCAAAGCTTCTGTTTATGCAGCATAATGACAAATGCTTTGCATAACTGGCAGAGCAAGTACAAATAGCTCAAGCCCCCCCCCCCAGAAAAAAAAAAAAGTCTAAATCTTAATATTCAACAACGCTGGAAGTATACAGTTTCAGCTATTTGAGAATAAAGTTGTCAGAAAAACAATCATTTCAAAGGAATCTTCTGCACTCCTGGCCAACTGTACCTGAAATAACTATAAAATAAACATGAAACAAAAAAACAACCTCCCACTTCTGAGTATTTTCATGTTTGGAGTTCTAAATAAGTCACCCTTCTCTGACAATGTTGTTGAGCTGCAAGCTGAAGAATTATGTTGGGCAAAGAATGAACAGGCATAAAAAGAACAGATATGAATGGAAGATGATGCTCTTATTATATATGAAGCAATTATGAACCAGACTCTTATCTCTGAAGGACCAGAAGAAACCTTGGAGTTTTGGGAGTGGAAATCAAAGAAATGAGAAACTGAATCTGAAGAAGAAATCAAATCAAAACAGTTTATGTATCAATGCACAACAGCACAACATACATTATTAAGGTATCAAGTAAGGTTAAGGATAATAAAAGATAAATACATAAAATAGTAAAAAATGTGCAAAATGTCCTGAGAGCATGATCAGCCTCTGAGGGGCCTGAGGGTAGAAGCAGCTATGGAGTCTGTTCATCTGTGAGGCGATGCTTCAGTACAATTTTTGCAGGACTGAAAACAGTGTTTGTCTGAAAACTTGTTTGGCTGATGTTACGATCCCCAGTCTAGGGTTGGGGATCGTCAGAAAGGTAAGGGAAAGGGAGAGGAGAAGACGAGACAACCAGGGACCAGGAAAAGGGAACACAGGAAACAAAGGGATCTTTTTTTGTAGTTTTTAAATATTTTTTCACAGACACGTTAACAAAGACGAAGTGCAACAAACTTCGGGAGTGACCCAGGCCAAAATAACAACCAAACCAATTAACGCACACGTCCCAAACTAAGCTAACTCTAAGGGTAACAAAAACAAGAGGAAACAAAATGAGAAAGGCTAACTCCCTAACCAAAACCACAGTAAAGATCGCGTTCGCAGAAACAGGCAGTCACTCCTTACGCACCTAAAAGACATGTACAGAAAACACACAGTTCAAAAGCACGGTATCCGAAGGGGCAAGCGAAGAGAGCAGTCAGGAGCTAAGCGAGAGTCCAAAAACCAGAGGACAAACAAACCGAAGGCAGAGGTACAAATAAGGGGAAGCAGAAAGTCAGAAACCAAGAAAACCAAAACAGTCATACACAGAAAACAGCAAACCAACACAGCAATAGCAAAAGACAAAGCTTGAGCAAGAGCTTGAGCTAGATGTGACCGGCAGGCTTTATCCCCGTCGATCTGAACACGGGGCCAGGGTCAGAGGTCAGAAGGGGTGTGGCCAGAAACCGGGAGGCGGGCTGAAGCAGCAACTGGCGAGTGGAGCTCGGGGCAGAAGACTGAGGTGTCCTGTATACACATCCAAAACTCTTACAGTAAATGACACTGGGGTCCATATTACAAGTGACCTACCAAGCCCCCCCCCCCACCACAACTGAGAGACAGTGACTATTCAGGCCCCCTGGTTTATAAGAGCATTCTCTCCACCAGGATCCATATAGCACAAAGCAGGGACTACTGCTTCTCACCTCCACACCTACCATTTACATTTTTTTTTAGCAGAGGCTTTTCTCAGAGGGATGTACATCTGAAGTACACAACACATTATAAACATACAACAGTCAAGGAGCCTAACTTGGTATCAGTGCAGCTAGACTGAGCTGCCAGTGAATGCACAGGTACAAGTGGGAGGAGTATAACAGCAAGGGCTACACAACATCCTGAAAACAGAGCTAATAAGACAACGATCCAGTCAGCAGAAAGTGAAACATGAAGAACATCCAGGGAACATGGAGTGGTATTAGTCACGAGGCTGTGAAGTGAGAAGCAACAGGAGCTAATTACAGGGTCATAAGAGGGTTAACATGGACAAGATAACACTAACAGCCATGGGACTGCATGGTGTGGAGAGAGTCTTACCAGGACAGTCTGATCTAGGAGGAAAGGACAACATGCCACTAACAGCACTTCGTCTTTCACACAGCCTGGCTAGTGACAAAAACAAGATCTGATCATTTTCTGATAAAAATGCTGCTCCAAGAGCAGGATAACAGCATAAAGGAGAGCCTGAAAGATGCCACTGGAATAGCAGGATGAAAACAGTGGAGATTAGTTGGGAATGAACTTTAAGGGAATTGAAACCTTGAGGTGCTGGAGGGGATAGAGATGGTGCCTGGGGTGATGAGTTTGGGGAACTGGCACAAGCAGTGCAGGTACAGAATATGTAGGGGGAGGAGGTTTTGAATGGGGTGGCGATCTCGGGTATTGATGTCCAGCTTTCTCTAGCAGGATAAGTAAAACCCCCTGGGTTTATTTCAAAGGATACTCGGGTACTGAGAGATCTTTTGGTAAAGAGCTTTAGTGTGATTTTGTTTTGCTTATTACTGATCAAATTTGTTGCACAAGCTCTGTACGTCCCCTTTGGCAAACTTAACAAACCAAATAAAGCTTCAGTAGTACAATGAACAGTGTTTCCCCTACCATTATATTAGGGGGGCGCCCTGCCACCCCAACGGCACCTCCGGAAGGTGAAGTTAATTTTATTTAATTTTATTTTATATATATCAGAAGTCATTTAAAGTTACCTTTCCTATAGAACAGGTCTATACATTGTCATGTTATTAAATGAACTAAATAGCCTTATGTTATTTATCTTATTTACACAACAGCTTGTCATTTCTGTCTCTACACGGTCGTGCGTTTACAATTCCCCCTCTGCTCTCTGTATCGCGCATGGCGGAGTTCCCCCCCCCAATGCGTGTGCACAGACACGTGCGTGCACACACAGGTGAGCACACTCCCACCAGAGGGCAGAGAGCGCGTCGGAAAATGTGTCACGCCAACCACCCGGTCAGCAGTGTGAACTGTGAGAGGGACCTGAACCATGAACAGGGTAAAAATACGTTTCACAATGGGATTCTCTGCTTTAAACTGTCACCATTGTAAGCTATCACTTTTACAGCTAATGTATGTGCAGATCAAGACAAACATCTGCAATAGGCTGCAAGGAGACCATGTTGCAGCCTGCATACGGATCTCATTAAATGGATCTGATGTTTTTGACTTCCCATATCAAGAAGTAAGTCTAGAGGCTCTAGAAATGTTCTTCCAGAAACCCAGAAAGATACACTGCAGTAACAAAAGCTGCACACTTTGTGGATAATTGTCATAAAAAGAAATGTTCTGATGTTTACTTCAGTTGTTATATTGACTGCTGTCATTAAAAGAAAAACAAACACTACGAATCCTGTCAGTGTCTGTCTGCCCCCCCTCCCCAGAAAAAGCTGTAAATCTGGGGGAAACACTGCATCAAGAGTTATACAGGACCCAATCAAGAGAGGTTCGAAAATGTTAAGGTGGGGGGCTTAAGAGGGGCCATAATTCAGAGAGTGGTCGACCTTATCATTAGCCAATGACATGTTTTGAATCAGTAATTGATTTAGAGGCAGCGCTCCAGGGACCAATCATCTTTCAGCTGGGGTCAGAGCCCCTTTGGTTCCTGCATACGCTCCTGGACACAACATTAACATGGCAGAAGAGACTCCCTTAGACCTAAGGGCTGTTTACTGAACAGAGAGTAGAACCGCCCCCCGTCCGTCCTTAACCTCTGTGACGCCCTCAGTTCAGCTAATAGCATCACAGACGCTGAACGCTCACCTTCACTTTGGATCGTCAGACAGGGAACTTCCTAAAAAACAGAATAAAGCATTTTCACTACAGAGGTACTCAGACTGCATACAGACTGGCAACCAAACCGTGGCCCACCAAATGAGAGCCGGCCCACTTCTCTGCACACTCTGTCAGCATCACTGGGCTCACCTTAGTCCTGAAGCCACATCGGCACCTGATGGTGGACGTGAGGGAGCAGGGTCCACAGCTGCCTTCGTGACACAAGCTCTCACACACGTGCACGACATCTGAGGAGAGAATATTAGCCAAAATTTATTCATCCAGGCGGGGAATTCCCATCTTGCTCTCCGTGAGTCATAGACACATATTCAGATAGAAGACAGCTGGGGGTCACAGAGCAGAGTGCTCCTGGGGATGGGGGCTAAGGGCTTTGCTCAGGAGCCCAGTGGAGAAACACTGTTGACCCTAGGATTTGACTGTACGGCTCCCACTGGATTCCAGCCTTCCAATCATGGGCATAGAGCCCATACCCACAAAGGCAGAGTCCTCCTCCCATTCCACATGCAAGTGGTAGGTTTTTGGCTTCTTTCTTGGTCCTGCTCCCCCATTCATTTTTATACCCTTTCTTAAGTTTAGTAGAAATAAATTGGAGGCTAACTAGGTGACTCGGTAGCTTACAGCAGCTGGCACAGTTGAAGGCGTTATCCATCCTCTATTTTTCATGCCATACGATCTACCCACACTACCTTTGCAATCGACCAGAACCTGATCGACATATTTGGCGTCCCTGCACTACATAATGTACCATTTTATGCTCTCAAAAGTGTCTTATCACAATGCAAGGCGCCGAGACTCATTACTGTAATAATGCCTTTATCTGACATTTGTGAAAGTTATCTACACAGTGTTGTCAGCTACACCCCCAATAACATTTACAATGACAGGCTAACCAAACAGTCACTCAGAACAAGCACCACCCCCTCAGCCTGTGATTGGCTCACCGTCTGACCCACAAGGTAGGGGTTTGCCACAGGTCTTGCCACAGGAAGGGATGGGATCGGTGCAGCTCTGGCGCTCAGCGTAGCCCAACTCCAGGAGCTTGGACAGAGCCGTCTGGCCACAGGGGCAGGTGCGCACCGAGCGGGGCAGCAGAGGGCAAGATGAGCAGGGCCCCGGGTGGCAGGGCTGCTGACACTGATGGTTCCCACAATCCAATAATCTGGGGGTGAGAGACAAATGTGGCAAACCCGACCTCGGTGTCGGGCAGCGAGTACAGCGAACCCGACCTCGGTGTAGAGTACAGCGAACCCGACCTCGGTATCGAGTACAGCGAACCCGACCTCGGTATCGAGTACAGCGAACCCGACCTCGGTATCGAGTACAGCGAACCCGACCTCGG
>JABFEA020000001.1:27555536-27584887 GCA_019775915.2 Cyphomyrus plagiostoma
TGCTACTTAACTGACCAGATCAGTATCCCAGATATTTTACTGACTTGATGCTATACTCTGACTAAAAAGTGTTCCTTAAATTTTTTTGAGCAGTGTATTTCATTATTTAACGAAGCAGGAGGTAAAAATGTTTTTTTTTTTTTTTTTGTGATTAGTGCTTCTGTTTGTTTTCCTTGCAGGATCAGTTTTCACCTGTCTCACGGTGGTTCTGGGATTTTACCGAATATGGATGTGACAGCTAGGCAGACTGCAGCCTCCTTGTTCCTGGTTCCTCATTACTGTAGTTAGTGCTTAAGTTTTGAGTTATCTCAGGTACAAAGTGCAGAATGGGAGAGGTCGTCCACAGTTGGGGGTTTCATATCATAGACATGAGCGTCATAAACAACTGATTAACTGGGTCGAAGTACAAACCATTTTGAGCTTTTCTAATAAATATATCTATTTATTTTAAATTGTGGACCACTCATTGAATAATTGCAATGTCTGCAGATTGGTATATAACAGGCTGTTTATCATTTTTGTTTAACATTTGCTACCTTGTAATGTATTTCCAAGAATTTGTAATTGTGCCTTAAGCAGTCCATTTGAAGTATCCCTTATGGGAAAAAAATGCAACCTTTTCTCTTTAACTTTGACCACCCAGACTATTACTCTTCTGGCTTCAATGTTAAAGACTGATCCTGCCCAACATGGGGTGGAACATTCAGCAGAATGCATGTTATTCACTTGATATGATTGTCAGCAAGGTCAAGGCAATCCATTGTTTCAGCTGACAAACCACTAAGAAGCTTGTGGGAGAAACACTTGTGGCCTTTGATCTTTGTGAGATGTAAACCATACCAAGCAAAACATACCATGATAGTAGTGTTTTCTCACGTTATACAGGAAATGCAGCATATAGCTAGCTAGAAATCAATGCAAAATAATCACATTTATAATTGTATTTCATATTTTGTATATGGTTTAGTTTTGATTTAATTTATGCAAATTTTCAAGTAGCCTTAATTTGGAATAAATATAAGATTTAAAATTGACTGGTTACTTCTCAACTGTTGTCGTCCTGGAATTTTTGTATCTGTTCATTTTGATTTGATGTCACCTGCATTATGGACAACTGCACTATTACAATGCAGACATTATATATACATGTGACTCAGTGGACTAGGCCTGTGTTCCTCTAATCACAAGGTTCAAACCCAGCCTCAGCATGTCTGCAGTTCCTTGAGCAAAGCGCTTAACCCCCAGCTCCCTGAGCACCCCAACAGGTGGCTGCCCTTTGCAGACAGCTTACTCAAAAAAAAAAAAAAAGAGCAAGTTGAGGGAGGTATAAAGACAATTTCCCCTCAGGGATCAATAAAGTATCAATTATTATTACTTTATTCTGTCCAGTATTACCCTGGTAAGAAGTTTTAATATGATTACATTTTAATATGTCTGGCTTCCAAACATCTAACTTGGCTTATTCATGGGTCTCTACACTTCTGTCTGGATATATAGTTTATATAATTTTACAATTAAGTAATATGTTTTTGATAAAAATATTAATCAAAATAAGAACAAAAAATTTGATGAAAAAATATGCTGGGTGACATAAATCTGTGAAAATGTATTCATACTAAGTGGTGAGGTGTCACCTAGGACCATGATGGCTCACTTCTACAAGCCCATGAAGAACGCAGAGTGCCGGAGTGATGTTTTCTCCAGTGCCATTTCATACTGCAAGGTAACTGTATGACTGTGTCAGCCTCACTCTCAGTTGTGCTGAACAACTTGGGCGCAACACTTTACATTTTAATTTGTTTAGCCCTTCCATCCAAAGCAAAATACATTTTTTGGAGAAAGCCGGGTCAATAGTTCCTGGCGTAATTGGGAGTTAAGGACCCAATAGTGGAATTACTGCCTATTCTAGGATTTGAATCAGTAACCATCTAAACAGAAGTATAGTGTTCTAACTCACTGAGCTATACCTTGGAGGAAGGCCATCCCTGCTCCTAGTTCCTAGTGCTCAGTCCATCCACAGCTGATGTGTCCAGTGCATGTAAGGTTGCTGAACCAGGACAGCCAGGTAAGAGATATGGTCATAGTCCTGCTCAAAAGTCCAAAACTCCTCAAAACCAGTTTAGCAGTGTACCTAAAGCACTTTAGCCTGTTGTAGTACGTTTAAGTGCCAGCAGAGGGCACATGACAACATGCAGAAAAAAAGCAAATCTGCAAAGTGTAACGATAATCTGCCAATGGAAGTCCATAGAGAACACCTAGGGCATTTTTTTCTTCCCATTACCTCGGAATAACGGCGCATTTTTCTTGTGATCTCAAGACTTAAAATTCATTATTAAGTTAAACTTAAGTTAGTTCAATTTAATTTTCACCCGTGATCTCGTGACAGGTATAGCAGCTTAGTTGGATACAAATCATCATTATGGATCAATGTATTTGATAATACTTTGATCATGGAGTAACACAAGCTAAATAGCACTAAGTCTGTCACTGCTAGACAGTTATCATATTTGTGTTTGTCCATTGAGAAAAATAGACAATTAAATCAGCTTTGAATGAATTTTCCTATAAAAGGGAACATTACAATGAGAATGATGAATAATGATTGTACAATCGAGAGGACACAATCACAGAGAGCTAGGTAGCCTAATGATTACTGCTCATTAGATCTCTTATAGATAGTTAACTTTCTCTATAGGGTTTAGTATATTTAATTTGGCTTCAAATCTTGTTGAGCTCTGGTGAACATGGGGTCCACCATCACCCTGGTCCACCTGGGCATGCTACCAGGTACTGGTGGGGTTGTGGCAGCTGGCTGGGAGACCATTGATGTACCATTTGACGTTGGTGACTGGCATGTGCAAGGCCATGAAGGGGAAGAGGCAGCTGCGTGTCCAGCTGGCCGGACACATGGTGGTGCAGGAAGTCTGGCTCATCGACATGGCTAACCCCTGCATCTTTGGTCTGGACCTGTTGACTCGACTGGGGGCCACCATTGACATGCTAGGAGCAAGTCTCCACCTCGGCAGAGACATGATGGTGCTCCAGCTTAATGACAGTGACCAGCGGTGGAGAGGGAAGGAGACCACTCACTGTGGGAAGGGAACAGTTGGTAGCACCCAGAGAAAGAGCACCAGCAACACAACCCCAAGCCTTACTCCGATCACGGAACACAGTAACATTGCGTTGGTGGAGTCTCCCAACATGGTGCAAGCTGTACAGGAAGTGTGGCAGCATAACAGCCGGGGCCTGAGGGTGGAGCAGCGCGAAGAGCTACAGGCTTTATTGGACTCTTCGCTGCCAGGGACAAAGATTGCCAACCCACTTCCCTGGTGCAGCACCACATTGACATGGGGGATTTCCCATCCATTCTTCTGCATCCACCAAAAATGACAGGACATAGCAGCTCTGCGTCAACTACCGACAGCTGAACATGGTGACAAAGAAAGACTCCTATCCATCCTATCGCTGGGTCAACGTGGTTTAGCACCCTGGACCTCCAAACTAGCTACTAGCAGGTCAAACTGGCCCTGGAAGACCACTTTCTCCATCAGCCAAAGACAATGGCACTTCCAGTTGATGCCATTTGGCCTGTGCGATGCTCCAACCACTTTCGGGAGGCTCATGGAGTGAATCTTGTCATATGTCCCCCAAAAGGATGTGTATCGCCTACCTTGACAATCTCCTGGTCTATGCTGCTCATTTTGTTGGAGCAAGCTGGAACCTTCAGACTGTGTTCTTGTTGATCTGGAAGGCACGGTTACGGCTGAACTGCCCTCTTCTTCAGGGCCGAATGCACTACCTGGGTCATGTCACTGACCACCAACTCAGAAAAGACGGCATCAGTGTGGGAGTGAAAGAGCTCTGTTGCTTCTTGGGGCTGGCATCTTACTACTGACGCTTTGTCAAGGACTTTGCCAGAATTGTGAAACTGCTCCACCATCTTACAGAGAAGAGAAGTGGTTTCGCATAGATGGATGCCTGCACTACGGCTTTCAAGTAGCTTTGCATATCTGAATCCAGTTTCCCTTTCACCCTTTATGTGGATGCCAGTAACATGGGGCTGGGTGCTGTGCTGTTGCAGGCGGGTCCCAAAGGTGGAGCATGCGGTTTCATACTTCAGCCGTACACTTAGCTGGTAGGAGCACAACTATTGCATGACCTGACAGGAACTACTGGCCGTGGTGCAAGCGTGCAAACACTGCAGATCATGAAGTCCCACACCACCCCCAGAGCGACAAGCTGGTGAAGCAGTTTCACTGTACCCTAGCCGTGCAACTGGTGGTCCTCATGGACAAGCATCAGCATGACTGGGATCTCTACTTTCCCCTGGTCCTGTGGGCGTATCGCATGGCAGTACAGGAGAGCTTTGGCTGCACCCCTGCCACCCTCATGTTTCCCCGTGAGCTACGGACTCCGGTGAAGCTGGTATTCGGCTCACCCCCTGAGCTGGAGCTGCTGGCAACACCAGGACGTTTGCACCTTTGCCAGCTCTGGGACTGCATTCTCATTGTGCACGAGCTAGCCAGCGACTATCAAGGTGCGGTCACGGCCAGACAAAATATGGTGTGTGATGTCCGCTGATGGCGACAGGCTTTCCAACCCAGATACCCTGTTTTTGGGTGTACTACCCCATCAGGAAGAAGGGGTGGTCACCCAAGCTCGACAGCCACTGGAGGGGCCCTGGGGAGGTCCCGGAGTGGATCTCCGTGGTACTCTACAGGATACAGATGCCTGAGAGGTGCAGGACTGTTGTGCTGCATCACAACCGCTTGGTGCCATACCAGCCCCTGGCTCACTCGGAGCAGCCGACCAGGACCGGTGGTGAGTGTTCCAGCAACAGGGACTGATAAGGATGGCGGAGGACTGGGGGGCCTGCAACTGCAGAGAACTCGCCACTGCATGGAACACTTCTGGGACTTCCCAGCTCTGTAAATAGTTCTGCATAGTTGTTTGTGATGTAGGTAAATGTGCTGTGTTATGTCATGTGTAGTGTTGAATGTGTATTGTTGTACATAGCATGTCGGTGTATGTGTGTGTGTGTGTGTGTGTGTGCCCACCATGCATATTTGTACTTGTACTGGCAATGCACTCACGCTGCCCACCGTGCCCGTTGCCCTGCTTACTCCTAATATGCAAGGTGGGCAGTATAAGTGTGTTGTCAGTTAAGTGGAATGGGTGCAATAAACACCACCTAGAAGTTAATACTCAGAACCATCTCTGCCTGTTCATTACAAGCAACATGGCTCATTGACCCACTTTTAAAATATTTTTAAACCGTGAGCTGTTTGTCAATGTTTTAAAATCAACCAAGTAACAATGATCCTTCACCTTTTACCTCCATCAGTTTTCCCCTGAGATGCTACCTGACAGTTTTATTTCAGCTGTGGATTCTGTGAGTCTGTGCGTCATTAAAGGCCTGGATCTTGGCTTTTATCCTGCCCAACACCCATTCCATACAAGCACTGAACAGTGTGGGGGCAAGAACCCCAGAAAACACTGGGAAGAACACAGAGGTTTGGCCTCTACTCTGTTCAGCTCTGAAACAGCATATAGGATTTTCTTTTGCTCTCCGCAGGAGTAACTCTGCGGCTGCCCACAGGAAAGATGCATGCATCATGAAGCGAATGGGGGGGAAAAGCCATCAGGAGCCTCACAGTTGAAACCACCAGAGAGCCAGTGAGGTCAGGCCTGTTGCGCATCAGAACTGATGTGGTGTCTTAATCTTAGGCAGCCCATAGGGGTAGGTGCATGGAACGTCTTGTCCCTCTGGTATGATGACCATCTTCCCCTGCTGTTGCGGGTGCTTCCTAAACTCACTTTCTGTACACAAGATATAAATGCCCAATCTGTTTGAAACATTGAATTAATTGAAGTAATCATTGCGTTTACTGCAAATTATTTAAAAGAGATTGCCATATTCTGTAACTGACCCACCAAGCTAATGGAGTACAGGCAACAGGCTGAGAGCTGACGTTCCCAAGCTCTGAGAAGCTCTGGGAAACTCTGAGAAGCTCTAGGAAACTCTGGGAAGCTCTGACTAGCTCTGCGAAGCTCGCATAAAGGGATGTCAGTGTCACACGCACATATTAGTTCCTTCCATTAAAAAAAAGTGGAAAGATCATGGGAAAAAATTACGTTTTACCATTTATTACTGTTATGTAATTATTGCTGTACATGTAATTCATGTTTCACTACAATTGATGATGATGATGATAATGATGATGAAAACCCTTTGTTGCTGTTGCAATATACCATGTCACTAGTCACAAGTACCAGCGAAAAGCAGGCCATCCACCTGACCATACATATACAAACATCACATTATAGGGGGCAGACAGGTCAGGAAGACAGGGGATATAGGAAAAAAAAAACAGAGAAACAGGATTACATGAGGAAAGAGGGAGAGAAATATTAGGTCACAAAATAATTTTAGCACGGCTTTTGGTGTGAACCATACTGTACCCAATTCTGGTTGTCAGGTTCTGTCTGAATACAGATACAGATAATTTTGTTGGTTGAACAGATATAGCTACAGGTGCAAACCTAGTGTAATGCAGACTCCGATGTCACAGTGACAAAAAAGCAAAGGGAGCTTTAATTTTACTGTTTCATTAATAGCCCTGAAAATAAGATTCTTTGCAACTGAGCAAAAGCAAATCTTACTGTACAGGCACACAATGGGGGAGGTGATGGGGTGGGCACATTGCAAATAGCAGGTCACACACATGGTGGCTGGGTTTAACAAAACAGCCGGAGACATGTGATGATTGGGCAAGTATTACGACCCACACAGGTAAGTACACAACACAACTTTCGGTGCACAATACAATTATTTACAACAGTAGACAAACAATGGCTATCTACAGTGCTGCTGAGCATGCTGGTAGATGTAACTGAGCTTTGCTATGCGAAGGTCAGACGCTATCTAGCCCCTCCCCCTCACCCCAATGGTCAACCGTCTCGGTGACCACCACAGTTAGTCCCACCTCTCTCCTATACAAAGTCCCAGAGATCTGGATATAACGCTGTGGCCAGGTGCTGAGTTGCTGGTGGGTGCTGGGGACTGGGTGTCTTTTTGGTGGTATGGGGCTAGTCTGTTCTGGGGCATGATGACGGACCCAGACAACTGTCTCACCACCACACCTGGTCCCTGCCAGCAGTTGGACAGTTTCAGGGAGTCTCTTGCGCTGGCAGGGGTTATATAGCCATACTACCTCCCTAACATCCAGTGGGGCCTCCTGGCAGCATTCGTGATATACCTGGTTCCGTTTCTGGCCCATCATAGTCAGGTGGTTCGAAGCACTGCTTCAAGATGCCTCTTGTGTTTGGGGCTGGTGACAGGCTCTGGTCCTGCTGGGCTCCCAAATGATAGTTCAACCTCACTGAGCAGCTTCTGACCCAGTATCAGCATGGTGGGGGTGAACTTGGTGGGCTCCTGCACCCCCATCCTGCAGGTCCACAGGGTCATCAGGATGTGTTGGTCCCAGTCATGTTGATGCCAGTTAGTCAAGATCGAAAACAGGGTGATTAGGTTCTAGTTGAACCATTCAACCAGGGCTATAGAGGGGTGGTACAGGTCTTATGGATGCCCAGCAAACCTTAGCCATGATGGCTTGTTGTTGTTGCTGTGGAGCATTTCCAGCACAACAAACCTGGTGAAGAATTCTTCCACTAATTTTGATAGCTTTGACCAGTCCAGCTTCCTGCTGGTTCTCACACAGTAGTTACGTTCGGATCTACTAAGGCAGTGACTGAAGTAGACGATGGTCCACTCTCTGTTTGATCACAGCTGGGACGGGACGGCCCTGATGCTGTTACAAGTGTCCATGTCTGTGGTGTACAGCAGGGTGGGGTTGGGACATGTTAAGACTAGTGCAGATATGAGGGCAGTCCACAGCCTGTCAAAGGCCTCTTGCTGGTCACGACCCCACTGTCTCTGCTAGGCGGATTGGGGGGTTCGGTTTGGGCTGGGCGAGGGGTCTGCCACTCTCCGGTTGCCGCGGGTCCGCTTCTGGGTGGGCTCCCCCTAGATCATTCTGCAGTTTCGGGGCGGGGGAGGGGGTATGCCATGTCGCTGCGGTGGGCAGCGGTCCATCCTGCCAGGGGACGGACTGGGGCCCCTCCGGTGTGTGGTGGTCCTGGTTGGTGGGGCCCTTTGACCCTAAACCCACTTTCCTTGGTGAGGGGGCTCGCCTCCCTCGTGGTCTCCCTCTCGGGCTGGGCGGGTGGTTCTCTCGGGGACGAGTGGCCATGGGCACTTCTACTGTTATTGATCTTTTGTAACTCCTATGGAAGAAGTCAGTAACGCCACATTCACTACTAATGAGTTACACTGTGTTTCATTTTATAATACTGTTCTTGTTCTTTAGTAGCTCCTGTGGAAGAAGTCAGTAACACCACATTCATTACTAATGAGTTACAATTAGTTTTATTTAGGTCATTAGTAACACTATTAAAACACCCCTCCCACACACTTTAAACACATGTAAACTTATTAAAACACACTTTGTAAACAGATATGATATGTGGATGTCAGGCTAAGGATATGAGTAAAATAATATTAATAATAATAATAATAAATATTCAATTCAATTCAATTCAGTTTATTTTTATATAGCGCCCTTCACAACAGAGTTGTCCCAGGGCGCTTTACATGGGTGTGCTAGAACAATACAAATATGTAATATATATGTATATTTAGTTATGTTATAGTTATTATAAATTATAATACGTATTGTTCTAACGAACACTGGTCTAGCACGTGTAGTGACAAATGAATAGCGTATGTAGGCTACATTTCGTCATAAATTATGACTTTGCATGTCTACATATTCCTATACGTAGCAGTATGTTTTATGATTAACTAGTGTATTACTTAAATGTTCCGTATACTTTAGTTGTTGTAAATTATAATATTGTTCTAACGAATTTTTGTCTGGAAACGTTTTCCTCCATGAGCATTACAGGGTGACCTTGCCACTATTCTGGAAGAGGTATGGTTCACAATCCGGTCACTGTGCAGGACTTGTATCTGTCATTCCAATGGCGAATTGATGTTGTATTGGCTGCAAAAGTAGGCCCTACACCATACTAAATGAATATTGTGGCCTAAAAGCAGGTTTTTCAGTTTCATAGTCCAACCCCTGTACATACGTGGCTGTGTGTGTCTGTAACGGAGTATGCCCAAGCGGAGAAGGGGGTCAGAACCATTGATTGATTAGGGATGATCAACGGTATTGCCTTGCATTTTAAATATGTCCCGCGCAGCTCAGTTGAGAGATCGCCTCTGCTGGGAGAGGATGTATGGGTGGGTGCTGTGTTGGGTCAGGCTGATAGTGTAAAAAGAAATTAATAAAGCGAAAGTCATTTTTGTCTTGGAAGTCCTCGGTGTAGTTTGTCAGTTATTCCTTCTCCGCTCGGGCAACACTCCGTTACAGTGTCATAGAGAGCAAGATGGGCTAGAGGAAAAGAGAATTTGTCTGCAGGGATCACAGTGTCATTAAAGAAACTCATGTTTTTGACCTAAACACATGCTGGTGTTCACTTCTGCTCTCTGAAAACCACTAGTGTGAAACCCTAACTGTGTCTTACTAACTTGCTCCTAATACTCAAACCTTAATCACATGTCACTATGCACTGTTCACGCAACACGTCACAGAGTGCCACCAGCGATAATTCCCTAAGAAAATTCACGAGTTCTCTTGAAGGGCCACATCACTCAAAATGCAGGAAACGAGGACTCAAAAGCTAAACTCGTACTTTACTATGAACTTCACTTGGGCATTTGTGCTGTTTGCCTGTGCAGCTGTTATTGTTGTGCACGAGCTACTCTTAGCCAAGTGGTGACTCTGCATATAATGCAAGTTCAGAAGAGCAAGAACTGCTAAAAAGTACAGTGATATTTATGTATGTGTGCATCTCAGTACAACTGCTTGATGGAGGCATTTACATGGAGGTAATCATCTGCCAGCAGCTTAATGGTTAGGAAAAAATGTAACAAAGTGTGAACAGAAGACACAGCTGAAAATAAAACAGCAAAGAACAGGAAGGCCTGACCCAAAGAAAGGACGGGTCTTTTATAAACTCCATTACATTTAAGTATTTTGCAGACACTTTAACCCAAAGTGACACACATTTCAGAAAACAGCCCCTGCAGTCGCTGGGAGTTAAGGGTCCAATTGTGTTCTTCAGAGCGTCGGAATTGATATTGCACACAAGACAGCCCCTATGGGAGAACCGTGACAATGTGTAAGGGTTAGAATCTCTGCTGTCTAACTTGATTAGCTGTGCAGCACCCTCCATAATTTGTGCACTTTTATATAGAATAACAGGTGCAGTGACTGGTCAAAAACCCCAGAAGGTGTGGACATACAGCGTTACCCCCTGAGCCCTTGAGAAACAGTCAATTTGTACAAAAAGCACAAGATTTTGCAATGTGATTTTTTTTTCTGAGCAATTTTGTAAACCGAAACGTCATTTCTCAACACATCTTACTCTTAGATGCTCAAACAATTTGTGGTTGGGAGCTGACAGATGGATTCCGTTTCTTCAGCGGGACACATTTCAGAGAAGGATCCAGTGTCTGGTATCTTCCTAAGTGCACTGAATGCTCAACCATGAAGAAAAGCTGGTATGGGGTGCATGTCGAGATGTACTACAGATGTTTGGCTTGTCTGTAGTTATTGGTGTTATTAGGAGAGTGACAAAGTAGTAGGGGAATAGCCATGCAGATATCTGTTGTCCCATGAGCTGGTGTCACTGCAGTTTGCATCTATATTGAGCCTGTGCTTATGCTGCAGCTGCGTTGTTCAGCCACACCACTTCCCCTCTTGGCGCCTCCCCTGTCTCGCCTTCATGCCAAATGTGAAGAAGTAGAAAAACAGCAGCCCACTTCCCCTGGAGTCTGCTGGACACATACATCCAACAGATCCAACAAGCATCATACTTTTGCCTCCAGTTTGAAGGACGTGACAGTGGAGCAACGTCCCTCAGAAAATCACAGCCGCCTGAACCCGCAGGTAACATAAACATCCCGTTCTCTTACTTCGCTTTACATGCATGCACATTCACACAATCTGCGCAACTTAATGAAACTAAACAGACTCAGTGAGGTTAGGACTTTTTGCAGCCTCTGACCAGAAATTTATTGATTCAAATCCTGTGGCAGGCAGAATAAGTTCCTCTGTTGGGCCCCTTGAGCAAGGCCTTCAGTGGCAGTTGCTCCAGGACTGTCTGACCCTGCTTTCTCTAAAAAAGTGTCACTTTGGACAACAGGGTCTGCTGAACAGTAAAAAAAAAAAAAAAAAGTTAAATGTGCACGTTGAGCCTTTGGGGAGGATGGTGTGTGGCTCAGTAGGACAGGACACTGTACCTTTGCTGGTTCAAATACCAGCATCAGCAGAGTGAATTAATCACTGTGTCCCAGAGCAAAGCCCATAACCCCCCAATTACTCACCCTGCTTTCTCAAAAATGTATGTCACTTTGGATATGAATGTAAAGGTCTACTAGATAAAATGCAAATCCTAACTCATGGTCGTATTTTATGAAAGAATTGTGATTTTATTAAAACCCCTTTACAGATTTTATTTTGTGCCCCTTTAATATTTGTCTTAAATTACATTTTTTATATTAAGCCAAGGTACCTAAAACTTCGTTATTTTACTTGCTTCGTTTGTGTTAATTTTAGTGAAAATATGGACTATTATGAATATGAAATGCTTGATTTACTATAACTAGTTCTGTTATCCTTTTGAATATATATGGTTTAATTCAATAAGCACTTTACATACCATGAAAAATACTGCCGAACAGTTATGTCTATGCATGTAGAGAGTAAACTACATGTGTTTGGTCTGCGGGGTTTAGTATGTGACATGGGGAGCACATGATATCTGCACGTGTGAGCGGCACATGCAGAGAGCAGAGGCAGAATGAGACACCTGGGGGAAAAAATAAAAAAAATCACATTGTTAATAATTATTTTAAAAAGTAAATATATTTAGGAAATACAATCCCTGTGTTAAGAATACAGACAACTCGTATTTATGAATGGGCTTCCAAAAAGCTTGTTATATTTAAAAACTCAGGTAAAATATAATGGTTCCTAATAACGAACAATCTAATAACGAACTTTGCGATACTTGTGAAAACATTGCATGGCTTCAGCGGTTCATCAGCTTGATGTACAGTAGTAGTTACCTTTATTATTACGTTATAATAATAAAATTATCATTATTATTCTGTATTATTATTATTTTTCCCAACTTACCTATAAATTCAACTTAAAGATAGACTTAGGGAAAGGAATTCGTTCGTAACCTGAGGACTGCCTGTACTGAGACCATTAAGGAAATTTCTATCTATGATAGATCAGATATTTATGCTGTTTTTAAATTTTCACTTCCTAGCTGTTCATTCAGGTGCCTGGAGATGCCTAATCAGACCTATACTCCCAATGCCCTGCATGGAACCAGCTCTGTCGCACTGGTGTCGATCTACAGTCTGACACTAATCGGCGGGATCGCAGGGATCATCTTCATGAGTTTCATCCTGAATCGGCAGAAGGACAAGCTTTCCATCACAAACATCTCCATCATCAACTTGGTGGTGGTCCACGGCACATTTCTGCTCACGGTGCCCTTCCGCATCCATTACTTCGTTACCGAAACATGGACTTTCAGCTTTGACTTCTGCAAGCTTGTAAGCATCATTATCCACACACACCTGTACCTCTCCTTTTTCTTCTATTTGGCCATCTTGGTGGTGCGGTTCTTACCTGTCATAGGAAGAAAGCCCATGGGCTTCAACCGGCCGTTAATAGCATTCCTCGCCAGTGCGGCCGTCTGGCTGTTCTTCTTCCTTAGCATTTTTCCACCTCTCTGGATACACTATGGAAAAATCCAGGAGCATAATGGATTTCAAGGAAAATGCTTCAACTTTGAGTCGGATATCAAGGATTATGTCATAACTGTGAACATCATATTGGCTGTCGTCATAATAGCTACTAGCTGTGCTGCCCTAGTCATCCTGTTATTGGTGCTAATGAAGATAGCAAGGTCAAACCCTGGGAATCTCTTCTCCCACCAGGAGTTTCGGGCACAAATAAACAACATAAGGTTCATCGCCATAATGTTTATCTGTTTCCTGCCCTATCACATCTTCCGGATCTATTACGTGTTGCACGTACACAACGATCAAACTTTAGCAAACAAAAATGAGGTATATTTGGCCATTACTTCATTGTGCTGCTGGGATCTCCTGACGTTTGTTATAATTAAAAGGTGAAGGATTACATCTCTCATTTATTCCGCTGTCAAGAAACAGACACTGAAGAAAATCAGCTTCCATACATACATCCATCATCTAATTGTTTATCCTGGTTAAGGTAGTGAGAACTAGTATTCAGCTCTGTATTTGGATAATCCAGTACCATCAAACACTTGCTATAAATGCGGAACATGAAGAACAATCCATGAACTAGACTTCATTTTGCAGTGAAACATTGACTTCATTGACATTAAAAGGCATGAACAATCAATCCTCACTATTATTTTTTGTCTATTAATGGATAGAAATCTTGTGCCTTGGAATGTTTAATTTTTTCCACGGGTTATACTGTTCAAATGTCTTGCTTTTTTATCTTGGATGTCAAAACAACTGTTTTACACTGTTAACTTCAGCTGCCACAAAAGTAACTGTGTAGTAAATACAATATAAAAAGTTGGCTGTTTGAATGTGTTGGGTGGAGTTTCATAGCGCAAACGGTAAACCGAAAAATGTTCATATGACAAATGGTCTTGCTGTATGTGCCTTAGCCTACATTATTGATCTGCCTCACTAATGTGGTCCCCTATATCAAGCACATACAGCATATTATTTAAAGAATGTATAAAAAAACCTGATTTGAAAAACAATGCATACTACTTATATTTTGTGCTCCATATACAAAATGCAAGGATTGCAAGATTGAAATAACATCACTTTTTTGCACAATAGGTTCCTCTAAGAAATTGGAATGAAGAATAACAGAAGTATGTAGTTTTGAGTATTCCTGAGAGTGTTGTATGTGACAGGGGAACTACATCTTCCATCTCATATTTCAGAGGACACAGGCCCAGCTAGCACACCCACCAGCCATGCCAAAATGGCAGATTATTGAGGGTGCCCCTGTCGAGTACCTGCACCCTTTCTTCTATAATGGGGAACCCAAAATAAAGTCTTGTCCAAGCTGATTTGTGGCATGTGGCTTGACCAGCACATCATTGCTGACCTATAGACTAATAAATTATTCCAAACATGTTTGCATAAATGTCACTGGTGTAATTTCTCTTAAGTTAACAAGCAAATGTTTACTTTAATTTAAATACTTTTTAGTTTAAGATGTGTTTGGATATTCAGAGTATTTTTTTTGTTGTTGTTTATCACGCTAAGGTCTCCAACATTTAAAATACAGTTTAAAAATATTGTACAATGTCCAGTACCTGCTTCTCATTTGCATATTTATTAATCTGTTTTATGTGTCACTTGTCACATTTTACTGAGAAAATGTTTTACATTACATGTTTTTACATTTCTTCGTAGACCACAATTCATAAGTTATATAGTCCATTATAAACTGATCCTTAAAAATAGTACTACAAATGGATACTTTATTATTGTAAACACATAATTTTCATTTTCTTTTTACAATATGGCACAAACTCATTAGTGTTACAAAACAAAGATGAAAGATTAAATGTCTCATAATTGATATATGTGTTCCATATTGCTGGTCCGAAACAGACCACATATTGCCAGCCTAGTCTATCAAAGGTGGTGGAGCTAGATTCAGTTTGAATTCAGGCAGATCTTTAATTCCAGGTTGGAAGACGCCGGGCTTTTGTTTGAAGGAATCCCGGCTAGACATCTCTCCACCGGTGAGTTCCATCAAAATGGACATCTGTTGTTTTGTTAAAATAAAAAAGGAAAAAAGAAAAAGGTCTTACAAATAAGGAAACACAGGCTTTGACAGATACAAATTAAACTTTCTTCAGCAGTGGTTCTCAAACTTCTTGTTTGGAGATCCCCCAAAAACATCAGTCAAGTCATGTGACTGACCCCTTTCAATTAGAAAAAAAATTAAAAATTGCTAAGACTAAGTTTAGCTAATGATTTTCCAAGTTATCAGATCAGTATACTGCTATTCACACTACACTACTTGTCATTTTGGAATCAGGAATGTTTAAGTTGTGATTTACACATACACGACTGATCAATGACAGGCTCACAAACTATAAAGTAGTTCACTGGGAGGAATCGCTGATGAGTCTGTCTGGTCTACAAACTATGTTTTGTCACAAATCCACAAATGTGAATGACACCAGAAAATGACAGTTCTAATGTCAATGTGTTACAGACTGTAACATTTTAATTAGATGGCAACACATATGCATGCCATTTACAATTCCAAGGCAAATTAACCCTTGGGTTTCACCTCACCCCATGTCTCACGCTTTCAGTAGCTATTGCTCGTCGTCACACTTTTCACACTACGGGAGTAGTAAGATATTTATTATAATAAATATTATAATATAATGGGTCGGGTCTCTGAACAGTTTACACATAGCGATTGAGCGCCAGTTTGCCAGTGCAGATCGCACACCGGTTTGCCTCTGATCTGGGGGGTTTCGTCTCCAACAATTTTTGGTGAGTGGAAAATCTGAGCAAAAGTCCAGTGTGACCATAATGGAAATTAGCTCCAGCGCTTCAAGCAGCAAGAGTAAGGCCATCACTATTATTATCATCATTATCAATATCTTAAAAAAAAAAAAAAAAGTAAATCATATACCTGATTTAAAAAAAACTTACACCTTACTGAGTCACCTGAACGGAACAGACTCTCACCTTGTCGCTATTTCTGCAATGACACCTGCTACGCACAACTGTGTCATTCGGCTGACCTTTAACCCTGACAAAAATATATTGTGCAATTCTTCACATATGAGAAAGGAGGAGTTATATGGAGGAATAAAACATTATATTTTCTTAGGTTTTAAGGGTAGATAAAGCACAACTATTCAAGCTTGGAGTAAAAGGTTGGAAAATGTGACATACCCGAGAAGGGTTTTTGAAGGCTCTCTTCAGAGAATCCGAAGCTGCAATCTGAGCCTGATCCAGCTGTGTTAACTGAGCAATGTTAAAGGATATTGCTTAATGCAGAACGATGCCTGGTGAGTGTTTCTCCTTAAACAGTGGTAATACACAAAGTTTTATCAGTCTACTGATAACATTATCATTTGAACTGCTTTAGATAAACTGGCACCAAGAGCATCTTTAAAGAAGATATACTAGCCATTTAATGGGTAGAAATAGAACACAAACTGAGTTTGTCTTCGATGTGTGCAAATGGTCTGATAAGCTCTTTTAGAAAGTGCTTCAGCAACTTTCCCAGCCATTCAGCTAGGCCTCTTTACATAACGAGACTAATCAGAATTTAAAAGGGAACTAACTGCAATGAATGTGTACATACCTCAGACTCTTGTTCAGCCTTCTCAGCTGTGATGGGAAACCACTTCCTGATAGGTGAATGGCACTTGAAACAGGCCCACTCCGGCACCTGAGCCTCCGGTTGCCTCAGGCTGCTCTGAAGGCAGCCATAGTGGTAAACATGCCCGCAGCTACGTCGGTGCATGGGAGCAGAACGAAAGATCGACTGATCGTTCACAGAGTGACGTCACATGAGAAACACTGGCCTAAGTCAACAGTGGGTTCCAGTCGCCTCACCTGAAAACGATGAGCCGGGCCTTGGAGCTGGCTCCCCAGCTGTACCTCTCACTGCACACCCCACATCGCTGATGGGCGGGGGCAAGGCCACGTGACACGGCAGATCGCAGGCTGCAAAGATACCAGTGCAAGTCCTGGCTGAAAAGGCTACTGGCGGCCTCCATGAGCGTCTACATACACAGGAAACACAACAGATGGTAGGAAAAGGGTATTGTTCTCCAACAGAGGTGAAGCAATGTTCTCAAACAAAGGGGAGATAATCTTGTACAACAGAGGGAAGACAGCATTTTATTACAGACGTTATGCCATGTTCTCCAACTTACATTCTAGAAGAAGAGTGACAAACTCAATCACGGAAATGGCCATATGAAAAACTACCAATGAATTTTCAGGCCGACTTACTAGTTTATGACAGTATGACCCAGACCATATTAATTATTATTATCACTATTATTATTATTATTACTATATAAAAGAATAAGATAAAAAGGAGATTAACTTTAATCACTGATCCCATGTGAACATTATTGAAAAAATTATGGAGTGGAATGATAAGCGGTACTATTTGCAAAGATATTCGCTAAGGAACGACAAAATAGCTATGGAGCAATTTAGGGGCTGCACCCTCCAAAGGATGTGGTTGGGGCAGCCTGTTCTTGGGCTGTAATGGTACAAATATTCATCATGTGCGGTTCACTTACATCATTTTCAGTTCAGAATATACAAAATAGAAGAATACATTTCCTGACATGGTCAAAACCGAAATACGCTACATGGAAAAAAGTATTCGGTCTTTTAAACAGGAAAAAACTGCTTCATAAGATAAAGGCCGTCTGACAAATGCAAATCCATTTACATAAGGCAGCTTTGCATCTTGCAAATGTTGTTTAAATATATATTATTTCACACACCAGCACATTTCCTCTGTAAGATAAGATACACTTTAGTGATCCCAGGGGGAAATTCATTTGCAAATATATTTGTAGCGACTAATGTAAATATGTCCATTTAAGTTACCCTGATATCGGTAAATTTAAATTAGTGACCAAACATGACCGTTAGCTAATTCAGTGACAGACAATAAATTCTTCTAGATCTGGGTGAAGTTAAGGACATCTGCTAATAAACTACTTATGGAAGGCAAAATTCTTTAAAATATTTACCCTGAACAAGCAGCCCACTGAATGAGGACAATATGAAAAATGACAAACATGTCTGCAGCATTTGATAAAGAATAATTAACATATGTTGTCGAGTCAACATCACATAGAGGTAGCATTTTTCCAGAACATTCAATCTGGATCTTTAGTTCCCAAAGGAACAAGCAATACAATTAGTTTAATTACAAGATGCCATTACCTAAAAAGACAAGTTTTGAGAAAGCACACACCCCATGCCTGAGGCATTTAAGCTGACAGTTCAAACTAGTACTGGCTTACTTTCTCATAGACGTAAGCATCAATTATGCCAGAAATCAACATCTTCACTTCCCCATAGCTGCCGACATTGTGAAGCGAATCCTAAGAACAAAGACCACATGTGTCTGTTACAGTGCAGTAAGTTTCACACAAAGGAAGTGCAAGTATTTAAAATATGCACAACTACAATTGCTTTAAAATAACTGGATCATCGTATGTACATATCCATTTAGTATTCAAACATGGCATTTATATCAGGGTCAATGAAAGTCAGTATAAGCAGAGCAGACTTTGGATTATCTAATAATAACAGTTATAAACCCCTCACTCCTCTGTAACAGAAAGGGCCCAAAAACATCCTTAATATTTAGCGAAACCAGGAAGCCTAGTTATATGGTGGACTAACCTGCCCTACATAGAAACAGTACCTGCATAAGTTTCTGTAGGATGTCCATTAGAGGAATATAGGAAGTCATGCTTTCTATCACCTCCTTGGTGAGGTTTTTAATGCCTGCGGGTCGAAGAGAACAGAATATAACATAGTAAAATGTCCCTGCCCCCAAAGGCCAAGACAAGGACTGAGGGCAGTGGTTTCCAACCCGGTCCTCGGGTACCCCCAGACAATCCACATATTGTTTCCGGGAGCTGGGAAGGAGCAAAATCATACACTGTGTGGCACGGAGCTGGGAGAGAGAGAGCACAAATAGAGACCATCTGGAGGTCCCCAAAGACCTTACCAGCTGCTAAGATCAAAAGCCAGTCATTATGAATAAACACGTAAGTGTGGGTTAATGCGCACCAAGCCATGCATTACACATTTTTAATCACACTCCATGAAGGAACACTAATGTAAATATATACATTCAGCCGTTGTTTTATTCATTGAGATGTACCTCCAGGAAAGTTATCAAATTCCCCTGAGGTGCGAATGGGTGTGTGAACGGTGAGAGTGAGTGGTGTGAAGGGTGAGAGCGAGCGGTGTGTGCCACTTTAAAATAAATCTAATCAAGGCAAAGACAACATATTTGACCAAGAAAGTTTTTAGGGAACAGCTTAATAAACCAACTTGGTACCAACAAGCATACTTGAAGTTAAGGGATGTCAGAGGATTGACCTCAGATTTACCCAGGAAGAAAATTAAACAATTAATGAATAATTGCTGAATATCATTAGGGCAAAATTTTTACATTTTTGTAAAAACTCTAATTACCATACCACCAAGCTCAAATCTATGCAAAATGCTATTCTAATTACTGCTAAATTAAATAAAATTTTCAATTATATTTGCTAAATGTGCCTCAGTCTCATAACCTGTTCCCTCAAAAAAACCACCACAGGAGTGAAACAGGCAACATCCAGCCAGGAAACAGCCTGCACCTTGCATAACCACTCACCTCTCTCAACTTCGGCTGACAAGGGGCGTTGTATCTGCTCAGCAGGGGACAGCAGAAAGCTGAGGAGCGAGAACCACAAGTCCTGCAATCAGAACAAGCGATACTCTGAAGGAGACCTGCCATGAAGAACTTGGTAGATGATCACCACACTATAACTTCTGTCTCATTTCCATGCTTGAGAAGCTCTAAGCTCAGACACCGTAATGACACTCACGTCTCTTTGCTTGTTGTCCAAAGTGCCCGACACCCGCTGTAGGAAGGCCATGACATCACGCAGCACTGAGTGGATCTCCTGAAAGGGTTTAGTCTCTTCACCCAGACTCCCTGGTAGAACCATAGGTCAATGATTTGAGAGATCACTCAAATACAGGAAGGTTGTCTTAGTAAGACTGTTGGCTTCCAAAATCGGAACCATGCATCACAAATTTCAACAAAAAGGCAAGACGAACCAGATTCCTCTTTGATTTGAAATCTAAAACCCAACATCTATGTCTTTCTCCCCACTAGCATTGTTTGTCTGAATTCTATCATACCAACAATTGTTTGCCCAATATTAATGGGAAAGTGCCCAAGTAACATTGCTCAGCAACACTGCCTGATACCATTGCTCAAAACACTTGCCCTGTGTATCATCACCCTAAGAATTTCCACCATGAAGCGGACATGCCACAGTTACACTTCTTTCACTTCTCTTGCATGCATTTTTCAGAAAAGCAACATAGATGGAAGATGAAAATCACTGTTGCCCACTGTCCACTGCCAGCTGATGAGCGCGGCGGCAGATGAGAGATATGACCTAATGTATTCTGTTTTAAAACAAATAAGAAGGGTGAAAGAACAGAGCCAGCAACACCAGTAAGCAAAAGCTGCTACAAAGGGGAAACGCATCGACGCTGGTGAAGTATCTGTCGCTCACTCTCCCTGGTTTAAAGATAGTCAAATTGCAGGATGACAGATGACACGTGACAGCAATGTAATTTATTGATTATGACATTTCGTGTTTCTTTATAGTCATATTTAACCTATTTGTGAACTCATTCATATCCCTTTCGGCAGCGATGAAAAGCAGACTGGGCTAAACGATTAATGAGACTAACACAAATATACACCTAATGTTAGTGTATTATGGATGAGGTTTTGTAATAGCTGAGGCCAAATTAGTATCAGAGTACATGCACTTGAGTTCAATCTATGCATATTAAACTTAAGGTTAAAACTAGATTTCATAAACAGGCCTATTGATTTCAAACCAATGTAATATGCACAGTCAGGCCCATAAATATTTGGACATCCACACAATTCTAATCTTTTTATATACCACCACAATGGATTTGAAATTAAACATGTGCTTTAACTGCAGAATTTCAGTTTTAATTTGAGGGTATTCACATATAAATCAGGTGAACGCTGTAGGAGTTACAACAGTTTGCATATGTGCCTCCCACTTGTTAAGAGACCAAAAGTAATGGGACAATTGGCTGCTCAGCTGTTCCATGGCCAACTGTGTGTTATTCCCTCATTATCTTATTTACAAGGAGCAGATGAAAGGTCTAGAGTTCATTTCAAGTGTGCTATTTGCATTTGGAATCTGTTGCTGTCAACTCTCAATATGAGATCCAAAGAGCTGTCACTATCAGTGAAGCAAGCCATCATTAGGCTGAAAAATAAAAACAAAACCAACCAGAGAAAGAGCAAAAACATTAGGCGTGGCCAAATCAACTGTTTGGAACATTATTAAAAAGAAAGACCGCACTGGTGAGCTCAGCAACACATTCTTAACAGTACATCAATATATTTTCAAAAAAAAAAAAAAAGGATACTGAATGACATATTACCATTTATATGTACATTATATACTTTTGTATAAGACTTTATTAAAGATTGTTATTAGAAACCAATGGCATTCCTTCCTGGTTGTAAACAGTGCGAGAGCTTTGGTCGTGACATTACACAGAATCCCAGAATACGCAGCAAAAATCAAACCATTCTGGGAGGGAAAGGTGATACTTAAGTAATTTCGTTTTAAAACACTTAAAATTTTCAGAATTTTCAATATTTGTTTTATTTTGTTAAAAACTAATACCTTAAAATGAGGGTTTTCTCAGAGATGAGCAGCTTTAATGGCTGTCAGGCTCCTAATATTAGTGTCACTGTAACGGAGCCTCATTGTAACAGGGGATCCAGATGTGTAGCAGACTGGAAATGAATATGTTCAGCAAAGGACATAAACGCTAGCGGGGTCGAAAGGTCTGTCCAGGGGGTACAGGGGAAGGCAGGCAGGCAGGCACACATGCGGACAGGAGAAAAGCTACCCCACTCATTCCGAGATGGAGCAGGACACACACACAGAGGATGAAGACGATCGGGCAGACGGGACCACGCAGGAGGAGATTCACACTCGGGGGGGAAGCAGGGGCACTGAGCGATAGAGACAATCGCTTATTCCTCACGTAGACTAAACTGGTTAAGCAGAAGTGAAACGACAATGAGGCAGAGCTGTTAGTATTTAGGTGGGAGAGACTGGGCACGGAGTCCTGGCAGCGGAGGCCAACCTTCACAGCCATCTGCCAGACAGGCTTCAGGTTTAGTCTTTTCGTTCATAAACACTGACCGTCTGTTTTGTGAGAAATGTCATAAACTGAGGGGAAAAAGTGCTGGACATAGTGGAGTGAAATCTTGTTTGAATCATGTTCAAATGAACTGACACTATGTGTCAGCGTAACCAAAATAAAATGTGTTTATATGAATGAACACTGGAAATCTCTGGCAATTTGTATGCAGAATGCATACAAGACAAACAATATCATAGGCGCGGGGAAGACACAAACAAAGGGGGTCCTTGGATAGAAAAACTACTACTTTACAGTATTAATTTAACCTAAAGTTACAAAGTCAAAATTTTACAGTTGATCCAACTATTCCCTACCCTTTATCAAGATACAGGGGTACAACCATTTTTTACTCTGATATTAAATGATGTGTATAGGTACATTAGAATGCTTCTTTTGGCATATTCCATCATGCACTTTTTTTGAGACAAACACAAACACACACATCACATACACACACAGTTTAGAGCAAAGCCTGGTGTCTGACTGCAGGGTCAACCATTTATCTATTAATCCCCTGGGACATTTCGGGGGTTAAGGCCCTTGCTTAAGAGTCTAAGGGAGATGTGACTATTCTGCTAAAGACAGAAGTCGAACCAGCAACCTTCTGATCACAGGCACAGAGGCCTAACCAACTGAGCCACACACATATATAATACTTGCACTGAAGAGTATGATTTATGAAACATTAACATATGCATTGTTATAAGCATGAACACATCAGTATACAGATAACACAGGTAAATGTGCACTACCCATACAGTCATGAAAGCCCCTCAGACTTGTATATATAGTTGCACAGGAAGTTAAGGTGACTCAGTATCCAGGCAACCATGAATGAAAATAACCGTAAAGCATGTAAAGCAACGTCAGGCATGACCCACCTTCACGATCCGCTAGGTCAGGACACAGCAAGTTCTGCAAACCCACTTTAACACACTACGGATAAAAAAAAGGCAGAACTGGTGACTCAGGAAGCCCCACACCACACTGCACTATGCCTGTAAACATGCACAACAGCTACACAGGATTTATAAAAGCTGCACAACTCTCCTATTTTAATTTAGTGTGACCAACTTGATAGGAAGAAATGGACTTAAACATAATGCATCACTCAATGGAAATTGATTATTACACTGATTTATTAGGAAGTAGCCGGCCTCTATTTTTTTTTTTTTAAAACATTCTTTCCTCACCTCCATGAGGACCGAGAATGCAGCTTCAGTCTTTCCCTGCTTCTCCAGCAGATATGCCAGTGCATCATGTACCTTGTGTTTGCGAGTTATCTGAGCAAAAAAAACCAGAAATATCCATCCATCCATTTGCAATCCAATCACAAAGAGGCTTAGCCCACTGAGCTACACAGTGCCCCCCAAACTGTGTAATCCGCCCCCACTTTGGTAAGCAGGTTAGTACTGAGCCTAAAAAGAACTAATGAGATGTGTATTCTGATGCTAAAAAGTTAGTAATCTGTATAAATTCAACATATGCTTTTGAAATTCGGTTAGCGGAGCAAGCCACATGCTACTGTTTTAGTATATAATGGAGATAAGGATTGAAGTGGCGGTGAAGAAAGGAGCAGCTCTATCTTTAGAAAGAGGAGATATTGAGGATAAACAAGGTAATAAGATGGTGGTGTGGCGGCACTTTTTGCAGTTTAAAGGCCGACATTTATTAAACGCAAAGATACAAAATACAGGCCAGAAGAGTTTTGGCACACTACTGAACTGCTTACCAAATGTCTGCATAGTACAGAAAAGCTGGCATCCGGACAAATGTTTCACCCGTCGCCTAAAGCCCTGGTGATTATTGCGCATGCGCCACATAATTGCAATTACATCGTGACGTGATCGCAACAGCCCGAAAGGGTTGGGCCACGCAGGAAGGACCTGTGAAGGGAGATTTGCATAATGCCAATTCTGGTGCTCAGAGATGAGGCAAGAGTGAGCTAGTGCTGTGATATCCATGAGCAGAGAGGGGTGTCCCATACCCAAATACCAGGAGACTCGTGGTGAGAAGGTAAAGGATTACAGGCAGCCTTGTGAGTGGGCTGTGTGCCTGTGGGTGTGTAAGCTCTTCATAAGGCTTGTGGCTTAGTGATGTTCTGGCACCTTGCATTCTGGTGTAACAGCTGGATTCCCCCATGAGTCAATATAACTGCCACAGAGAGGTTAAAGGTACAGAATTTCGAAAACGGGATATTGTGCAAGAGGGATCCAGCTCACCATAGTTTTTACTATGATAACGCAGGCACACAATACTTAATTAATGAAAATGTTAATTAGACTTCTAATTAGACTTGAAATGTCCACAGATGTCAATCCCCATTGTTGCACACACTCACATGCTAATGGAGATTTGGAGATGGCAATTAACGTGATTGCATGTCTTTAGAATGTGGCACCAAACACAGGACCCATGCAGAATCAAAATAAGGGCAGGAGATGCAAACTCTAGTGGCAGAATTCTGGTCTTAAACCCTGGAGATGTGATTCTACAGTGCCCCCATTCAGCCACCTTGCTGCCCCCCAGGTAAAAATGCCTTCCTACAGGAATTATATGAAGAATATTAAATTAAGTATCTGGCAACCTGTGGATCAATGGTGCTAAATTAAGCTCTCCTAAGCAGAGCACTGGCACAGAAATAGTTTGTAAAAATCTTAGGTGTTTTACTTCAACTGCCTCTTCTGGCCTGTAGGTGTCTGACAGTTTGAGGAAGTCCATGACGCAGTCTGGCTGAGTCTGACACAGCAAGTCCAGGTACTTCTCGTGGTAGCTGTGGTCCAACAGGCTGGAGGCTTTAAAAGGCCACGGATCCATTCTGTACCAGACACCGCGAAATAAGCAGGCAGTTTGCTCAATACATTGACGTTAGGCCATGTCCACATGGAAGAGCCTCTAATCACCTATGAAATATTTAATATGCATTAATGAATTTTGAATAAGGTAAAGATATACTTTATTGGTTGATTTTGTTCCTCACACTGCCCCTTTAGGTTATGAGACAATGATAGACAAAATAAAAAAATTTAATATGAAGTAAATCACATTAATGCGATCCTAAAAGAAAACAGTAAAAAGACGAGTCAATGAAGTCATTTTAATGATTAAATGAACCTGTACAGGATAAGCAAATATGACAGATGGACGGATCCTACCTAGGGTTGAACAGTCCGTGAAGAAAGTCAAAAAGCGATTTGGTGTTCTACGGGTAAAAATATAATGGTGTAAAGAGACAGTGGTGCTTTTATCAGGTGGGCAATGAGGCTGCAAAACGAAATGAGTGTAGCTGAAGTGATAAGCCAGCTACCTGCTGCAGGACGTCCAGGATGAGGGGGACACTGCTCTGGAGATGCCGCAGGATGAGGGAAGCAGTGAGGCCTGGGTCTAAAGCCAGCAGCTCCTGTGGGGCAGAGATTCCAGACGATGGCTTTGTATTTCTGATCGAGTGCAGCATGCTCACAAGAAGCACCTGTGCTCAAAACAGCAGACGATTCCTTCCATTTTACAAGCAGAAGATAAATTGTTACTGGGTTGTATTTGAAAAAAAATTTGTAAAAGAGAACAAATGATGAAACAGATTTAAATAAGTCAGAAGCTGGGTGAAGAATATAAAAGACGTATAACCTATTTCTCTCACGCACATTCTCTAATGCTCACTCACACTGTAGGAAAAAACACAATGCTAACAGTAGTTTAACAAACTTCTCTGAAACTTGAAAATATTTTCTCTGAAGAAAAAAAAAATCTAGCACTCAAACCATCTCCCTGCGCCCAAGGTGGTCTATCCTGGGTATCCAGCAGAGTAGGCCCACCCCAGGCCACACACACACACACCCAGCCAAGGTAGCTCAGTTGGTCAGAAGCCATACTTGCAGGTTGCAGATGATTTCATTCTGCAAAAGCACCTTCTCCTCATCTGTCAGTTCACCAGAGCTGATGACGTCATCCAAGTATCGTAGCGTCTCACCCTGGTGAATCAAGCAAACAAGCAAAATAAACAAAACGAGACAAACACTGATTAAACTATACTGTAGAAAAACCATTTTGAACCAAATTTTTAACATCGGTTAGCTATTTCTTCAGGATATTTAGAGCCACAATAAATTTTAATAGCATTACTTTTTAAACAGGCAGTTATACAGGCCACCCAGCCAAACTGTCTTTGTCACATGATGTTCATCAGCATGCAAAGTCACATGAGGTAATGACCATCCTCCACATGTGTTACGGCCTGGCTAAGCACACCAAGATGACGGCATCATAACGCAGTTCTTACGCATACTATACCTTTCTTGCAGGGTCTTTCAGGTAACAGGCAAAGATTTGATGATAAAGCCGCTTTTGCTCATACAGAAATTCACACACCTGATAACTACAAAACAGAAAAAGGTTGTGCTATAGTGTGAAAGCTGAGGATATGCTTTTTAACATGGAAACGCACATTACTGCTGAGCAGCTTTCATTCCTGGAATGATAGAAATTTCTGACATTTCTTTTCATAACAGCACTAATGTGCCTGAAAGAAGTATTTGTGCTATTACAACAAGAAATTACCATGCATTTTAACCTTTATACTGGTGAATATGTAGTTGTGTACAAACAAACAAGTGTATTTTTGTATAACGCATTATCACAACATTACATCATCTCAAAGGGCTTTACAGCAAAGCCCCCATTGAATAAGCCAAAGGCAACGTCAGTTATCAGTAATGTCAATCCATAGTTAAAGTACAATAAGGCACTATAATAAATCATGTGTAGGGGAGCTTTTAAAGGACATGATCAAACTAGAAGCCAGAAGAGGAAAAATGTCTAAAATAAATAAATAGTAATTCTGTTAAGTTTTAGGTGGTGTAAAACTTTATTTTAAGAAAAAAAGTCAGTGTAACTGATCGGTATGGCAAAGGAGCATCCAGGGCAGGTGTCTCCATATTAAAGGAAAAACTGTTTGCTTCTAGCCTGAAGAGAAAAACACTGGAAGATCAGGGGACTCACAACTGCACGGCCTCGGCCATGGAGAGCAACTTGGATTCCTCAAAGTAGGCAGCAGCACCAGCGCTCAGGAGGTCCAGCAAGGCCTGGGCAGAGGAGAGCCAAGGTCAAAGGTCAAAAAGTGCCATTTATCATAAGGACTGGGCAAATGCATCCTAGACTTGAGTCATTACAAGTGTGACTGCAACAGGAGGTCACTTTAATATGGAATTCCCTCGAAAGATGAACCGGCCTCTTAACATGGAACCCTGCAGTGGTTACAGGAAACACTCAGAAATCTGACACGTGCTTGCTCAGAACTGGGCTCCTTACGTCACAAAAGGACAGAAGTATCACTGGCCTGATGATATCTAGCACTCCTACTCAGGTTGCCCCCGCTGCTTGTGGAGGTCAAACCCATGCAACTCTGCTTATCACATACTAAATGCTTCCTCATTCACCTGGCACAAAAGTGTGAGGCAGCTCAACACGCAAGTCTGCAAAGCACCTCCTCTTTTCTTAAAGACACATTCTATATTTTAACTTATCCTTTCCATTACATGACTAACAAAACAGCTGAACATCTAAAAATGCAATAAGCATATTAAAATAGGGCTGCACAAAATCACATAGCAATTATATGGCGGACACAAAATAGTCACCAGGGCTTCAAATGGTGGCATAAACATTTGTCTGGACGCCAGCTTTTTGGTACTATACAGATTTGGTAAGTAGATTAGTAGTACCCTTAATATATCAATGAGAGGCATATTGTGACGCCCCAAAAGTTAGTAATTAATATAAATTTGGTGTTTTCTTGTGTTTATTAAATTCGATGGTTGGGGCATGCCAAGTACTACTGCTTTCATATATCTTGGAAGTGTTATATTAGCACTGAATGGGCGGTGAAGAAACATACAGCTCAGCAGCCGTAGCATTTTCTGAAAGAAGAAAAATGGTAGATAAGGTAAAAAAAAAAAAAAAATCACACTGGTGATACGGCGGTACTTTTTGCAGTTTACAGTCTGACTTGTTTATTAAACATAAGGACACACGAAATAGATTACTAACTTTTGGGCATCACAATACACACAAAATTTTAAGCGCATTACTACTCTGCTTACCAAACTGCGGGGGTAAAGAAACATCAGTAGTACTGAAAAGCCAGTGTCCAGACAAATCTTTACATCCGTCATATAAAGCCCTGGTGATTTTTCCCACCTGCACTATATAATTGTGATGTGATATTGTCCAATTCTGATTAAAAAGGTAAATCATTACTGAACAAATTAAAAACACAGCCACAAAAAGTTGTGGAAATGCTGGATGGATCTGCCCTTAAGCGCTTTTGATGCACTGGGCAATAGAGGAACTGACGCTCGGTGACGGCACTGAGTGGCAGCTGCAGGATTTGCTGCACGCACAGCTCACATTAGCCAAAGGATAGTGGTGCCATTGAGAGCTGCTATCTTACCATCCAGACTCATTCATCTCTCAGAGCGTCGGATCCAAATCAAACTGTTTCTGCTACAAATTAATTTTAATTTCTGCACATAACTGACATGACTGCAGAGACTTCTGAGGAAATTTCAGGCAGAATTTCCCCAAGCAAAAAGGCTTGTAAGTGTGACACATCTTGCCAGCAGGTTCAGAGGCTGTGTGTATGCAGTATCCAACCCAGTTCCAGGAACCATGCCCCTTGTTGAGATCCAACTGGCCAATGGGACATAGGCTCACAGTGTACAGTAATACACAGACAGACAGACACACACACAGTTAAGCCAAAAAATGTTGAACATTTTGTAAAAATGGTCAAGGTCTGGGATATATTAGATCACAGGTGTCAAACTCCAGTCCTGGAGGGCTGCAGCCCTGCACATTTTTGGGTTTCCCCTCATTCAACACACCTGATTCAACTCCTTGTGCTAATTTTCACACAGCTCTTCAGCAGAATCATTTGTGGTGGAACAGGGAAAGAACTAAGCTACACAGGGCTCCAGCCCCCAGGACTGCTCAGCCGCCGTGAGTACCTCCCGAGAGTGGTCTCAAAAATTACGTTTATTATTATAACACAAGGGCAAAATTGTGGTTAACTGGTCAAATGATGACCAGTTTTCACGTGAGCGAAACTGGTTGCTACCGCGCGAACTTTAAAACTATAGATATCGCCTAAATAATAATTAAATTAGGTTAC
>JABFEA020000001.1:27592765-27611991 GCA_019775915.2 Cyphomyrus plagiostoma
TTCTTTGTAAACCCTAGAAATGGTTGTGCGTGAAAATCCCAGTAACTGAGCAGACTGTGAAATACTCAGACCGGCCCGTCTGGCACGAACAACCATGCCACGCTCAAAATTGCTTAAATCACCTTTCTTTCCCATTCTGACATTTAGTTTGGGGTTCAGGAGATTTTCTTGACCAGGACCATACCTCTAAATGCATTGAAGCAACTGCCATGTGATTGGTTGATTAGATAATTGCATTAATGTGAAATTGAACAGGTTTTCCTAATAATCCTTCAGGTGAGTGTATATCCTCAGAAGAAAGCTTGTGCAAAGATACAGTTAACAGAGCTTTAAGATACACTGCCCGACCAAAAAAAAGAGTCGCCATTTGAATTTATATCAGAAAAAACTTGAGTCAATGACTAAATAATTATTTCAGCTCAGCAACATTATGCAGTAATAAAGTCAGCTGAGCACCTGAATCTACTGAATTGCCAGGTTACACCTCCATCCATCATCAATAATTTCTCTCTTCCCTGTCGGCATGGGCATATTCCAGGACAAGAATGCCAAGATTTATTGGTTCGGATTGTCAAAGAGTGGTTCAGGAAGCATGCAGAATAATTTTCACGCTTGACTTGGTCAACACAGAGTTGTGACCCTAACCAATTTGAAGGTCTTTGGGATGTGTTGAAGGAGGCTTCATGGAGTGGTTCAACTCACTTGTCAATACAGGATCTTGGTGAGAAATGAATGCAAATATGGATTAAGATAAAGGGTGAGATGTTGCTTAAGCCTGTGGAAACAATGCCATGACAAATGTGCGCCATATAATCAAAGCTAAAGGTCATCAAAAAATTCAAATGGCGACCGGGAAGAGTATTTTATTTATTTTACAATTTTAATGGCATTTCTTTCTGTTTATTAGGTTTATTTTTTCCATTGTATTGTTTGACTTTTTTTTGGTGTTCTGACTATTAAAAGAAAGAAAAAAAAAAGCTCCCGTGTTTGTTTTTTCTCCCCCTGTGGTCTCGAAAATATCGAGCACCATCCTGAAATTTCAGTATTGTGACAAGCCTATTTAGCAGAGACTTTTACACTAATGTCTTGTCCATATATACACAGGGATTTTTTAAAACGTACCTTTTTCTATACGTCTTGGGTTTTTGTCCACACGCAAACTGCATCTCAGGTCACTGAAAACGGAGCTTTTGCGAAACTCCACCCAGGGTGAAGATTTTAAAAAACTCCATTTTAAGTGTCGACATGTAGACTAGGAAAACAGAATTTTTGGCTCAAAACGTCAGATTGTGCGCCGTTGTCCACTTTAACGTCAGAGCGTGCGCTGTTTGCTGTATACATGAGGTGAGTTTGAGCGATGGCGAACTTTAGCCGAAATAGTGCTTGTGCTAACCTTGCTGACAGGACGTCTTACATGTGTACAGATAAATGTTGAGTCACTTTCGCATTATATTGACCAACATAGGCGTCGGAATTTGCGCCATGGTTTTCAACTTAACAGGACTGGCAACTAGGCTTTTGACTGGCTAACATGGCAGTACTGTTAGAGTTATAATGACGCCTGTTGGTTTGGCGTGCTCTTGCATTTTAGCAGTTTCATGTGGACGGAAATATTTTAGAAGACAATGTTCATGTGGATGGGGATTTTTTTTTTTTTTTAAACGGAAGAAAAAAACGCAGTTTTAAAAAATACCCGCGTACATGTGGACAAGGCATCAGTGATGCATAAGGAAGCAGGGTCACGCAGTCCCTAGAGGAGTTGGGCTGAAGGGCGTTATTCAAGGGCCCATGGGTGACATCACTCTGCCAACCTCGGGAACCAGTGACCTTCCATTCACAGGCCAACTCCTAACCCAGACAACCACGCACCACCTCCGCAGGTAATTAACCTAGGAAATATATGCCCTTGTGCAAAAGAGGTTGTCTCACACTCTGTACCTCGTCTCTTGGTACAACTGTGTCCTTTATGGGTTTATAAACAGGAACTTCATAATTCTAATCTTACCACAATATCTCAATGCTTAAAACCTGTTGCTCCTGCATAACTTCACCTCAACCTTACCACAAAGACGTGGCCTGACAATTATCCATAGAATTCATAGATTCTTCAATATCGGGCAGTCACCCAAGCATAGCAACTCCAAGCAATGACCCTGTTACTATTATACGACTACTGGTGCAGGCTGCGATGAAACATGAGTGTTTGGTATGAAATAGACATTGAATGGTGACTGAATGATGGTGCAGCCCAAAAGACTAGGAAGTGGGATTTTCTGGACTGAGGAGGATCAACAGGTTTCATCCAGGAAAACTGCTTTTCACCACAGCATACCTCTAGATTCTACATGTGGACAGCTTCAGGCTGATGCCAAGATTTATTTGGGACAAATGAAACCCACCTCACTTTTTCCATACTTTAAGAAGCTGCATCCCTCAAGCTCTCCCACTACATATGATTACAGCCAACAACACAATCTGTCCAGACTGAAAACTGCGCAATAATGCTGTGAAATCGACAGACGGCAAATATTTTTCTCCACAGTAATTTCATCACAGTCTTGCAGGAAAAAAAATGAAATGACTGAATATTTAGAAATGAACATGGGAAATTAAAAATGAACTGCACGGTAATTCCCAGAATACTGAGAACTTACCTCTAGAGGTGTGATGTAATCATTCATTCCTTTGTTAAACACATAGATGAGAGCATCAGTGAGCTTATGCTCTCGGGATAAGTGAACAACCTAAAACGAATACAGCACACTACGTCAGCAGAAAGGCCGAGGGTGTCATATTCGTACACATTTACATTTAGTATAACAATAAGGTTGTCAGTTTTGACATTACCATTGATTCAGTCTTAGGCTCAGTGGCAAAGAATCGTGACAAGAATCACTATAACAAAAAAGAGTTACAGACTTCATGTACAATTGTATCACTTCTTTATGCTGAGTCCGTAATTCATTTCACCAAAAAGTACATGCAATATAAATATAACACAAGGATATAATTTAAACAAAGTTAACTACTCTGTTGTTTTTTTTTTTTTTTTTAAACAAATCTGCATTTTTAAATCCTAGTTTAAGTCATGATTCTGCTGCCAGAAGGCTACACTGAGCAGCAGGCTGCTTCCAGGTTCACAATTTCTAAGACAGCAGTACAGAAGAATAAGGTGAAGCAGGAGACACTGGGAACGACCAGAAACCAGCCAAGTAAAGGGTGGAAGCGATGTCCTAATGCCAGAGATGACTGCTAACTTATCTAACAGATTCTCATGAATCAGAGGATGCCATTAAGTGACCTTCAAAAGGAATGGGAAACATTAAGTGCAGGTGTGAAGTGCACTGTTAGGACAGTTCATATCAACCTCCTTGAAGCAGGACTGAAGTTACATAAAGCAAGGAAGGAATCCTTCATTAATGAGCAACAGGGAAAAGCCAGGCTGCAGTTTGCAAAAAATATATATATTATTCACAGACACACACCCATAAACTGAGAAATTTTTGTATGTGCAGTTTTCCTTTGATTCGCAAATTCTCCCTGCACCCGTGTGTGACACAAGGTGGCATAAGAGACAGTGACTCTGTCGTGTCCTCACGACGACAAGCGAGATTTATGTTTTGGTTTTTTTTTGGGGTGGTGTGTGCTTTTTGGTTTTCAACCAGGCAGTGACGTGGATAGCTATGTGGGACCTTGCAGCGTGCTCCTGGTCGTGATTGGCAGGGGCAAGGTGATGGATAGGAGAAGGGGCGGGCCTTGGAGTATTTAAGATGGCCCCCCATGTTGTTTGGAAGCACTTGTTTATTCTGATTTATTATTTTTGGGAGCCACGCAGGGTAGCTGTCGCCCAGAACTGATTTTTTTGGTCCTTATTTATTGCTCTTTTTTAAATTTAAATATTTATCCTTTGTGGGGCACAGGCTCATCTGATTACTCCCTGTAAGGGGAGATACCTTCCTGCTATTGCCTTAAGGTTGTCTAGTGTTGAGTGGGTTTGCAGTGCCAAGTGGGGAGTTTACTTGTTGCTGTGGAGGAACTTGTTGTGGTAAAGTGTACCTGTGTGGCGGTTGAAACTAGACACATGTGTTTGCTTTTTCATGCCTAGTGGGGGGTCTCCAGAGGGGGAGTGTTGGTGAATGAGTTGTAACTCCCCAAATAACGTTGTGCATTGTTCAGCAAAACTGCCGTGTGGGTCTCATCTGTGTTGTGGCAACTGAGGTCCTAAAGGGTGTGGTATGAGTTAAGGAAAATCCCAGTTAGCAAAAACAATAAAAGGTTGAGCTGTGGAGGGGTCCTTCACCCTAGGCCACCACAACTGGTCTACTATATTCACCTGATGGAGGTCGAGGGTCCTGACATCCAGGTGAGGGATGAGCGTGTCCAGCAGCTCAGTCATGCCATGGTCTTTGAAATGTGCTACCATGTCCTTCATGACAAGGGGTGGGATGCTGCTCAGCTTGCCAGAAATGATGTGGGGCTCCAGACACTGGAACAGCACCCCAAGGGCGACCACGTGGTCCATCAGCTTCTCATACAGCTCTCTGAACAGCACCTCCCTGAGGCAGGCAGCAGTAAGGCAAAAGGAGGCAGAAGATATACCCAAGGCTTGGAGTTCACAGCAGCAGCGATTCAAGGATTTTTAAGGTGCGGGGCATAAGTAGGTCCATAATTCATACATTATCATTAGCCAATGATATTTTTTGTGTCACTGAGTGGCAAGGGCAGGGACACTCCAGGGACCAATGAGCTTTCAGCTGGAGCCATTGCCTCTGTAGCCCCACCCCTGACACTCAGCCAGGAAATATGTACTTTATTATGAGAACGGAAAATATATTTATGAAGATAAAACACACAGCTTGATGTGTAAAAACTGGCAGGAATCCTGACTATCAATTATATTTAATCTTGGCGAGTACTTTGTCATTCCAGAGTGAATACTCACGTTTTACTGAACTTGATGCAGCAGGTAACACAGAGTGGAAGTGTTTTCTGAAGTAAAATAAAGCAATGTACAAAACATAAAGTTCTGTTTTTACATTAAGGTGAGACAAGAAGGAAACTTGGATGATTAAGATTTTGTACAAGCAATTGGTACTCAATGTAAAGAAAAGGCAAAGGTTTAAGCATAGCTGATCGCCTAGACTTTTTTTTATTTTAAACATAACAAAATTACTCTGTTTTGGTGTGTTCCTTTTCAATAGTAAAAATCATTAATTCATTCTTTAGATTTGTTGATCATTCATATTCAAATATGCTCATCCTGTGTAGTGCCAGAGTAAGCATTTCATAAGAAGCATGGGCCCCGAGGCAGAGCACAACCTGGATGGAATGCCAGTCCATCACAAAATGAGACAATAAGTAATCATTACTACAAGTCTATACCTTAATTTTTATGCCATTGCATTTATGTCAAACGTCGCGGGCACGATAAAACATACTCACGAGTAAATAATATTATGTCACTCATGCAGGCATTAACTGCTCACTTGCAAGATTTAAGTCCTTTGCGCACAAATTCAGCATTTGAGAGCAGTATAGACAGCTCCGGGTGAGGAATGTCACCCGCACGAGGTGAACGGTGCTATCGAAACAGAGGGGCCAAAATCAAGGGAGACCCTGGCCCTCCTATGATCGGTCACTTTCAATGCGATTACACCCACATGGACCTTCTTGTCCCTAGATTGACAGCTTCCCTAAACTGAACAACAGGCATAGAGTTTGGCCAGAGGTCATCCTGTTCTGCACTCCCTTTCAGAAGGTGGCGCTAGTGCACCAAATATTAATTTTCCAACAAACAAAAACAAAAGAAGAAAAAAAGGTTTCGCCAGAGGCTTGTTATTTCAAACATCGGAGTCCTAAGTTGAAAACACAGTGGACAGAACAATGGCCGGGACACCTGAAGATTTACATGCAAGTAATACTGATAGATGGCTTTGCCACACAACGCAGCAATTTGCTTATTGTGAAATTTGGCTGGAATTAGAGATGAAACGGTATGACCAATCATAGGAGTCTCTCTTTGTTTCCACCCTCAAACTGTGAAACGTTTGGTTGATTTGCACGAGCAGAATTCACCTTCCAGAGCACAGGTCACATCACGCAAGCAACATTTCTTTATATCTTGCAAATGGGCAGTTAAATTGTTATAATACACACGTGCATGTGTTATCTGTGAGTATGTTTTATCACGCTCGTGACTTTTGACATGAACGCGACGCCATAATTATTTGTGCAGCCAACATTTTGCAATATGTTTTAAATCTAGAAAAATGTTATACAACACAAATTCTAGACTATTCTGCATTACATTCAGACAAAGAAAAAGATTCCCAAACCATACTCCCATAATGCACCTGGAAGTGTCCCTCCATGACCTGTATCTTCCCTTGATCAGGACATCTTCTCAGCAAGAACTCCACATAATCCAACAGTATCTTTCCCACCTGAGGGAGATAATCGATACACATCCCCAGCAGGCAATATTATTTAACTATAATTGCAAACAGGCCAAAATATAGTAAAGGATGCATAATTATCACACAAAAAGCCAGAACAAGCAAAATGGGGATGCACACACACAATTACCTTACATGCTACTACCTCTTCCTTCAATTTCGTTTCTGCAGGGAGACCTTGTGCATTAAAAAGGAGAGAATAATTCATTTCTAAAATACTATCAGTAAATCATTATGTCAACACTGCTTTGGTCCCCAAACCTCTCCTCAGATGCACCACAGCTATTCTATGTACAGTGGTACCTCAGTTCTCAAATTCAAATTTCTTAAAAGTCGAACCAACCAGTTCGAAAAAATTAATTAATATTAATAATACACCATCAATACATTTCATTATAAGAATATTGTTGTGCCGAGTGGGGATGGAATGGAGACAAAGGCACAGACGTCAGGGTATCGGGGAATACGGTGTTTAATTACAGGTAAGGCAGGCAAAACGCAGACAGATAATACAATGACCGGACTGGGAAAACAAACTGAAACACGGACTAAATACAGAGGACTAATGACAACAACCAGAAACAGCTGATCACACAGGAATTCCACACGGGGTTAATGAGGGGGGGTGGCACACGGAAAGAGCGGAACGATCGGGACAGGACACATTGTTTGGATACATTTATTGTCTTACTTTACAAATTACTGTTTTAATAAATGTGCTTAGGTCTTGTTTTATCCGTTTCATTTTGTGTTTAAATGCTTTAAAAAAAAAAAATTAAAAAAAGTTATGTTTTGGGGCCGGGAACCAATTAATTGGTTTTCCGTTATTTCTTATGGGGAAATTTTTAGGATTCGATCCGAAGTTCTGAACGGATTAAATTTGAGTTCTGAGGTACCACTGTATTTGTTAAATTTCACCACCAGCTCAATTAATTAAGTGTTGATTAGCCATTTAAGGTGGGGTAGTGGTCAAGTAAAAAAAATACAGTGTTGTATTGTATGGCTGCTGTAAATACCAGGGTGACTTAAGGAGAGGTTTTGAAATGGCTAAGTTGACACACTTTGAGAGACATCATAGTTTTACATCATCATGAAGATCCTTTAAACATTATTTTGTTTTACTGTCTAAGACTTTTGCACAATAGAGTTATTACAGCTGAAGAAAGTTACCCAAGACTACAGTTTTATGTCTGTAAATGATTTTTATCTGAAGAACGCTCTCATGTTGGGCATGTATTGTGCCTTCAGACCAAAAATCACGGCTGGTCAATCTCCCTTTGCTGAATAAAACACAGAATACTTGTTCTCTTCTGGTAGGTACATATTTACCAACAGTCCTGCTAAATTGGTAATTAAATTCCATAATGGAAGACCTGTTTTAAATGTAGTTATTTCCCACCTTAGACCTGGGCATTCTGTACATGAAAACAGCAGCTTACTAGTTAACAAGGCCAACTTGTTAACTTACCCACTACTGCCTTGGCACTTCCTTCATAAAACTTCCAGGCAAGAGCCAAAGAATCACCATGTCGGTCCTGCCTCACAAGATCATCCAGCCTCTAAAGAAAGAGAGGACAAGGGTAGACTGATAGGTAAGCACACGCTTAACAGACCTACACTTAACTGATGCCGAATTGGAAAGTCTTACCTCTTCCCATGTTTTCAAAGACACCGCCTGCACTGCCTATTGACGATAAAAGCTAAAATCAGGCTGCAAGTGGGCAAAACTACATCAAAAATTAAAAATGAAACCAACCAGATGTAGAAAGCTGTACTTTATGTCTCTCTCCAATTAACTAATAACTTACTATTAATGTACCAGAGGGATTGGCAGAAGTAGTAGAAACTCTTTGGAACATTCACACGCAGGGACCTCAAAGGTCAAAAACTGCACAGTATCATTCAATCACCCTTCAGTGACATTTATATTTATATTATTATATCTAAAAGGTTGTAATGGTGTTTTAGATGCACAACCTAATCAGCTTAATGTTAATATTGTGTTCACAGAAAGTCTTGTAAAAAATATTTTAAAAATTTAGTGGTTTCATAAAAATCATTACTTTATTCATTTACAAAAATATATATCACATAAAGAACTAGTAGTTAATAAGTGAAAAACATTAATTTCAAGTATAGTAACATATTAAAACCCAAATTACAGTTCTAACAGTTGTTCCGAGTGAAACCGTTCATTGATAAGCAGTTTCACTGGGAGCTTTTTAATTAGCAACAACTCTGCAATGACACCAAACATTTCTGTTAACTGTCCTTTGGAAGTCAATGGCTACAACTGCAATTAGCAACAAAACAGCAAGTAAAGAATTAAACGAGTCAGTCTAAAAATCAGGACAACTTAATAAAATGTCCGTGTGGAAAATGTGTGCAGGTATGTTAAACACTGCTTTTGTAATGAAACCTGTAAATTTGCTGCAACGTCACTAACTTAAGCAAGCATCCTGAGAATTTATGTGAGCACTGCATATGGATGAATTTCGCAGTGGGATCAATAGGTTCATACATATTTTTGTAGTAAAGGAACATAAAGTCACATTACTGTATGGACACTAATTTTGGTCTGAGCCCTAAACCAGAAACTACAATTCACCATGCTGATTGTCAGAATTTGAGATTAACTTTTAAATTGTGATTTTAATTCAATGATTGTGTTTCCCCCAAATAGTGTAGGCATGTATTAGATATGGAATCCATTAACAAATTTACACTATACATTAAAATGTAAGACTTTACAAATATAGTTCACTGTACAGTGATATAATCTGCATCTCTGTGATTCTTGTTACACACCCAGAATACACAAAATTCTGAGCATCTATAGTACAGTCAGGGTTAATCCTAATTCTGCCTGCTGCTTTATTCTGTTCCTTTTTCCATAAATGATGCACTGAGGGTTTCTAAAACTGTTATGGGGTTGCGTGTAACCTGATTTAATTTACAATGGTGGTGAAATAACCAGTAAAATGGCAGCTTTTTTCAGAAAAGAAAAAAAAAAAAAAAAAAAAAAAAAAAAAAAAACACAACATGTTTACAAATCCACCAGAAGAAAGGGGTTTTTGGATCACCTTATCTCCCAGGAGGAGAACTTTTCCACTGTGAGCACACACTGACTGGTACGTTATACGCTTTTGCTGTGCCTGAAAATAAGAAAATTATTCAAAAATAAAACTCTTAGCTATTTGACAAAAGTCAGAAAAGAAGAGGCAAGGCAGCATCCTTGTATGCATCTCCAGAGAGCATCAAAAAAGGAGGTGTAGATGTTCTGTTCTGCTGACTCATTAGTTTTAGTGAAAATAATTATGTGAAATCAACAGTAAATTGCCTCTGTACTTTCCTGCTGAGAATCTGTACACTGGCAAATGCAACAAAATAATACAGATCGTTGGATTTCAACATCTGTATTGTTGGCATCATACAAATTATGCCAGTTTTGCAGTAATGTCTCCCACTCTGACCTGGTCTCCTGTGGGCTTTGTGGAGGTGCTGACCAGCTGCAGGTTCTCCAGCTGCAGCTCCTGGAGCACCATCCCAGTTTCCCTATCCAAGGCATGGAGCTTCTCTGCAGTATCCAGGATCAGCAAAGTTCTGGAGCTCAGCCACTGGGAGAAGGAATCCACAGAACCTCGTTCCACCTCATTCACACAATCAGGTCAGCATCCCTCAGGCCAACACTCACCTTAAAGTTGAGAATTTCATACGGGACTCTGTAATCTATGATTTTGATCACTTTCAGGTCTTCGTCAGCAAATCTGACCTGAATTTCAAAAGAAAAAAAACATAATGAAATAAACATCTCTGTGACATTACTTAATAGCTTCCTGCACTGCATGTAACACACGTTCGGCTGAATTGAATTGCGATCCTTAACAGTTATAAATCAGTCTCAATCATTACACCAACGGCCACAACATCAGAGTTGCTAAGTTTCACCTGATAGAGAGAGAAAGAGCGACCTTGGCAGAAAGCCAGCACTGGGTCTGCAGAGTCTCTGAAATTCAGAAGACGCCAGGAGAGGCTGGGGACGCAGTCAGCATGGGCCTATGAAGAATCGGGTCAGTGACAGTCAATCAGACAGCAGGGAAGTGAAAGGCAAGGGAACCGTCTGAGCAAGCTTGCGATTAGAAGTTTCAAAGCTATCAAGTTTCAAGTATTATCACATGCTCTGAGGAGCAGAGTGAAATTCTTCTGCTACACCTGCAGGTATAAACTGCATCAGGGGATAGGATGCAGCAGTGTGATGGAAGACAAGACAGTGGAGGATTACAAAGAAAGTCAGTGTGAGATAAAGTACTGCAATACAAAAAATGAGTAAACAAATAAGTACAATCAAACCCAGAATTATTGGCAACCCCAAAGAAAGAGGGGTTCAAATATTGACACAAAATAAAGAATGCATATAAGAATAAAAATTCCCCTCAAAATTTGCAGAAAAACTCCTTACATAAACAGCTCCAATCTAATAAAATCATTCTTTCCAGAACATTACATTATATTCACAACAGAGTAATCTAACACAGGGTGCAAAATATTATTTTTGTATTATTATTTTGTGAGTTTGCAGAAACACGGTTGTGTTTCAGAGGCAGGCTATTTGCATAACCGATCAAGTTCCACCTTTAAGTACCAAAAAAGTTCCCCAATGCCCCTTTTGATACTGGAACTTTTGGTATGGCTGTTTTGGATACCCTAATTGAACAGCCAACTGAGCGTTTCCATTCTGATGTCAGAAGTTAATATGCTGGTTCTGCGTCAGTCATGTTTGGCACAGTCATGTTTCCTTTTTGCAGTTTAATGAGTGAAATAAATGTTACATTTTGAGAGAAAAAAATTGCTAAAGAATCACGATTTCATTCCTAAGCAAAAAATTCCCGCTTTTTTTTTCCAGAAACGTGCAGCTGTAGTGTGAAGCCAAGAATATTAACTAACCGGAACTGTACTGTATGGAGGAGGGGTCAAAGGTCCCCCCTGTGTTCTCCAACCTGGTTAAAAGTTACAGCAAGTGGCTCAGTGCTGATATTCTGACCAGCTGAGGCTTTACATATGTGTGAGATCACTAATATATGTGAAACATACATTTCCTATTAAAAACGGTATTAGTTAATAACGGGTTCGAAAACACTAAACTGTGCTGAAACAAAACATAAAGCTTGCACCGTTGTTTAAGCTCAAAATATCACTCGTTGCATTTGTGTTTAAATGTAAATTAGTGTTTAACTCACCTTCATGAGGGTTGCCAGTAATTCTGGAGTCATGCAATGAGCCCACAGTATAAATGTACAGATAAAGTGCAGGTGGAGTATTAAATATGGCAAAAGAATTAAATGGGGGGGGGTCATCGGTTTATCAATAAATATGACCATTGCTAACTTATCTTGGCATGTAAAGTTAAACCAAAAAAAGCTGTCAATTTAGTGTTATTACTACTCTATAGTTAAAAATAGAGATGGAAAGAAGAGAGAGAGACACAGAGAGTGTTTTGGACATGATGAGACCAAAGGTCATTACCTTAGATGCATGGATCACACTCAGCCCCGGCTTCTGTCTCACAATCAAAAGCTGGAGCACACAAGGCAGCAAAAAGTCAGTGACCCCAGAAGCTGCGCGAAAAGGCTGGAAGATCGTGTGATGGAGGGTCATCCCCACCTTCCGCAGCGACACCACGGCCAGCAGGAGGCACTGTGCGGCAGGGCGCGTGCTAAAATCACCTCGCAGGCACAGCGGCGAGATGCAGCGCACCACCCCCTTCTCACGGCTGAACAAGCAGCGGGAATCCCACGTCCGCGTCCCCAAGGACCGCCTGCAGAGGGCGCTACGTATTCAGCGCCGCATTTTGTCTATCGAAGCCATTCTGATAAAGTGCTCCAATAAAGAATCAGCAGTATCAGTGCAGCAGTATATCCAGGTTCATCGTGCTCATAGGAACTGGACCAAGTTTCTAGATCAGTTTCGGTAAAATCTAATTAGCTAATTAATAATTATAATCTAATTATTGCATAGCAGTTTATTTTATTCACTCAGTTTGCATAACTGTATGGTCCGTTTGTGTGTTGGAGTGTAACTGAGAATGTATTGTTGATGGAGAGGAATGACAACTTAAGTCTTACTCTTTTTTCTCCCCCACTTGTGGACAGAATATAGCTAAAAATCGCTACGCTCTGCCCCAAAAATACCTAACAGCGAGTTGACCAATTTTTATCCATACATCATTGGGGGGGGGGAACGCAAAGTGCAGGGTGGGGGACACCACGGCCAAGATCCCAATCATTCGCAATGACAAACACAGATGAACATACAAGTATGCATGCAATCCCACACTAGAAGCAACCTATTAAAGACGGTGTACTGAACAACATGCATCCCTCCCCCCACCCCAAAAAATGGGACCTACTTGAAATGAAGCTCAAACACAGAGCCTGCACTGTCACTGCACACGGCCACGGTGGGGTCACTGGTGAACTGGACACAGGGCGGAACAGCTTGGTTACGTGCCAAAAGCCATGCAACCACAGTGTCAGAGCCAGGCCATTCAGAAATAGTCAGAAAAGCCCTGGTAGCTATTTTAACTCCAGTGATTCTGTAAGTGAAGCTAGACTTCATAAACATTGTGAAACAATGGGAAGAGCCTATGTCCGTCCCCTAAGATACTGTGTCTTGCTAACATGCATCAACAGCTGTTACAAAGCAGTGCTGTTGTTATAGCAAGAAAAAAAAAAACTTTTAGTGGCAATGGAGGACCCACCTTGACAGCAAGGACTGCGTTCCCAGCTGGAACCACACCGGAGATGCTCCGCAGCAGTTTTCCGGACTCCACGTCCCACTGAAGAATCTTTAAAGTGTAAGACGCTGAGTGACTGTTTGGGGTTCATGTGACCCAACATCATATACTAAACACCTGATTAGACATCTACTCTACAAAAAAACTATACTTCGTCATTACGTAATGACACAAATTTAAAAAATTTGGGAACAAGTTTAACAAAAAATACTGCGGTAGGAATAAATAGAATATATATATTTTTTTTTTTACTGCAACCCATGATGTCACCACCACCCTTTTGGGTTGCAACCCACTGGTGGAGAAATGGGGAACCCAAAGACAGTTCACATTTTTGCAGCAAAAAATGTGGAATGTCTGACAGGGAGCTGGCAGGGAGCAAAAACGTCGACTGGCTGCGGGTTCCTGGGGACCAGATTGCACTTCCAAAATGACCATAACTATCCAACTTATCGAATGCTGTCTGGTCGATCCGAGGAGGCACACGGGTTACCTGTCCTTTGGTAAATCCACAGAGGATGCAGGTGCTGTCGGAGTTAAAGCCCAGGGCTGATACAGGTCCATGCTTCGCCCCGAGGGCCGGGCTCCCCAAGCACAGCTTCAGCACCTGACTGGCATCTGAAGACAGGTGGAAAGAGGAGCCCTAAGCCTGAGGTGCTATATCAGCAACCCACTCTGATGCCAAGGGACCATCACTCAATTATTCCAGTTTTAACATCAGAGCAAGTAATTAAATTGTGAATCTAATGCACACACAAACCTCTCAATTATTTTTGTGTCCATAGGCCTCATCAGCGCATGAATAAGGTAATAGCAAACAAATACAGAGGGGTACAAACTGCCTGTATTAAACATACATTAGGAGATGTTTTATATACGAATTGACATGTAGTTGAAAGTAGGGTCAGACAGTCTGTGGAGCCTCGTTCAGGGACCCAGCCATGAAATTGCTCCACTGAACATGGGCTTTGAACCATTGTCCTTCCTATCCAGTGTCCTAACCAGCCTCCAGTTTCACTCATTGGCTCTGTACTGTTCTACACTTCTGATTATCTATTCATTTGTGCTAATGTTAAAAGTGTGTGGCAAACGTATTTGCTCTGCCTTGGGTTACATACAGCATTTCCTGTCATAACCCCTAATATGAGTTACTGTTTAGAACCAGCTTTGTGCTGCTAGGCGACCAGGAAGATGCAGCTGTTACCAAAAATCAGCAACTGTCCCGTCGTGGTTCCCACGGCGATAATCCCACAGACAGCCTACAATAGACATATAAATAACAGTGAAGCCTCCTACAGTACACAATATAAATCAATTTTTAAAGTAAAATTAATTCAAGTGTGTGTGTGTGGCCCAGGTATACATTACATCAGGGCTATTCAACTCAGGCCCTCGATTCCAAACCCAGGCCTTGTTTTCAGTTCTCCCAGGCAGTTAGTTTAATAATTACTGATTCTGATTGGTCAGAGGCTTCACCACTGGCTCACAGGTGAAGGAAGGCTGGAAAATCAGCAGGGCTCGGCCCTTGAGGACCGTGAGTTGAATAGCCCTGCATTGCATTGTGGGGACAAATGGTGTGTGTGTGAGTGTGTGTGTGTGTGTGAGAGAGAGGAGAGAGAGAACTTCACTGAAAACATTTGTACTGAAACCTCAAGTTTTTGACTGTTACTGCTAAAGTTTGCACAACCAAGCATTAAGTTTATGGGGACAATTTTCCTGCAATGAATCAAATGGTCTTTTAAAAATTGTCTGCTTACTCAAGTTGTCCTTTGTGTTATATTAAACTTGTTTGGTGGTCGGAAACAATCAAGTGCTATGAATATAGAAAAATAGAGACATTCTGTCACAACACTAACGATGAAGTTACAGCTCTGAAAACTCTAAATTATTATTATTATTTCTTTTTTTTTGGCTACTCGGGGTACCGAGATCAAAATTAGATGAATGGGAGACAAAATAGTGTTAGTGACATGCAAGAAATCAAAAATGGAATACAGTACATTCTGTGGCACCGACGGCCCTTACCAAGGCAGAAGCCCCTCCGCCATCATAACGGCCCTAGGAATTAGAGCAAAGTAAGGCAGGTCTCTCACGGAAGGCCGTCCAAGTTCATGCAATAAACATATTTAATTACTTCAATATCTAACGTAAAACATCTCAGCACATAAATATTTCCAGCTTGTCCACAGATAGTTTCTTTTCAGTCATACTTTATGATTATGTCCAAACCTAGTGCCTTTTGTATTTGTGCGCTATCCTTGTCTGGCGGCCCTTTATTCAACTCTTCAGCACAATAACATTTTATTTTAGGTGAATCAACAATGCTTTACATGTTCCAGGTAAGAGAGGTGAGCTGGCCAATGCTTTACTGCATGTTCTACGTAAGTTAGGTGAGCTGGCCAATGGTTTACCTCATGTTCTAAGTAAGGTCATACTAACACATCACTCTTTACGGATGCTTCCTTTGTCTACAGCTCCATAATGAAGAAAAGAAGGCATCTGTTCATAAGGCCAAGGATTTACTCAAGACAGAGCCCTCATATCAGAATTAACCTTCACCTGTACAAGCTTCAAATATTCCTTTTTCAATTATCACTGAAATCTATTCAGATGCACATAATTTATTTTTTCTTTTACACAGCACTACTGCATTAATCTTATTTAGAGCATAAGTGTAGCTCGTCAACGGATCTCACCACAGCAGAGACGACTTGGGCAGAGATGCCTCTCAGGGTGTTGATCTGTAGCACGGGATCCTGGGAAACCACTGGAAGCAAAGGATCTCTGTTCCTAATTTGAAATGAATGAGGATTGATCATTAGGAAACGAGACCCTAAAAACACCTTAAAGCCTTGTAACGGAGACAGCCCTGTACCACTGAGAACGGGAAGGGGGCATCACTCCATGCTCTGCCTCCAGAAGTTCCTCATCACTTTCCTGCTTCGCTGCAGCTGTTGTCTCTGCATCCAACTCCTCTGGATCCAGTGTGGGGATGGTGAAGTCATCAGGCAGTAAGAAGCTAGCCTCGTCATCCAGGACAGCATTCTGGCATAGGGGCAATTTGAGATAGACGTTTGTGATGTCTCTATGGCCAAACATGTGCAAACACACACACACACACACACAAAACATGATTCAACTATTTCTGTATCTTGACTAGTGTAAGTTCCACGAAGGAAACAAACTAGTAAGTGAATGCAGTTCCATTAGATCAAGAACAATAAATTACATTGACATGAAGATGTGTAACTTTCATTGTAATATACCTATATCAATGTGATTATGCGGCACCAAAATAAATCACTTTTGTTCCCATTTTCTCAAACAGATGAGTGGGTAAAAATGGGAAACAAGGTTTTAGTCTACAACAGATGAAAAAAAATATATAAGGTTAAAGCCAGGTGGGTGTAATATGGTTGTTGGTGAAATCTGAGCGGAGCAAACTTTTAGTAATGATACTGCCTTTACAAGCACATGGACATGCACAGTATATGTATTCATATTTTATGGGGACTCTCCATTCACGTTTATGGGCATAACCCTCCTCCCAATTATAACCTTAACCCCTACCCAGCCCTCACTTTAACCAAAGGAAAAAATAGAAGACTTTTGGATTTTTTAGCTTTTTGACTTTTATAAACTTGAGGTTTGTCCTAGTTGAGACAGAAAAATTTTCCCCACAAGGTAAAACATTACAGGTTTTTAATCACTTTCAGGTCCCCATAATCTAATAACTACAAAAATAATACTCAAGGCAGCCTAACGACTCAGCTCTTACGCTGACTGGGAAATGCTGATTTAAGGAAACATTCAAGAATGCATGCAGTTCCGTTTGGATAACTGCCATCTGTCTAAAGTTAGGAGTACATCAAAATGACCTCTAGAGCCTAAATTAGCCAGCATGTCTGTGCCACCTTGGAGATGGTATGTTGGCTCTGACGTTCAGCCTAATCATAAATCCACCCCCCAGCCGCCAACCTAGCACAGGATCACTCGGGGCCTGGAGTAGCAGAACGTGAACAGCTCGGGAAAACCCTGGACATGATTCCATTCTAAGCACATGCAAACACTTTAGAAATGCTATTTCAGCTAACTGCATGTCTTTGGTTAGTAGAAATGCAGTCCCTAGGGGAAACTTGTATAACACGGAGAAAACAAGCAAACCGAGAAAGGGAACACCGAGGAAGGAGGTGGATTCAAACCCCTGCCACCATGAACTTGTGAGGCAACACTCCTGCCCACAGACTGATACTGTTAGCAAATTAAATATCTGTAAATTATGAGCACTTTATAACCACTGAACAAACATGAGCCTTTTTGAATGGAGTAAACAAGTGTTTTTCAACCCAACCCTTGGGGACACTGAGGTAGTTCCCATTTTTGCTCCCCCTCAGCACCCAGCACACCTGCACCAGGTATACTCTTGATTTTTTGGTTGAGGTACACTGGGAGATGAGAGGGAGCAAAAATGTGCTGAGAACTGGGTTGAGAAACGCTGGTGTAAAGTAAACCAGCAGTAATATAATCATTTGTATCTTAACATCGTTCATTTTTGTGTAGCCAAGTGATGCTGCAGTGACACAACCAGGAAACATAAGAAGGTCTGGTGCATTTCATTACACTGATGACAAATCTCAGTGTACCTCATCCAAGATGCTCTCAAGGGTAGGGACACTCTCCACTTGCGGGATCTGAAATTCCTGGTCATCCAGCTGAAACAGAAATTTCAAACCAGGTCCTAAGCCTGTGATGCACTGAAACATAATGACTGAGACTTTGTGTTTGTAACAGGTACTTAGATGAGAACAATGCATGAAAACACACACCTTAAATGAGCCATACCCAAGGAAGATGCAGACTGGAATAAAATGGTCAAGGCTGCTTATTTCAGTTTCTCACTTTTTATGTTAGTTTTATAACAGCATGTAAACGTCATGCTTACCCTGATCACAAGACACAGGATTAATTATGCAAATAAAGTATTATATTAAGATAAACTTGTCATTCATTAATCACAATACAAAAAGAAGCACCTTACATCTATACAAAATAACAATTATGCAGGAATTAGAAGTTCCCAAAAAGGAAAAAGTGATTGCTCAATTTATATAGTGTGCAAATTCTGGGCACTGCAACAGAAAGTTTTATCTTGCATGTATCTCACTCTTGGTAATGTTTTGGGCAGTAATTAGTAATAAAATAATTGAGCGGTGCCTGATATGGAATCATCTGGCACAATTGATGATTATGCTATTTTTCTCACAAATACATACAGACGTATGGGCCTTTCATAAATATGACACATATAAATACTTTGCGAGATATGGGTAATGTATATCAATTCTAGCCCTCAAACGCTCTGCAGTTTTTCTAGAAATTACACTTGAGTTGTGTATGGTGTAGTTTTTATGCGGAAACATCCGGCAAATATCTTTCGTTTTCCACTTCTCCTATATTACACGCGAAGTTGGATTTCCCGCTTCTCTTTATTTTCAGATATGGTTTTAGCTTACGTTTAGGCACTATTTCAGCAATGCCTAAATGGTATCCGTTAACGGTGTTCAACGCTAAACTGTCATGAAGTAGCATTAGACTGGACTTCATACTTAATGACAGTGCCAGTTTAACTTAAAACCAAAAGTTGAGTTTCCCGTTGTAGATAGTTTTGGAGGTTTTAAGAATGGTGAGCGGTAATGTATGGCATTAAGTTACCTCCTGGACTTCGGGCAAGTCGGTCCCCAAGACAAGCCGCAGCTCTTCGTCTATTCCCGACATTATCACACGCTTGTCTCGTGCACGAGCGCCTTCCGCTGCTTTCGCTTTGCGGTCACATGAGCGTCTGGGTGCGGTCACATGACTCCATGATAGACCTTTTAAAAGTTGGTCCGGAATGTTGTGATGGCTGTGCAGGTAAAGTAGCTGGAAGTTACATATACAGATAATTAATAAATGATTATTGCTTTGCTCTTAATAATTGG
>JABFEA020000001.1:27625967-27644506 GCA_019775915.2 Cyphomyrus plagiostoma
CTCCACCTCTTGTTCCTCTCCTTTATATATATTCCAACTTACATCTGCGCCCGTCTCAGCGGGGGGGGGGGCCCCGGCCCCCCGCCCGTGTCCCTGATGTGTTCCAGGGCCCTAGGATAGGAGGAGGAGGAGGTAAGGAGTACACGCTGATTCCAGCTGCCGCACCCACCACACAACAAACCACCTCAGGGATGAAAGCCTGAGTGCAGCCATGTAGTGGGTGATACCTCAGCACCACACTGGTCTGAATGGACCAGTCTTTTCTCCTGGCTGGAGTGCAGTCCTGCCCTAGGGTAACCTTTGCATTTATCTGTTCCTTACGGGAGTCATCCAGTATTACACTCCAGCACGACTCCACCTTATTTAGCAATCAAGGTAATTGTAAGCCCATATGTAAATGGACAAATGCCAGTACGAAAACAAAAGTAAATGCATGCTCATAATGGAATACATGAATTCCCTTGTCTTCACTGTTTAGCAGCAAAAGCAAATAAAAATACATAGATAATACATAATTACAACAAAAAAAAAGTTACCACGGTTAATAGGCAATGTGAATTATGCATTAAATAGTAGCAATTACAAGTTGAGTTAGCCTGCGGAAATATGTCAATCATGCACATTTAAAATGTGTCTAAGTATTCTTTTATAATAAACATAGTGTCAGTCTTCTGAGGAAGAAATTGAAGGAAAATTTTAAATTCAAAGACTGGTTGTTATTAACGACTGATTCCCCAGTTTAAAATGAAGTATAAATTTTGCTTATAACAAAAGTTGTTATACACATTTTTAGTATCCTCCAGGGACAGTGATAAAAATGGTTAACCCTCTGGCGCATAGCGGTCACTACAGTGGACAGCTGTTTTAAAAGTAATTTTCTCCCAAATGCGATACTTTCTATGGTGGAATTGCATTTCCGCCATTTGAATGTTTCATAATTCATGCATCAGAGGGTTAAGGTCTGAGATTTCCACAAATTCAGTACAAAAACACCACACTAACAACAATCGTTTTGTCTTTTACTTTATAGCTAGTCTAAATATATATGCATTTTCTGAGCCCAGGCATAGACAATCAAATAAAAAAGTTTGTGCTAAGCATGCATTTCCTTTGCATCTTTGCTTTGCAAGATCAAGGTGTAGGGAATTCTCAGGCTCAACCATAAGCGATATTTTTTATTGTTGACAACAGAAACCAGTCTGGATGCTAAACAACACTTAAAAGCAAGAGATCAAATTTAAAAAATGATAAAAAATAAATGTTAAGAAATGTTTATAATGGCCCTCAAAGGCGACATATAGTATTATGTGGTAACAGCAGGCATTGTCCTATTGTTATAAAACCTAAGAATATACTATGGATGAATATTGTAAGTGTATAGGAATAGTGCAAAGTTCTGTTAGCTGATAAATGGGATTACTGCCAGGGTGAGATTGTCTAAGGATGCTTGGGGATACCAGCTCTATCCTTGCTATGCCAGAAAGAGTCATGGTCTCCTCTGCCGGCCGTCTCTCTGCGTGTTTTTTGTTCTACCGGCTTTTGCTGAGCTTCCTGTGGATGGACTCAAATCCTTTGTGGTGAATTTGGGGCCTTTGTGATGTTGCGCCTGCAGTCGTTGTTCCCAGCGCTGCATGGAAAGAAAAACAGAATCTCAAGCAATTATTACTGTTCTGAGTGACATTCCAAGCCATATTCTTATACATGTAGAATGCTAAAGTTGTGTGAGGTTTTACTCTTATTTTTAAAATATTTACACCTTTTACAAAAATAAAGATTTTCCAATTATTTACAACAAAACAACTACCAATTTGCCAAAGAAATATCTATTGCCTACAGGCCATCCACAATAAAATGGATTTATGTCAAACGGAACATTTTAAATTATTTGCTATACATAAAACACTCCGGGTTTAATATTACTACACCCATGACTAGTGTTACGAAGAAGCTGCTATCATTTTGGCATGCAGGCGGCGATTTAAATTGGTGTACTTAACAAATGGGGTAATAGTGAGAAGATTTAAAACAACGATTGAAAGCTGGCAATAAAACGTCAACTTTAAACGAAATTCGTTCCTCTCACTTACACACTTAGGATGCATATCTGCTACGTATACCTGAGTTATTACCAAACTAAAAATTCTCTTTCAAAAAATCAGATCTACTGATGACTATAATTTCAGTAATAATATGCGTATAGTATATGTAAAAGATACGTAGGTCTATAGCAGTCATTCAGCTTAATTTTCTTGTGAAGCTGCACATTCTTCCAAACTGCAGTGGGGAAAAAAGGTCTTACAGTACCTTGTATCTTTTCACAAGCTGGTCTTTCCACCTCTCCACCAGACATCCCTCCAGCAGCATCAGCCTAGAGTAACAGAGACACGGAGGATGCTCCAATTCACTGCCAGTCATGATCGGTTCCAACTCAAGCGTGCATTCCGCACTCTTATTAACGGGCCAGTTTGACGTGAAAAATATCGTCGGTAAACGTAGTAAACCTGTTTATGAACGTGACGGCGGCGCTTGAAAGGACTGATCAGATTCTAAAAATTCGTGTTTGCCTCTATGAACCCAACGGCTTCAAGTAATAGATCAGGAAACACGAGTATTAGAATTAAGGAGAAAATGTGGTCATTTGCATGTTTAAAGAAATAAGTGTCCCATCTCGTGTGAAACAGTTTTAAGCAGGCATGTCTGCCTCATACCTGGAGCGCCCCTCATAACACATGATGATAACCTCCTGGCTGGCTTGCAGCTGCGGGCAGGAGCACGAGGAATTGGTGATCAGAGGGACGTCTCCTCTCGGGAGTGGGAGAGAAGACTTGAAAACTTCCTTCACTTCCACCGCTGTTGTAATCTCCTGGCAGCCGGTTCGAGTTACACTTTTAACTTTTGCACGGATTACTGCAAGGATAAGGGTATACCGCTTCATTTCGTTAGAAGACTTATTTACACACATTGGTAATCCTAGATTTAGGGCAATAAAGCCTATGACTGAATTAATCATTCAAAGCATACAGAAATGTCATACAAAAATAACATTACGCAGGATGCTGGTTCAGTTCATTAGTTTTTTTTTTGGCATAGGCCTAATTATATAAAGAAATACTATTTAAGAACGTAATTTTAATCTACCTACAAGGTACGTGGTGAGTCATTTTATAGGTTTATGACTTCAGAAAATGGGAGTACTTACCATAATTGTACTTTTTTTCCATATATGTATTTAAAGTTGCTTTTATTTTTCGGCATTTGCAGCGATCTGTTTAAAAACAATACATGCTATTTATCTAACTTATTGTGCGTAAAAAGTTAATAGGCCCAACATTTGATGATAACTCACCGGGATTCTTGCAATCTGAAATTTGTTGTCGGTCCAATGTGCCATCCTTGGAAAAATCAACCCATTTAAAATCTGGAGGGGGGGAAGTATGGAAAACGGTTAGAAATCAAATCACGATTTGTAGGTCTTGATACAGGTCTTGAGTGACGTTTTGTACATTTTGGGAAGCAGCACTATACTGTCTTTTCTTACATCGGTTAAGTCACGAGATTTACCTTCAGGTAAATCAGTCACAATGGCTTCAGGTGAAATGCAGACACCTCGGTCGTACTCAGGTAAGTCATCGCAAGCAAGGCTGTCCGGCCAGCTGTGGTTATAGCGCCGTAACACCGGCTCGCAGCCGTCCCGGGCTGTCTGGCACACCGACTTGCATGGTCGGATGGGGTCGTGGAGGAACTCCAGGGTGCATATTGGAGCGTACATGGCGCACAAGAAAAAGCGCAGCGCTGGGCTGCAGTTGAAGTCCACCAGCTCTTCATACTGCCCGATCGCCAGTATGGCGTTTTCCTGCGTACTGTGGTGGAGATGATTGGGCATCCGGGTTATGTTCCAGGGCATGCTCTTGCACATGGGGATATTAATGGTCTCGCAGGGTGCAGCGTAGGACAGCACTCCAGCATATATCCACAAAAAGACAACGGCGGTCACCATCGACAGCATGTCAATCCCGATTAGTCACCTGCAGCAAATCGCTACGGATCTTCAGTCAGAGGCTCGTTGATCCCGCAATGCAGTCCACGCATGTACAGGGTGTCCCTTACAATGAATCCCACGAAATTGTCTGTAGGTAAAATAAAGGCGATTTCATGTGTCTGGATTGAAGGAAGCGTTTACAGGACTCCTGTTACAGGAATTGCACAACTTGATTTAGCGTGGGATGAATACCAGCACCACTGGTGACGCGGGTCCTTTCCCAGTCCTTTTTGGTTGCATAATTTGATATTTTTTACCTTCTCTTGTCAAGTGTTACCAGTCCGAAGTTAAACTCTCATCCCTCTGGTAAGAGCTGACCTGCAGATTATCTCACTGTACCTGTTTCTACCAATGTGTCAGATCTGCAGCTAGGATTAACATTTAAGGTGGAAACACGAACTGTTTAAACGCCCCTGCCCGTCACCCACTCCCACATGCGATCTCTTTCACATGACACGCTTTCCTCTGTATTTCTGATTCCCGTCATTCCGATCAGACGCACAAAGCCATGGAAAATAACTGAACTCTGTAATATACGTCGTCTTAAATACAATATAGTATAACGCATTTTGCCTAGTATTTTAAGTGCAATACCGAAGAATAAAGCGTACAATAAGTAACATATGTCTTCAAAATAAGTACATTCAAAGGGTTTAACGGGTTGTGTGTACAGAATGTAACACATTAAAATTAAATTGAAGAAAAATATTCAAACAAGTTTTAAAGTAGCCTAAGTCTTATTTAATAAATCATTGACTCTTCCCAGCAAAATCTTAATGTGTACATTGTACATTTATTATTGTGTATGGCTTCTATAAAAAAAAAAATAACTGTAGCTCATTGCTGCCGAATACCTTTCACATTCACCATATCTTCTACATGTAGGCCTATGCTTTACCAAGCTAATAAAACTGAAGTCATTCAGCATGTTCCTGCTAGATTATTGTAACTGAAAAATCCACTGCATTAAAAAGGGAAATGCCAGTTTTTCTTTGAATACAGAATACCCTGCAGCATCTCATATGTAGGTCTAGTTAAAGTTGAATACATAGGTTTTATTGATATGCTTCACATTTCCTAGTACACTGCAACTTGTTAATAATATTGTTTTATGAACTTGTAATTTTTATCATTGGCTTGCATGCTGTATGTGTCGATGCCGAATTCTCTCATGCAGCTTTAGTAAGAAATCTTATGTAAATCTATATTATTCCATTATGAACCTAAAATTAACTACATCAAAAGTGCGGGGATAGATTGCGAACCCTACAGACTATTCACAAGGTAATAAAACTGGCAGATACATGTAAATGCATGTTCATGTGTGTGCAGACTTGTATTGAATTGAAAATCTCATGTCAGGCAGCTGGGTGAAGTTTCCAACCCTATTCATGTTTGGGCCTGCGTGCAAGTCATATCTTCTGGATTCTATAAGCAGTTTATCATATTAAACTTATTTATAATAACTTTCCAAAAATCTATGGTAGGATTTGGATATTGTTGACTTGTTCGTGTTGAACAAAGGTGACGGATCATGGTTATTTCAGTGTGAGTATTCTTGAGTATTCTCGGGAGTACCTTAAATCACCTCTGCTGGCATCTGGCACAGTGGAAAATTGAGGAACGCGAGTCTGCCTTTCCTGTGCCCTGCGCTTCTCTCGTTCCGTCAGAGAGTCCGGATACAGCTTGGGCACAACAGGTGTTTGACAACTTTGTCCCCTTTAATCACTTTGCTGCTGGCTTTCAGCACGAGGGAGTCTATGTGTGATACGCACACTGGCGTAGTATTAATAGGTTTGCATAACAGAGGCTGGCTAAGTAAATCAAAGCCTTATTCACGTTTGTTTTTAGGCGCTAAGCCAGCGCCAGTAATAGGTGAAGGGCAGAGACATAGTGCTAAACAATTCATCTCTGGCTAGTGACTGGCGGCTTGATTCCTACGTGATGTTCAGCTATAGATGTACCTTTCGGTAACCACTTCGGTTTCAGGTTAATAAGCTATAGCTAACCATTCGGTAATATATTAATAGATAGAAAGATAACTTAGCAAACAAATTTCAGAAACATATCAGAGTCATATTTTGCTCCTGGTATTTACATTTTGTAAAATCACTTGGAAATATAACGCAGTGGGTCAGTAAGCTAATGCAGAAGTGAGATATAACTGAGGAAGATATCTTTGCAATATATTTGTAAATTTGATTATAAGTGAATCTTCTTATTTACTAATATATTATTAAATGCTTAGTAACGATTCATTAATCATTAAAGATCAGACCTTGGAATATTAAGAACATTGTACTTGCAATGCTTGCATTTTATTTTCTATTTAGCTTTATATGTCGGTGCTTAAATTTAACAGGGATTCTCTGAGTATGACTATTAATACAAGGCCATTGATCTTCTAGCACCTTACCTGGGTCAATATAAATTCATGAGATCATCATTTTTATTTTTAATGCTTAAGCGTTTGTTGTAAGTCTTGCTCCTGATTTACAAATGTACTTACATGAAGTTTGCAGAAATTCTGCACAGTATTTTTGTACAAAATGACTATTGCAGCCTACTCTGGAACACTATGAACACAGGGAGTATTTACTGAAGATGTAAACATTCTTAAATATTCTGTGCCTTTTATCACCTGATATCTTGGGCCTCGTCCTGGAGAGGCAAACATCTGACTATCTCTATCGTCACTGTCAAAGGGTCTTTTAAAGTTGTGTTTCTCTCCCTACATGCTGTCTTGTTAAAAGAGAAACTGCAAACTTATCTCTCTCGGCAGGTGACAAAAGTTCTGAACACTGGAAGAGATTTATCCCATATAAAATATTAGTCACAGATTTTGCGGTAATGCATCTTACAGGGTTTTGCCCTGAAAAAGTGTAGTTTTAAACAAATTATTTCTTTTCTTGCTGTGTTTACCATTTCCATGGAAACAGCTCTTTAGAGCTTTTTAGGGATTGCCCGTCAGGAAACATGCCCTCTTTCCTAATTACAGAAAAAGATAGTGAGATGTAAAGCGGGGTGTTTTTTTCCTTTTTGACTTTCCCTGCGTGTGTTGCTCTGCCGTCTCCTGTTTGGTCCCACAGGTCATAAAGAACTCTTTTCCTTTGCAAAATAAGAGCACTGTCAAAATGGAAACATTTCTGTCGAACAATTTTCTTCTCCTTTTACAAGTAAATGGCCAGATGCACCTGATTCCCCTCTCCCAAACATACTTACGTACTTGGAGTATTTTCCCCTGTATTTTAATAGCCCTCCACACTGAGTAGTGCATGACATTTTGCCTGTAATCTGCTCTCCTTGCAGATCTGGCTTGGGAACAGCAAAGCTATCCTGAGGTGACTTTAAACTCTTCATTTTTCACATTGTGCATTCAGCAATATGAAACCTTATGACACTTTCAAGTTTCTTCTCAGGGAGGTACATATTTAAACTGACACATTTTGAATTCCAGTTTTTCAGCAGAGATTGCATGCGTATATTACACCGGGGTCTGTTTTATAACAGTTATCATTCACTATGTTTTCAATAGTCTATAAGAACATTTTTAAAAAATAGTTGATCGCTATCCCAATGAATATTGATCAAAAAAGTAATGGAAATGGATAAATTGGGTAAATGAAGTACCTCTTTTTTATCAGATGATCCCCAGAATGAATTAAACCCTCACTGTTTTTGAACTGTTGAATTGTGTCATCCAAGCTGGTAAACTTGATGAATATTCATTCATTTTACCACAGCAGCCATCAAATGTGATGAATGACAAGAGCACCTGCCTAAAATTCTTAGAATAGCCAGAGGTTACAAATAGCTACCTGGAAAAAAAAGCTTAGAACAATTCGATTTTGTATTGAAGATGATAGTTGGGGTTTTGTAACTGTCCTTTAAGACGGTGGCTGTGTGACCACTGTTATCGTGACAGACATTACAGTGTACTCACAGACGCTACATATGTTATCGTGACAGACATTACAGCGTTGTCACAGACGCTACATATGTTATCGTGACAGACATTACAGCGTAGTCACAGACGCTATGTATGTTATCGTGACAGACATTACAGCGTAGTCACAGACGCTATGTATGTTATCGTGACAGACATTACAGCGTAGTCACAGACGCTATGTATCTGATTATCCCTTTTTGGTTTACATGCTTTAGATGAGCTTCAGCTACATTTTCCTCTTCATGCAGTCATGTACTATATACACTTTAGGCCAAAATGTGTAAACACTTTTACACACTTTTACACTTTTAAACAAATTACTACACAAATTTTGGTAGTAATGATCATAAACAATCAAAGGATGTTACAAATATCATACTTCAGCCATTTAAATAAGTAACTGGATCAACAGTTAAATAAAGTCCTGCAATCTCTAAAAATCGGAAGTGCTTCCACAGTTTTGGCCACTAGTGTATGGCCTTTATAAAATTAGTTAGCTATGACTACTTGCTTTATTGTTACATCACCAAATACTTTATTTTTAAGTACCCTTGCAGTGTGAGTTAACAAGGATTGGAGGATCCAGAACTTTCTTTGCTTAATAGGGAAGCCTTGGTCACTTGCACTGGTAGCAGTACTGAAAAATCGAAATGAACAACATTGTTATTTGATTGCTTTTAAACAAGTTTATTAATAAAACGTTTAACAAGAATGTTGTCATGAAGTTCACCAGATGCTTAACAGAAAATATAGTGGTGAAAATTGATATTGGCTGATATTGTAATGTATTCATTTTTCATAGAGTAGAATTATATACACAAAATAATCAATGCCCTTGAGACATTGCGTATGCAAAGAAATTTAGCACATATGGGAAATAAATACAATTTAAAATATAAACAATTGAGTTGATATATAAATGAATGACAATAGATGTCGTTTAATTCCAAAATGGTGATATTTACCAAAAGAAATATTACATACAGTTTTATTCTACTTATGCTACTACGAAAAATTCAAAATTAAGAGAACCATCCTTTCAGGTCCTTTAAGTTGCATGTTTGCAGCTTGGAATTGATGGAAGGTAGTTTTTCTTTTTGTTTTTAGCCCTTTAGTTGGACTGATGTTCATTTACTCTTTACATTGTGTCATTATTACAATGGGATGTTATTCACTCTCAGAAGCAGACTGACACATATTAGATTGTAGGGAAGTACATATGAAGAGTCTTCTCTCAAATTCCATCAGATTGTAGAAAGAGTAGAAAACGCATGGTTTGTTTGCACCTGTGAGAACAGTCATTTGATTTAATCGTACATATCGTTATGAAGGTGAGACCTGGAATCATGTTTTGCTGACATGCTTCTGATGGCCTTAAGTTTGAGGTATCTCAAACCCAGCTTCACAGGTCCCCTGGAGTACATATTGACAAGCGTTTGAGGAAGTCGTTTCCCACCTGATCCATTTAAGTAGACCTCAGGGACTTCCTTTGGATGCCCATTCCAATGCACAAGTAAATGACCAGGCAGTGTTTGTGTTAGCAACGCTCGCATCACACTGTAGTATCCAAGGGCAACTTCCTCCCTTAGGGGAACTTCCATCATAATCACAAGACAGATTCTCTGACCCCTTTTGGTTATTTAATCTTTTGGAAATCGATTAACGTCAGAGGAACACATGGACATATCGACATGCATAAAGACACTGAAATAGCTGTTGCCAACATAGATAAGTTCACAAAAGAGGCAAGTGATTTCTTACATTGGCGAGGAATCAGTGAGTGTTAAAATACTTTCAAAATATTACAATGGTAAATATTTCATTTTGCTTTTGATGGAAACAATGGATACTTCATTTAAGGAAATTGGTTTTAAAGATCAGTTTACACTATTTGAATTATAAGAGAATTCAACATGTTCAGTGAGAGATACCTAGATGCTCCACTGAACAAAATCAACACCTCCATCTAAGCACAAGTACACACTGCACTAGAAGTATACACTTGAATTTTTCTGTAATATATTAGGATATCTGTATATTGTTTATATACTGAGTTTTTCTATTATTAGAGCCATTTGTAATTTTTAGAATTTCAAATATTCTGTATTATTTAATACTGGTATTTTAATTTTAATTTGTTCATTATTTTCTTAGTGTCCTGGAAAAACTGTCACCACATAATTTCCTCAGGGTTTAATAAAGTATTCTGATTCTGAATGGAAAGATTAAAAATCTTTTTGGTGTTTAGAGTACTGCGAATGAAAAATTCAATTAGCTAGCTGAATAAAACGGAATAAAATGGTTAGTTTGTCCCAGAGCCACATTCTAACTCCTAAGTTACGAAACTGCTTTCTAAGTAGGCCTTTAGTAAAGCAGAATTTAATCCCTCTCACATGGAGACATGCTTCCTATCTTTTGGACACCAGCTGTTCACATCAATTGTTATTGGAAGTATAGTAAGATGTGGGTGGATTTCAAGTTCCTGCTCAATGTCCTTTTACATTGTATTATTCTTGTGTACATATACAATATAGATATATCATGTATATAGGTTATTTTTCCTCATCATTCTGTTATTTGTTATTTGCAATTTATTGTTATTATATATTACAGGGGAACAGAAATAACACACTAGGGCCAAAGACAATGAGGCGACAAAGGGGACGGCTAGCAATGGCTGCTGGCTAAACGAGGAAGAGACACAAGGACGGGGTCAGGTGGGCGCTGACCCTGGCAAACCCAGAGTGTGGGTAACTGCTTTAGATCATCTTACTGTATTTTCAGAGCCTTGGGATGTTCGGATATATTGGGCAGAGAGGTCCTCTGGTGCATCATGAGAATCCTGTACACTTTGGGGAGGCCGTTTGGTTGTGTCTTACCTTGTTTTTCAACATTATCTGAGAACGTTTTCAGTTCTGTGGACTGGCTTATTTTTCAGAACTCACCAAGCCCTCCCCAAGCCGCCAGAGCTCCGTGGCCCAGGGGAATACTGGACTGAACCAGTGCCGGTTCATTGACTGGGGGTTGGGAACCCTTGATGAAAGGAAACAAAAAAATGCAGCTTGAACAAAGCTTCTTTGTGTTTTATTTGTATTAATAAAATATGTGAAATTAACTATTATACAGGCAAGTACTCAGCAGTTGTACTGATGTGACAGTAAAACAAAGAAATAGATAACTAACAGAAAAATACTTGATACTTGCTTATTTGATTAATATATATGCTCGACTGCATCTAACCAGTACATGTGTATGGATTCAAACACAATGCACAATGGTTTGATATGCCATCATAACTAAGAGGTGCACCCTATATTGATCTTTCAGGAGAATCTAACATTCAAGAAAATTGGGTATTTCAATTGCATTGGAAATAAAACAGGTAGGGCAGCCATTCCATCTTTGTTTTATCACAAAATATTAGCATCATGAAAAATAAACACTGAATAAGGTCTCAAGGTGCATACTAGGCAGTGTGCAAGGATACCTGAAATCTGTCCTGTTTATCTAGTGTCCAGTAACCGTTTCAATTATTCTACCACTCCCTCAAATTAAGTATTGGGCTAGTTGTAATTTGCTGATTCTACTAATCTTTTTTTAATAAGAGGACTAGATAATTATCTGAATAGTGAGTTAGCTAAATAGCTAGTGGCTGTAAAATAATGCAGCAATTCTAGGAGCTTTGCTGTCTGGCTGCCGCCAGTGTAATTTAGACTGCTGTCTTCAGAAACCTGGGTTTAATCCCAGCCACAGGCTGCTCCCAGCAGAATCACTCATTGTCTTCAGAAAAGGGATTAGGGACCTACATTTGGCAGTCTTTCAGGTGGAATGTCAACAAGCCAACCAGTGTTTATAAAATAGAATAGTGATACTTTATCCATCCCCATGAGGAAATTCTCTTTTTGCCAGTCTCATCTTGTGTCTGCATATCTTAGGGAGAGTATATTCAAGTGAGAGCAGGCTTGGGGGTCACAGCAGGCAGGGTCAGCCAGTGTGCAGTGGCCATGGAGTTGAGGGGGGGGGGCTTGCTTAGGGGCCTAACACTCTGTTGGCTGTAGGATTCAGAGTGGTGACCTTCTGGTCACGGGCACAGAGGTCTAACCCACTGAACCACACAGCATCCCATGTTTATTTGTATCCTTCATTATAGTCACTGAACTTGTGATCTAAGACCAGAGCAAGGGTATGTAAATGTGTAATCTGTAATCTGTGCAAGGGTTGGGTAACATAGCAATCCTAGAAGCTTTAATAAACAGCAGCAATTTGATCAGTATTAGTCATAATCATTGGTACAAATGTTTCATAAACCTGACGTGTTGTGTTCGCTGTTTTTCTTTTTCTTATTTATTTTTGATCCTAAATCAACACATATTTATTTAAAATGATCACATAGCTAATGTTCTGTACATGTTCATGAATAATGTAAAGTGGACAGCTGCATATCTCTTGTGCTAATGCCGTTCTTTTGATTTTCCACAATAGATGGATTATCCCAGTCTTTGCTTCAAGTGCTTGCACCTCCATAAACCTACGAGGGGATTTCTCTGTGTCGCAGGTGAGTGACAGTGACACACAGTGTGGCATCACACAACCTTCATCCATGCAGATGATACAACAGGCACTGGATTAGCGTCAGTCATTCTAGAAGAGCTATACACAGTTGGCCTAAATTTAAACTGTCCCCCAGGGCAAGGTTATAACAGTACAAGTGCAACAAGTAGGATTTACAAACCAGGATCAAAGACAAATTCCCACTGGTCATAAACACGTCATTGCTCCCTATTCTTCCTGGGTCATCAGTTTATGAGGGAATTCTTATATTGTATGCTGTATGTAGCACTAATCAGCTCATTATCTTAACTGAAAAACTAAAGTAACGATTTGAATTTTCCTTAGTAAGCTCCTTTTTGATGGTTTTGGATGTTGATAGCATTCTTCAGGCTCATTTGAATGTTGTTTTAAGAAGCATGTTTGCTTAATTTTATTTGCTTGCTCCAAAATTTCTAGAATGCTGCATAGTTAATGTCTCCATAACCAAAAGTATTTTAAGCAAAATGTCTCTCAAGTTTCAGGAGATATCCTTCATAGTACTGTTTAATTCCTGGAGGGAACTGGCATAGCTTCAAAAAAGACTAAGTGTCACTGCATTACTGCAGTGGAGGTCTCTGCGCAGTGTTTTTGTTGAGCCCAGATTCTTGGTGCACTCACTATCCAAAGGACAGCTATGTAAAAAATTAAGAGACCACTGTATGATACACAACTATGTACATGAGAATAAGGTGAAGGAGGAGACACTAGCCAGCCAGGTAGAGGACGGAAGGAACTTTCAAACGCCAGAGGCGACTGATTACTTATCCGATAGTTTGTCATGAATCACAGGATGCTATCAAGTGACCTTCAAAAGGAACGGGAAACATGAAGTGCAGGTGTGAAGGGCACCGTTAGGACAGGATCACATCATGCTCCTAGAAGCAGGACTGAAGTCCCATAGAGCAAGGAAGAAGTCCTTCATTAACAAGAAGCAGGGAAGAACCAGGCTGCAGTCTGCAAAAAAGATTATTCAAAGACATGCACCCATTAACTGAGAAATGAGTGAAATTAAAATGGCAATGTGGTCTCCTCCTTTTTTCCATGGCTGTGTGTCCTCCCCACTATTCCCCTGGAAAGACCTTGTTGACTCTCTTTATTCTTTCTTAGAGCTGTTCCAGTTTCTTACCACCTGCCGCTTTCTCATAAATGTCACACAGACAGAAATAGGCCATTGTTTTTTTTTATAAAGAGCCTTCGATAAAAATGCTATAATGCATTATTCAATCCAGTTGGAGTGTCTGCAAACTGACTGAAATGCTGAAAGTGATTTTTTTTTTTTAAATCGCACATTCAGAACACACTCTGTTTCTATGCTTTGCATGCAGGCGTGAACAGGTCAGCTCTGTATGGTGTGACTGACTCTGAATCAAATGTTCCTTTTGCTCTGAGGTTATTCCAGCCTCACATGCTTCCTCTATAATGAACCACTGACGAATGAAGAATTGTAAATGGGATTCACCTTTAAAAGGTGGAAATGTTAGATTTGTACCTCCATTACGGCCCTGTGACGAATTCAGCCAAGAAGGCCCATGGATTTTCCAAATAAAACATGTATTTGGGCTTCTTTCCAAGGTTTAACTTAGTTTAACAATTGGTTACAATTGAAATATTTTATTTTATCAATTCTGTAATCTTCAATGGTTAAATTAACAACATTCATTATTCATTAGGCCCTTTGCTCCTCTTGGGTGCATAGGCCGTTGACGAATATCCTCCACTTTACTCTATCCATGGATATTTGCTCGAGTTCTCCTCAGTTGAGCCCACTCTCGTACATTTCTGCTTCTACACTTCTCCAACTGTACCTGGGACGGCCTCGTTTCCTTTTCCCTTGGGGGTTCCATTTCAAGGCTTGATGGGTAATATTTGTGGCAGGTGTGACCAATCCAACTCCATTTTCTCTTCCGGATTTGTAGATCTATGGGGTCTTGAGTTGTTCTTTTCAACAAGTCCACATTGTTCGGCTTGTCTCTCTACCAAATGTTTAGTATCCTTCTTAGGCATGTGTTTATGAATGTTTGCAGTCTCTGTGTTTTGTTGCTCTCCATGTTTCAGATCCATACAGCATCACCTGTTTCACGTTGGAGTTAGAGATGCGTATCTTTGCTATGTTATCTGTGCATGAGTGATCTTTCCTAAATCCTGTTTGCTGATCCCAGAGCCTCTGTCTACAGCTTCCTGAAAACGGTTGAGGATGACCCGGTTAAAGACCTTACTGGGCACTGAAAGTAGGGTAATCCCCCAATAGTTGTTGCAGTTTCTTAAGTCTCCTTTCTTTGATAGTTTCACTATGTGCCCCTTTGCCCATTCGGTCTTTTCATCCTCCCAAATTCTCCCAAAGAGGCTGTAGAGCATGTCTGTAGATGTATTTATATCAGTTTTAAGGGCTTCAGATGGAATGTTGTCAGGCCAGTAGCCTTTCCTGTTTTCAGTTGTTTGATTGCAGCTTTTATTTCCATTTTTGTTGGTCTGTCACACTTGATCTTTAGCAGTGTCCTGGTCTTAAGAATATGTGGCTTCTCTGCTGGTGGTGGTCTGTTCAAAACTTCTTGGAAGTGCTCTACCCATCTATCGAGTTGCTCTTCCAGGGTTAAAAGTAGTAGGATTTCTTATCCAAAATTGATATATTTGTTGCTATGTCCCAGACAACTTCCTCATGATGTTATTGAGTTTTTTCATATTTCTTATATTTCTTTGAGATGCTACAAGTTCTGCCTCCTTAGCTATCTGTGATCTCTTATCCCTCCTAGTGTTCTGCCATACTTCTTTGTGGCAATGGTTGTACACCTTTTGCTTTTTCAGATCTTGTTCTTATGTTGTTCACTTTTTCCTTCAGCTTTCTCCTCTGCTGGATTATGTTGTAGGTTTCTGGTGTTATCCATTCTTTGTGTTTTTGGGATCTTCTCCCCAAAGCCTCCTCACATGTTGAGCTTCAAGCAGCTTTTAAATGTTCCCACTCTTCATTTATTTGTCCACCCTTCCATCTTTCTAAGCTGTATCTCTGTGTTTTTCTTTGAGAGAATATCCTTAAACTGTCTTGTCACTTGAGAATTGCTGAGGTAGTCAGTGTTATATTTTGTTCTTTGACCCCTCTCTTGATGATGTCTGATCAACTTTAGCTTGAATTTTCCCAACAGGAGATGGTGATCTGAGGCTGCGTCTGCCCTCCATCTTGTCCTGACATCTTCCATAGTTCTTCTGAACTTTTTTATTTATACAAATGTGATCGATTTGGTTTTCTGTGACATGATCTGGTGACATCCAGGTCGTTTTGTGGATTGTCTTATGGGGAAAAACACTCCCCCCTACAGTATCACCAGATTATTGTTCACACAGGTCTCAATAAGAGATCACAGATAGGGAGGCCAGCTAAGGAGGCAGAACTCGTAGCATCTCAAAGAAATATAAGAAATATGAAAAAACTCAATAACATCATGAGGAAGTTGTCTGGGACATAGCAACAAATATATCAATTTTGGATAAGAAATCCTACTACTTTTAACCCTGGAAGAGCAACTCGATAGATGGGTAGAGCACTTCCAAGAAGTTTTGAACAGACCACCACCAGCAGAGAAGCCACATATTCTTAAGACCAGGACACTGCTAAAGATCAAGAGTGACAGACCAACAAAAATGGAAATAAAAGCTGCAATCAAATAACTGAAAACAGGAAAGGCTACTGGCCTGACAACATTCCATCTGAAGCCCTTAAAACTGATATAAATACATCTACAGACATGCTCTACAGCCTCTTTGGGAGAATTTGAGAGGATGAAAAGACCGAATGGGCAAAGGGGCACATAGTGACATCTCACCATTTTCATTCATGGTCCCCATTCCATGTTTACCCATCACTGCCTCATATTCCTCATTTCGGCCTCCAATCTTGGCATTAAAGTCCCCCATCAGTATAATGAGGTCCCTGGGTCTAATGCTGCCGAGTAAGTGATTTAGGCTGTCATAGAACCTTTCCTTGACCTCATCATCTGTGTCGTTGGTGGGTGCATAGCACTGGATTATGTGGGCTTCCACTCTCCTGTTGCTAGATTTGAGGGTTGCTGAGATGATGCGAGAGCTGATGGGTTCCCAGGCAGTTAGAGCCTTTCTGGTGTCTTTTGTCAGCATGATGGCCACTCCCTCCGTATGGTTTGCTGCCTCTTCTTCATGTCCAGAATAAATAATGGACTGGCCACTGGTCAATCTGACCTCACCTGACTGCGTCCATCTTGATTCTGCTAGGCACAGGGATGAGAGGTTTTAGCGCTCCATTTCCTTGGCAATGGTTGCAGCCTTGCCAGCCTGAAACATTGTTCTGATGTTCCGTGTCCCCACGAGGATGGATTTCCTTGTCGTCAGAAGCTGTATCGGCTTACCAGCGCCCTTGCAGGTTTGGTTGGTAAATGTCACAGTCCCAATTGCTGGGGCACCTTCTTCAGGCAGGTGTATGATTTGGTTTTTATTTGTCAATGTTTCTGTAACTGGAACGTTTTTTGCAGGATGGGGTAGTTAACCCCATGCCCAACCCCCAACCTGGAGGGCCAGTCGCTGCTTTTTGTCTGGCCTCTACTCTAGAAGTCTTCCTGTCTTGGTTGAACCTACTGAGGGTATGAACCCCCACCAATATAGCCTTCCGAGTCACGGAGGCTCGCAAGCAATCCCACCACGACAAGCTAGTACAGAGGTGAAATTAACATCAACACTAGCAAAAGAAAAAACCTTAAACATTCAAATACTTTTGAAAATACTGCCACGACAATTGACTTGCTCTGACATTCACTGATTTTCCTTTAAAACTATGTTTTAACAAGCGCTTGGAGGGGCCTGGCACTTGTAGGGAACTTTATCTTTGCATTGGCTCAGTTCTGGCACCAGTCAGAGTCTCCCTGACACGCAGCTGGTGTGAGGTCATTGCAGCTCAGGTCTCACTGCTGTTTTCATTACGTGGGATTCCGGAAAGTGACAGAGTGTGTAAGACTCGCCCAAACACAAAGGCTTCCTTCTCTTCTCCTGCATTATCCCCTTTCCAACAGTGATAAACATTTTCCTATTGAGCACTGCACTAGCACTGCAAAAACTCACAAGATCGTCACTTTCGAAAACATATTTATAATTACTTTTTTATGATTACTAAGGAAGAAACTGACATTTACAAGGAATAATACAGGGTGAAACAGACCAAAAAACACATTTTATTTTTTATTAATATAAACCCAGGAAAATTAAAACCAAGTCACTATCTAGCCTCTAGTCAATAAAGAACTATAATGAAAATGTATAATACCAGTTTAAATTGAATAAGGATTACTTAGCTAGTAAATGAGAGTCATTTTTGTTGTTTTTCCACATAACTGAGAGTGAAAATGTTTATATGTGAAAACAGTTATATTGCACTGTTTTCATTTATTTGTTACTACAAACATGAATCAGTCACTACCAGGACTGTTCTGTCTAGCTGAGGGCCGATAAATCTATGTGCCAAGCTAACCTGCTTTCCCATAAACATAAACATCACTGATCTAACCTATAAATAACCTGTATGGAAATAATAAACATCTCATGCCTGTTTTATTTAACTCGTGGTGTTTAAAATGTTCCTCCCCATCATGTAGTCATCATGAATCTGAATCACTAACATCATGTGCAAAATAAAACACATTTCACTAGGAAATTGTTTTCAGAAGTGGAGAAACATTTCATAAGCATTTAACTGCGAAATCTGCATTTTTATCTAATAATGTTTTTAAAAATAAACACAAGTATGGGTGGGGCACAGTGGCTCAATGGATGGTGCTTTTCGCTCGCACATTCAAAATTATGGGTGCGAATCTTACTCTGTTCTGTGAGTGGGGAGTTTGCATGCTTTCCTTGTCTTTTTTTTTTTTTTTTGGGGGGGGGGTACTAAAGAAGTCCAAATGGATACATTTAAGGTAATTGGCCATAGTGTATTATTTTTTGGAATGG
>JABFEA020000001.1:27644606-27657102 GCA_019775915.2 Cyphomyrus plagiostoma
CCCCCCCCCCCCCCCCCCCCCCCCCCCCCCACTGCAGTCCAAATGGATACAGTTAAGGTACTTGGCCATAGTGTATGATTTTGTGGACTGGTGTAGCTCAGTGCTGTCCCCAACCTTAACTAGGATATGTGGATAGTAGCCAATGGGGTAATATTACTTATCGAGTTGCAATAAACTGATGTTTCATTTGTCTATAATGTCACAGATATTTGGAACGACACATTATTTGTCATTTGTACATGTACATAAAAAAATCAACCACAAAGCTTGGGGCCTAAACACAGGGTCATTCATTTACCCAGCACCCCTGAAACAGTTTTTTGAGTCAAGGGCCTTGCTCAAGGGCCCAACTGTGATATGACTCTTCCGCCGAAAATGGGATTTGGACCTCTTAATTTCCGATCATGGACACAGAGGCCTAGCCTTCCGAGTTACATACCTCCCCCTGTTTCTGATACTGACTGAATATTAACGTATTAATATCGAGTGTAAAGCTGCAAATCTTTTGCACTACAAGGGGGCATCTGAGGTGAAAAGGCCAAATTAACAGCTTTCAGAAAGACAGTTGCAAAAGGGCATGCAATAACTTAATGCTGTGATGCGGTTTCTGCTATGGGAATAAGTGAGGTAGGTATTAACGTCAATGCAAGCTTAAAGACGGGCACCGCGTCAGTCCGCCTTAAAAGCTGCTCTCCTGAGCCCCCTTTGCAAAGTGGGCGTCCAGACCAGCTGTGTTCATAGGTCATCAGTGCCTGGGAATGCCAGCTGGCGGCTGATCTGAGCCCGCACTGGCAATGTAGCGCGCCCGCAGATGCGGTCCACAGTGTGAAGCAGAGTTACTGCCATGCTGGGGTGAGAACACGACCGAGCCTTAAACGGTAACCGTGCATTTTATTCCTTAGTATAAACAAACAACGGCTGCTCTGGCTACAAATCAAAATTCAGACCACTAAATATAAACCCAATAATCCCTTTTTGTACTCAGATACATACTGATACAGATGCATGTCCTTTATATGTTTCGTTGGTCCAAGGCCTGACAAGACATAGATAGTAACCCCTAAACTAGACGTTCCAACTCATAATGCATGGTTTTCTGTCCAATAATCTCTGATTTCAATGGGAAATCAGATCCCTAGATGTGAGGATACCGGTGTAACATGTATAATTCAATCTCAAAATCTGAATCATGAAAAAACAATATTTACTATCTACCACTCGATTGAACAAATTAGTGCATTGGTTTACCACTTACTTTAAGAGCAAAAGAAGTGAATTATTTATACCTCAATTATTTTTAGCCCGATAACAGGAACTCTGGAAGATCTAAGATATAATTATCTTTACTCTTGTTTTATGGTACAATAAGATAGCCAGCATTTTGCAAAGTTATTATTTGTAGGTGTTTAGGAGGATAAGCTCACTAAAATATAGCTGTGCCTGTTCTGTTTAAGGTTTTACAAGGAATTATTTGAAGTTTTACTAAATTTTAAGGAGGTGAGTAAAGAAATAATATGCTTTTGTGCGATTTGCATTGGTGCAGGATTTATATGGATACACTGGTGAAGTTATGACTAAATTGCACTCCAGGGGGCAGTGTGTGTGGTTTGCATACTCGCCCTGTGTTTCTGTGGGTTTTCTTCTAGTGCTCCAGTTTCCTCTGAAAATGAAGTGGTATCTTTAATCCAGGGCATCTCCTGCCTCAGCTCCTTGTGCTTTCTTGGATAGGCTCCAATGTCACTGCAATACTGCCTTCAATAAGCTGGATCAGCAGTGAATGAACATGAATTTTACTTCTCCCAGGAACCCTAAAAGGTGTATTCTACTCCAGCAAAAAACTGGGAAGCATTTGAATAGAGAATAATTACAAGAATCTAATCTATTGGTAATTAATGTATGGTCCAGAATTCATCACAGTGACTATGGATTCATTAATGTTGGTTGATGGTTCTAATTCACTTCAAACTTAGTAACAACATATTCAAGTGGCACAAGTATAAGCAGAAAACAGCAGCGTGACAGTTTTTACCTGACCAGTGAGTCTTTGGTAGACACTTCATTTTCAAATTAAATTAAGTTTATCAAATGCACAACAGTACAACATACAGCAGTAGAAACAGAAAATTAAAGGAGTTTCCTTGAGCGCTCCCAATAGTAAAGTAAGAAGTAATAAATTGCATTATGAACAGCACCTGACAAATATTGTATTTCAGGAATTATCGGATTATAGGATGCCACACAGCCGACAGGAGATACATTTCTCTAAGGCTTACCCTTAGGATGAAATATATAATATGACAGCATGGGATCATTTTCATCCAGATTAGGCTTCGCTTAAGAAATCTGGAAGCACACCTCTAACGTGACAATGGATTTATCTATGTCTAGCGTGGGCTTGCCTCTTTCAGACTGATGATTCTTCCTCACCTTTGTAATCATATCAAATAAATAAATGGATGTCTTATCTGTTTAGCCTGATTAGTGTAGTTCACTCTGCAAAAGATGTAAGAAGTCCATTATGTGTGATGAGCTGGCATCCCATTCAGGGTGTCCCCCAGCCTTGTGCCGTGTGCTGCCTGGGACAGGCTCCAAGCCCCCCTGTGACCCTGAGCAGGATGAGAGGCTAGAAAGTTGTTGGATGAATTATGTGCAATTCGGAAAATTAACAGCAGATGTGACCAACCCACCGAAGCTGGGGTGCTGGGGGGCCAAGGACACCCTGCCAGTTTCAGGGGGCTCAACACTTCCAAAGTATAAGTTTGGGGATTTCAGTCAGGGAAAAATCTCCCAAAGGGCTTAAAATGTGACATTTTGTCAGGTGGGCCAGATGTTTTAGCTATGCCCCTGTACCATACGTAGTCTTCTTATTTCACTAGGTAAATCAGTTGCAAAAATGAGTCAGACAGAACTGGGTAAAGATAAAGAATCATTATTATTTGAAATTATAATGCTCTATTTGCTATTTACACAATGACGAGTACAGGTTCACTAGAAGGGAACTATGGATATCAATTCAGGACAGAGAAAACACTTGCAAAGTTGACTCAAGGTTATAGCATTGGGTTTTCCTAGGCTAATGCTAAAATTGGTGCGATCATAGCATCGCGTTAATAGTTAACAACGTCGCTATCATGCCACAGTGTGGTGTGAAAATAGTGCAGTGGATATTGTAGCTCTAATGCTTAAAGATGGTGACCTACAAGAAAACTGTGAACTTCCAAAACTGATGAAAACTGGGATTTTATTCTTTTATTCTTATAATCTGCAGAAGTACTTCCAATTATAAGAAAATAATGTCACATGAAAAGTTTGCCATTCATTTTAGTTACCTAGGTGCCCCATGTAACCATAGTGGTAACTTTAACATATATAGTATTTTCATTAGTAATATGTAAGATGTACTTCAGAGGAATGACATTCTATAAGGACCAGGGACCTTCCGCTCTAATTTTACTTTTATCCTCTTCCAGGGTGTTGATCCATAAAAGGGCAACAAATGGAAACGAATTTCACAGCTCCACCAATCACCAGCAACGTGCCACATGTTGGGTTTGAAATGAGCCAATGAATATTGGGGTTTATTCGGTGAACATGCTGTCATCGGCTTCTCCTGCTTCAGCCCCCCCCCCCTTCCCTGTAGCAATTTGTATGTTCTGATGAGTAAGCGCTTTATAACGAGGACTTGTCCTTATAAAACTGAAGTCATATCTTATTATTTTTAACAAGGAAAATATCCTCTAGTTTTACATTCACCAGGCATAGCCCTTCAAAGTTAATGAGCTAAAGCCTTTTAATTACTGCTGACTGTTGTAGTAGTAACATGTTTCCTTTCTGTAGTAAATAATGTCATACTATTACTACAGTTTCAATAAACTAACACCACCAATTTGTGTGGGATAGGTGATTATTGGTTTCAGTTTAGGCAGAATTCCATACATGAGGTTGATCGATTGATTTGTGCAAGAATCTGCTATTACATACACACATACTAACCAACCAGATGTAATTAATAATTGTTAATAACTGTTTAACATTCTCTGAATTTGGGTACTTAATGAGCAGCAGTGTTTCAGCTGGCGTGGCCGTCACCTAACAGCTATTAATTTGCCTGATCCAGCAGATCTTTTTGCAAAATGACCATGTTCTCTCTCTATGTGGAAAACTAAAACAGAAACAGATTAAAAATATGGTCTCTATACACAAGTGAAAACTCAACATTTTATTTTATTACTATTCCTTGGATTGAAATAACGCGAATGTTGTGTTAACCGCCCCGTCCAAGTGACCTGAGCTCGATTTGATGTTTTTGGAGCTGGGGGGGCTTGACACGTTTACTTAAGATGTTCTCAGCTGCGTGTGTCAACAACTGGCATACTGTGATACCGCTGATAGGTTTGCACCAGCATCAAGCTCTCGATTCTATGTTTGTGGAGGCCTGGGACTTTCGGTGGCCTCCACACACAAATCACTGAACGAATTATAATTAAATGGCTTTTCAATGACTATGATGAATGTATAGCTTTACTGGTGCCAACTTTTAATTATTTATTTAGATATAATTGACGAGAAAAATGCTGACATCACTTATAGAGAGACACATTACCACAATTTATCAGTGCTTGCTGCATAAACAGGGTTATTTGTGGCCCATTTCTTGCCTGTTTGTGGCTATCGGCACTCTCTACTTCAAAAGGTAAAATACAGGATTTATTGTATTGTAGGATATGACAAAGCATCATGTACACAAACATTTGCATTTTCACATACACTGTACACAAGCTTTGTGTAGTTTTTGTGTATGTACCCTATTGATTCTTTGTGAATGAATGAATACTGATGTTACCCTTGGGGACCAACCAGTAGTTTTCTGGCATAAGAAATATCACACAACATTATCATTTTCTTACATTCTTCACCTCACACGTGATCAATCAACTGCAAACCAAAGAGCCATATGTAGAGTTACATATAATACGTATTAATTAAACAGGGCATCTGTTTCATCCAAACACTGTATTGGATGGACCATTATGGAAGGTGGATGGATGGATATGTGTATGTTGTGTAATGTCCTATTTGAATCAAAGACTTTACCACTGAACCATATTGACAGAAATATATGCATGAGGACAATATTACTCTAAGTACTTTTCATATTATTAATTATATGGAACTGACTAACAATCCTGCACTTCAACTGTACCACTTCAACTTAACAGCTCAGATGTTCTGGGCTGGCGATAGCATCTCACTGAGCATGTGCGCCCCCAGGGGTGTGTGCTCAGTCCTCTGCTGTTCACACTACCAACTCATGAGCTCATGGGAGTTTTAATTACACAAAAATGATGTGAGGGAAAAGGGAAAAATGATTGGTTCAGAGAGATAACCAATCAGATTGTTGTACCGAATCAATTTTTTTGCATGATGATCATTTTTTTTCATTGTATTCTGTTGTGCACATGTTGCATGTGCCCTTAACTGTGTTTGTATTTGGTCCTTGTCTGATACTGACGTGCCTTAGCCATCATGTAATTACCCGCCATGTGTGCACCTTACCATCCTTAGTGTAACTTCCCTGTGTTTCTCTGCATTCATGGTCTTGCTGTGTTGTTGCTTATATGTGGTCTTTTTGAGGACTGCAATTAGAGAAACTTTGTGTGAATCCATCTCTCCTTGTCTTCATCCACAGGTGCTGTGATGCCTCGGTCTGCCCGGTGCTTCAATACTATATTATTCTATACTATACTTTATAATATACTATACTATCATGGACCAACTGAACGACACTACAAATCCCAGAATGCACCACATTCCCGTCATCAGTCAGATGCTCTCCCAGCAATGCAATTCCCAGAATCCTCCACAGCACCACCTCACCTGTTAATCAGTCAACCAGTTACACCTGCACCCAGTTACCTCTGCTATTTAAACATTTTCTTTTACTGTAACTCTCTGATTGTTGGCCTGGTCTGCACCTTATTTTATATATGACCGAACAATGTAACCCGGACCAGAACTAACAAGATGGACTGGTTTCCCGCTGCTGAAGGATGCAGATACCTTGAACCTCACCTGGGTGCCCCTGGTCCTTTCGATGGTGATCCAATGACTTGTTGAAACTTTCTCTCTCAATGCTCTCTTGTACAGGCTTTCTCCTCTTCCTACTGAGTGAGCCAAGGCAGCATACATACATCATTCCTCTCCTTTCCGGACGAGCTGCTCTGTGGACTATAGGTTTGTGGGAGTATCGCAATCTGGTTTGCAACTTGTTTGAGGATTTTTCTTGGTTAATGAAATTAGTTTTCAACCACAGCAAGCAGGACTGAGACCTGTCCAAGGTCAAGGCTGTTACTGAATGGCCCACCTCTACCACATGAAAGGCTTTGCAACGTTTCCTGGGATTTGGCAACTTTTACTGGTGTTTTACTGGTGTTTCCTTTTATAGGGAAGGTTTGAAACCCATCAAGCACTCTGTGGACTGAAATGATGTTCTACAACAGTCCCATTCTGCACATCCTTGATGCTAAGGAACAGTTTGTAGTTTAAGTGGATGCCTCTGAAATCAGGGTGGGAGAGAAGGCACCCACTGATGGTAAGACCCCCCCCCCCCCCCAGCCCCGATTGTGTGTGTGCTTCCCTTATCGCCTCTTCCCTGCAGAGAGAAATTGACAGGGAATTGGGAACTTTTAGCAGTCAAGATGGAACTGGAATATAGGAGATACTGGCTTGAAGGCTCCGAAGTACCTTTCATAGTTCTCACCAACAATCGAACCTGGAGTATCTGAAGACTGCAAAAAGGCTCTATGCTTGCCAAGCCAGGTGGCCCTTTTCTTCTCCCAGTTAAACTGTACCTTGTCTTACCGTGGTTGTAGTGGCCATCATTATTCGGGGATGTTCACTCCAATGTAGCAGACTGATGTTTGTGCTTGAAGCAAGACCTCCTGCAGCCAGTTCCTATTCTGTCCAGCCCACAGGCGGACATTGCCACAGACTTCATTAATGCTCTCCCAGATTCTACGGAATGCACCATTGTACTTCCCATAGTACTCAAGTTCTCCAAGGCAGCTCATTTTGTCCCCCTTTGGAAGTTATCCAATGCAAAAGAGACAGCCCAGGACCTCATGGAGCACATTTTTCAGGCTCCATGGCATACCCCGTATTATTGCTTGATAGTGTCCAAATTCTGGCAACATTTTTGCAAAATAGAAGAATTCCTAGTATCTACTCAGGTTATCACCCACGGACTAATTAGAACTAATGAATAGTTGGAGGCCCTGCGATACAACATAATTACTTCACCTAAACACTAGCCAGATGATTTACCCTAGATCGAATACACACACAATTCCTTGTCATCATCAACCACTAATATGTCCCCGTTTCAAAGGTCACCACTCTTACAGTTCCAGGAACACATCTAGAGAGCAACTGAGACGGGGTTCATCGCTATGCAGACCATCAAGGGCAGAAACGTCCCTAATATCACCAAGGTCAACACGTTTGGCTCTCCCCACAGGATCTACCTCTCAAGGTGGACACTCGCAAATTCCTTGACCCGAGGCGGTCAGCCCTGTCACAGTCCATCTCCAACTGCCGCCCGCCATGCGTCATATCCATTCTGTCTTCCATGTCTCTCACGTCAAACCTGTTATCTTCAGTGCACGCTTGCCAGCTCCCACTTCCCCTCCACCTCCCTGATTGCTTGACGATGGTGTTGCCTACACAGTCCGAAAGCTGCTCCAGGTTCGCCGCAGGCGCTGTGTTGTTGCTCCTGTCTTATCTGACCAACTGGATTTTTTTACAGTTTTTTTTTTTCGTTTGACTTTGGCTTGGATTACTCTAATAAGACCTGCTCTGCCATTTTGAGTAATTCTGCCTGCTCTGTCCCATGACACTATATTGTATCATGTATAGTATATAATAAAGTATTCAGTAAGTGTGTAAATATGAGACTTGCGTCCGTCTCAGGAAAAGGGAGCTGTATTGTAATATTTGACTCTGCCAGTCTTTCCTGCTTGTGAAATTTTATAAGGTAGCTTAATTTAACATTAATATTACTTTCATATCAATATTGCTTAGGAAATGGTCATTAAAAAATTAACAAACTTAGAGGGGCTACACAATGAAACCGAAGCTATAAATTACTAGACTACAATAATTTATTAATATGATGTAGGTGCTTCTTTTGTGGTCAATAGAGCAGCAATTCATCTTGGGAAACCCTGGTACAAGTTCTGCACAGTGGCCAGAGGCACCTTGAACCTTTCCCCTTCCAGAACAGTGGCCATGTCACTATGTGATGCTTGTGATGGAAAACGTTTCCTGACTCATTTCTCCAAAACACCCTAAACAGTGCTGGCACCACTGATACCAACATTTGCCATTGGCAGGAGTGGCCAAAGGTTTGGCTATAGCAGCCCAACTATGAATACCGAACCTCTCCCAACAAACAAGTTTTGGTGGAAAATATAATTCTGCAATGAATTGGGCAGCTGTGGTTTTATGTTTTTTTAGATGCAATCCTGATTAGTGCCCAGACATCCCTTTCAGTCAGTTTCCTCTTGTTGGATGGGGTCTGTCCTTTGGGGTGGTACAATGTCCTCACCCTGTATACCACAAAGGCTTGCTGTCGTGGTCACAGATGTGCCAGCGAGACACACACCGACAATTTGTCCTTTTTAAAACTCTGATATGCCTCCCATTATATTGCAATATATTATGTACAACTGTGCTATTTCTCTGCCAATTCAACTTTCATACTCTGGTCGTACTGATGGAATGTGCATCAGTGAAGACTGGCCTCCAGGTCGCGCATATATAGGTGTGAAACTCAAAGACAGTTGGCTAGAATTTAATTTCAGTTCCTTTGTCGAACCCCTGTACTTACTACTAATACGTTTGTTTATACAGGACTGCACAATCTAATAGTTTTTCTATTGTCACCCATAAAGTCATATCAGGTTTTGCTTGTGTACAACACTTTGCATAACAAATAGTGGCTAATTCATTAAAGAGTAAAACTACATTATTTAAAAATTTCTACACTTAAGCTAATATGAAATGCGAAAATGACTCCAAGAATCAGACCTCAATATTGCAAATATAGTATAAAGTCAACTGAATGGGTTTGTGTTTTTCGACTTCACACTGAAATACGCCGCCTTAACGTTACCATTTTTAACCACATATCCCACGTATAGAAGTGGAATAAACAAAAGCTCCGTGTTCCTGTCTGTTCTCCGACAGAAATAAGCTGATGTTTTCCTGCGTTAAAACGAAACTGAAAGAGTTACTATACTTCTAAAATTTACAACTGGATAATACTCCCATCTGGATTGTATTTCTTCCCTATGTACAGTAAGCAAGTATACTTCTCTCATTATCCGAGCTGCCTTCGTTTAAACCTAAGCGATTAAAAAAAAGTTAAATATTTCTTTACTTTCGTAGCAATTTTTTTCCTGTTTGCTGGACGGTGTTACATTTTAAAGACGTATACATACATGTAGTCCAATCCGCAATACAGTATCTGGACAATCACGTCTAAAAGTAACTTCATCTATTTATATGATGGTTTAAATGAAAATAGGATTAGGGTTTCAGGTGAAATAACTACAGATAAGCACATTAAAGTCTTTCCTAAAAGAGCCTTTCTGTTTCGATAACGCTCAAAACTTACTTTTAAAACGTCAGAAAGCGGTGTTTCAAGATAGTACTGAATCAAATTTCACGGTCATATCAGTAATCTTAATATTAACTGTAACTAGAGAACACTGACAACTGTTCTGATGGTCAGATGTGACATTTTATCTAGACATGAGGTTTTTACTTGAGGACTCATTTTTATGCTATTATAGCAGACATGCAGTGACCTCTACTGAAGACAATTGTATTTTTTTCCAACCTGGATATCGTACGTGTAAAATACTCCCAGCCTATACAACTGCAGCAAAGGCATTATTCTTTTCAGTAACCATAAACTATTTTTTATTATGTGTTATTCTAAAATTTACTTTTGTTACAAAATGACTACAGAATAATGACGATAGTAACAGAAGTTAGGATAACGTAACTACTAAAATGAAAACCAAACTCTTTAATTTCATTTCTTTGTTCTGTGTGGTTGTTTTGGTCTGAAGAAAGCAAGTATACAGTAAACAAGTAATTGTTGAAAACGCAGCAACGGTGCAAGTACCGTAATGTACGTAATACTTTTGCTATGACTGATTTATATCCAGTTACTGGATGGCAGTTTGCTCCCAGTGATATTCTGGGGTGACCTCGTAATCCCCTGTACTTCCCAATACGTCCGTGCTGTATGCTTATGAAATATGTCTATATGTATTTGTACTCAAGCAGCCCTCCTCAGGTATACTGGGTATTTTTGAGTTATCCAGTTTGTCCTGTCCTTATCTATAATAATGCATTACTGCACAATTCAATTAGACAAGGTAGACAGGGAAAAGTTTAAAGCAAATCAGGTCTCTGGAAAGCCCCTTTTCCTCATTGTACCACATTAATGAATTTTTAAAAATACATATATGTTTAAAAGAAAAAATTTGTGTTTGGTGTGCAGTCACATTAAAGTGTAAGTAATGTGCATCTTCAATTGGGCATCTGCGTTGTATATATGATTTATAAACATTATATAACTTTAGCAGGTGCCAAAACAACACAGAAGTTAGTACGTAAATGAACAGCTCTCAAGAAGTTAACTATAGGCATACATACAACTAGACAGCTTAAAATGAATGTCTCAGGTATACAGTAGGTGTGAGTACAATCGGAGCAAGATCTACGGAGCAACAGTAGAAGACCCTAATAAGACGACTATGCAAATCAGAAGACGAAGTGCTACTCTATTTATTTACATAGCCACCTGCTAACATCTTTGCGCGCTCACTCCCAAGCTGCCTTTTATATACCTCATAGGGCTAGCCTGGTTTTCTGTGGTTGCTGTGTGCTGTGTTTGGGAAGCTATGGATGAAAAGGGGGAAACAGATTTTACTAGATTAATATGTAATATATTTTCATGGTGTGCAGCCTTCAAACAGTGAGTGGCTTAGGTACCATTTGGTGTGTGCGTGTAACAACAATAAGTTAATGTCCTACCAGCTGTTATGTGCAGTTATTTTTTATTGGGCTGCAGTGGTTCAGCAATGTGTGTAATTCAGTAGCCTTTGCATTTTTATATTTATACTCAGGAAGGGACTTGGGAAGTGAAACTTCTGCCTTTCCTTACCGTTAATAACATTGTGATATACATTAGGTTTCCTCTGATATTTGTACTTTTATTAATTTTTAAACAAATGTGTGTAGAATAACATTGAAACATTGGGTGATATAGAACTGCAACATGATGTCTGAGGTTGGGGCATCAGAGGGGATTAAATGTTTTCGACTTATGAAGGCCTATAACTTTTTGGGAAAATGGGGTACATATCCATCAATCCATTCTCCCTCTCTCCCTCTAAACCACCCATCACTGAGTCATAGTCAACCTGGAGGCAGTCACTGAGCTGTCACATAAATAAGGAAAATGAAGTTATAAGAAAACAACACAAAGGAGAATAATTTCACATAAGAAAATGTTTTAATGTTTCGTGCAGTTATGTTATAAATCAAGTCAGAGCATCTAGTCTGTTTTTAGTAGGGTGTCGCCTAAAATGGAAGTGGGTCTGTTGTGTTTTTTTCTAAAAATAAACACTTTTAATTTTGAAGAATGGGGTGCGGTAAGCACAAAAACATGATTTTTCTTGTATGTCAAAGCACGATTTCTCAAAAAAGCTGAATTCTGCTGTTGTAGTTTTGATTACATAAAACATCTGTTGATTCTGTGTCCTTTCTTGAAAGCACATTTAGACTGTGCAACATTGCAAATTAGACTGATGATAGAACTTTATCCATGCTTTTTCTATTACATTTTGTTTAGCTGATTAAGTCTACAGAGAATAGCCAAAGCCTGCATTTCGGTAAAAACACTATTGATTTTCCCATTCAAATGATGAATCGCTATTTGTCAGCTTTCACATTTAAACCTGAACCTTTTTTTCTGCACTGATAAATTGCAGGAAATAAATCAAATCACCGAACCACAGAGCTTCTAATGAGGGGTGGGGCTTATAGATTGAAACAGGTCCTACTAGGATGAGCTGAGCTGAGTTCCTGTCACTTTCACGTTATAATTGTATCACCGGGAAAGAAGTCCTGCTGCCTTTCTGCGTTTTGTGAATTCTCTGTGCTTTGCTGTTTGGTTCTTAAGAACAGCATACCTGGGCCTTAAGACAGCTTGGCAGATGCTACATTACACAGTTCCATGCAAAGTCTGAATCATCAGCAGGTTTTGTAGAATCTAGCACTGCTAAATTTTAATTTGAAATTTGATACCCTTGTATCTGTTCTGCTATTTGTTTGCTCTTGGATTATTACTTGGGGGGGGGGGGGGGGGGGGGGGGGGTAAAAGCAGTTTTGGGGCCCCAAAAATAAAGGAAAAAAAGGG
>JABFEA020000001.1:27675495-27686385 GCA_019775915.2 Cyphomyrus plagiostoma
TGGTCCTTAGCTGGAAAAGGGTGGAGTGCTCTCTCCGGGTCAGGGATGAGGTCCTTCCCCAAGTGGAGGAGTTTAAGTATCTCAGGATCTTGTTCTCGAGTGACGGAAGGATGGAGCGGGAGATCGACAGGCGGATAGGTGCGGTGTCAGCAGTGATGCGGGCGCTGCATCGGTCTGTCGTGGTGAAGAAGGAGCTGAGCCAAAAGGCAAAGCTTTTGATTTACCAGTCTGTCTACGTTCCTACCCTCACCTATGATCACGCGCTGTGGGTAGTGTCGGTGCACTGCTACTGGAACTAATTTCCCGGAGGAACCTTCCCGAGGGATTGATAAAGTTCTATCTATCTATTTATCTATCTATCTAGTGAACGAAAGAACAAGATCACGAGTACAAGCGACCAAAATGAGTTTTCTCTGCAGGGTGGCTCGGCTCTCCCTTAGAGATAGGATGAGGAGCTCGGTCATTCGGGAGGGACTGAGAGTAGAGCCGCTGCTCCTCCGCATTGAGAGGAGCCAGATGAGGTAGCTCGAGCATCCGCTTAGGATGCCTCCTGGACGCCTCCCTGGTGAGGTGTTCCGAGCATGTCCCACTGGGAGGAGGCCCTGAAGAAGACCCAGAACACGCTGGCCTGGGAACGCCTCGGGATTCCCACAGAAGAGCTGGAGGAAGTGGCCGGGGAGAGGGAAGTCTGGGTTTCCCTGCTGAGACTGCTGCCCCCGCGACCCGACCTCGGATAAGCGGAAGCTAATGGATGGATGGATGGATAATAATAATAATAATAATAATAACAATTATTATTATTATTATGATTATTATTGGTAGTAGTACTAGTTGTAGTAAATAAATAAAGTATAACTTGCTATATATAGCAACCTTCATTTAAAATCATTTGCAAATATTTGCAAAGTTGTAATTTGTCTGATATTTAAAGTCAATCAGAATGTAGTAGTAACAATGGTTAACAAATAAGAGATGAAAGATTTGTACTGTCATGTTGGCCAGCCCCCGGAGCGCAGACAAAAGCACGGAAGTCAGGAATCGGGGAACACGGGGTTTAATTCAAGGGAAAGGCAGGCAAAGACGCACTGACAATACATGGAACGTCACGGAAACGTGGACTAAATACAGTGAACTAATAACAACAATCAGGGACAGCTGGTAAATATGGGGAATCCACACAGGGTTAAAGAGGGGGCGTGGCACACGGGAGGAGCGGACGATCTGGACATGACATGTATCTGGGCTTAGGGACTGTTTGAAATGATGGACAAATTATCAACTTTAAACTTTCTTTAACTTGTTTATTAATCTAATAATCCGAATTATTATATACATTTTTTCTTAACTGGAGAGTGGATCAGTGCAGACATTTACAGACAACCAGAAAACAATAAAGGTCTAATTAGGGTTCCACAGCCTGTCATTGGACACAGCCCCTTATAGCTGTTTTATATCATTATGTCTTTTACATGGATAGTATAGTAAGTATAGTACTTACCTGTTCTGCATAACAACACTATTAATTCTCAGTACCAAGCAGACAAGCTTAACCCCCACAAATGAAGCAGTGTTGTGGTCAGCTTGCCTCACATATTAGATACTGTTCTCCAACACCTAAGGACAGCTAACTCCTTAACAGTTTTCATTATACGTTGCTATTGTTATTCTGGCAATTTATTTTTTAATCTGGAAATTCATCTATCCATTTTCCATAGCCACTTCTCCTGTACAGGGTTATGATGAGCCCGGTGCCATCCCAGGAAGAATGGGGCATGAGAGAGGGATGCCAGCCCATTGCAAGGCAGTCCCACCCACACACATACATCAATTTAGAGACTCCACTTCACTTTATTGCATGTTCCTGGGGTGTAGGAGGAAAGCACAAGACCTGGAGGAAACTCCCATCCCTTAGAATGGAATATAAATTGTATTAATTGATACTATATTTAATGTATGATTGCCAGACTCTCCTATTGTGTACCACACCCATTGGCTACTTTATTAGGTACTCCTTGCTAGCATCACGCAATTGCTGCAGATTTGTCAGCTACACCTTCATGCTGTGAATCTCCCGTTCCACCACATCCCGTAGGTGTTCTATTGGACTGAAATCTGGTTACTGTGGAAGCCATATGAGAACAGTGAACTCATTATCATGTTCAAGAAACCAGTCTGAGATGATATGAGTTTTGTGACATGGTGCGTTATCCTGATGGGAATTGCCATTAGAAGCTGGGTACAGTACACTGTGGTCATAAAGGGATGGACATAGTCAGCAACAACACTCAGGTAGACTGTGGTCATAAATGGATGGACATGGTCAGCAGCAACACTCAGGTACACTGAGGTCATAAAGGGATGGACATGGTCAGCAGCAACACTCAGGTAGACTATGGTCATAAAGGGATGGACATGGTCAGCAGAGACACTCAGGTACACTGTGGTCATACAGGGATGGACATGGTCAGCAGCAACACTCAGGTACACTGTGGTCATAAAGGGATGGACATGGTCAGCAGCAACACTTAGGTACACTGTGGTCATACAGGGATGGACATGGTCAGCAGCAACACTCAGGTACACTGTGGTCATACAGGGATGGACATGGTCAGCAGCAACACTCAGGTAGGCTGTGACATTTAATCGATGCTCATTTGGTACTTAGGGGCCCAAAGTGTGCCAAGAAAACATCTCCCACACCATTACATCACCACCATCAGCCTGAATTGTTGATACAAGGCAGGATGGATGCATGCTTTCATGTTGTTTGTGCCAAATTCTGACTCTACCATCTGAACATCAGAGCAGAAATTCAGACTCATGTGACCAGGCAATGCTTTCCAAACTTTCATTGTCCAGGTTTTGCGAGTTCCTGCCCACTGTAGTCCATCTGCTTCAGGGTTCTACCTTGTAACTGCCATCTACAACTGCTGAACCCGGTATCAGGCAGGGATTTGCCGGCAGTGCCATCGGGCTCAGACTGAGGTGTAGGTTTATTCAGAATGATGCTGGGATAATTACCGGCTCGCCAGTGGGGCTGGGTGGCTCTTCTACCTTCTCCGCTGTTTCTCGACCCTGCATACAGTCAGTTACTCACACATTCCAACAAACACTTTCAAAGGTGGAACAATTACTGTAGACCACAATCAGATCATTAAAAAAGGAGCCTGTTCTGTCCTCTCTAGTAAAACACCAAAATGAATCGATTTCTGTGAATGAGATTTGCTGTCTGCTTGACATTTGATGAATATTTCAATTTAATTAATATTTCAGTATTGGATGTATATAACCAGGGATGAAGCTTATGTATTTTATGAATGTTACTAGTCAATTTTACGGATGTTGCTAGTTGATTTTATGAATTTCACTAAAGTTACTAGTCAACTGGGCTAGATCAATTAAAAAATGTAGTCAAAATGTATTTTATTTAACTATCCACTGGGCTAGTGCTCTTGCCCTTCATCTGAATTAACTGCCTCGGGTAAATGGGCGAGTTTACTTTTCAGCCCAGTATGTAACTTAGGTGATATTTTAAGAACTTCCAGTTGTGATTCTTATTCTACATTTTAAGGTAAAAGAGAAATCGGCTGAACTTCTATCCTACTGACTTTTGCTTTCGCAGATTCAGGCTGTTGGTCAGAAGGCAAAGACATTTTAGGAAACTTCGTGTGTGAGCTGCTGAAGCAGTACTTACAAATGCTGCTTCAGAGGGGAATTTCCCCTCAGCTTCACATGTTGGGGGTTCCTGTATACAGAAAAGGTTTGTAATGTATTCTCTGTGGTCCTTGGTGCCCCCTGATTATGTTATCCGTAATAAAAAAAGTGTGTGGCTCTCTGGGTCTGTGCCAGTGAGTGGAAAGTTGACCAAAGTCCTTAACCCCACCTCTGCGCTCCGAACCCGTATATATATATGTATATAAATGGAGAACAAAATGGGATACATGAAAACTATCCAATTCCCCCAGGGGGATGATTAAAGTAATACTAACTAATCTTGTTAATAGTTAATGGGGTAAAGATAGATTAAATTGATGTTTCCACATCATCATCAGTTCTTGTGCTGTTAGCCTCTGTGTGATACTGCTTTCTTCATCTGGACAGGTGCTGAATTGCTGATATTTACCGAATTTGATAACCCTTTGATATTACACTGAGGGGAAAAGCCACAGAGTCCCTCAGCGGGCCTGGCTTCTTCACTCGTTAATGTCTCTTGCACATCCACCCCTAGGTCCTACACAAACACAAAGGAAAGGAAATGGTTCATTAAATAGTAATCCCGCCAAGTCAGGGAGTTCAGAACCGTGTAAACTACATTAAGCATCTGATTTTAAGCTGTGAAATGTGCAGAAGAGTGGAAATCACTCACATTACCTTAAAATTAACTTGTTGACATAAGAGGATTTAAGCTGCTATTACAAATATTTTGTTAAGACTATGACTGCGTCTGCTCACACAGCCTGGGATAGGCTCCAGGTCCCCACAAGCCAGACCAGGATAAACGGTTAAAAAGTGGATGGGTGAGGTAGAATCTGAGAGACTCACTGCAGTTTCCCCTTTAGGGGGGCTAGTCTCCCCAGCATTAGTGCTGGTATCTGTGGAGGGTTCTTGGGTCTGTCCCAGATCAGTCACAGGTCCAGGATGTTCTTCCGTTCCAACAGCAGGGGGCGCAGCCTGTGCTGCAGGCTTATAATAGAACAGGGAGGGTAACAAAACATAAACACCCCCCTCCCTCCAGGAAATCTGCTGCTACCAGCGTATGGAGGAATAAAAATGGAATAAAGGAAAGTTGAGGGTAAAGGATTTTCCATGAAAGGTATTAAACGGAAAATTAGCAAACAAAAAGAAAACATTTTATTTTTTATTACAAACTGATACATTTCCAGAATAACTGGACTTTTTTTTAAATAAAAAAGTATCTGATGTTAATGCTACATGCATGCATTGATTCTCATGAGAACATTTCTTTTGAAGCTGAAATGATCACTCACCACTTCATCAAACACACTATGAGCCGAATCTTTGGCAAACCCCGAGATGGCCAGCTATAGAGCATTGTGATGCAGAGAATGAGACAGGAGTTAGATTAAGCTCATAGAATGGACGTCTGCTCCATTATATGGAGAACTGAAACGGTTCTATACCCCAGGCCCAAGTACAAACTCTGTACAACAGCACTTAGAAATTAACATCTTAATTAAAATCTCAATTATCTCAAGATTTCAAGGTGGGATAATTACATGTAGAATAATTTAAATCCAGTGCACCGATGATAACCTTTCCATATTTTACACATATTATTACTTTTTCATCACCAAATACACTGTTTTCTAAAAAATTAAATGTTTTAATTGTATTAGTTTTACTTGGTGATACAATACAGCAAATACTTGCATTTGTTTATATAGCACGATTACTCATCCATATCATCTTTTCAATACTATTTAATCATAACGTAATCGGTGGTGGATTGATGTATTAAGCAAATATCCAATATTACTGCATTTGTACTACAAACAATCCTCACTTTTCCTGCAAAGCTAATTATGTGGGCACCTTGGGTGCTGGGTCTGATGCCTTCGTTCAGTCTCAGCTTTTCTTTTCTTTGCAGAAGTTGTTATTTTTGTACAGTTATTCACAAGCGAAATGCTTTGGGTGTAAATCAGTGTAAACTGAAGGGTAATTAAAAATCTGCAAGACTAACTTATTTCCTGAATCGCTCATTATGGCGCTAATTCCTTAAACGACCTTGGAGAGAACTGAGAGAGGAATCTGGCGAGAAAAAGGGGAGTATATGTGATGATATGACCTGGATTAGGAACTGGAAGGCAGTGGGAAGGAGGGATGGATGGATGGATGAATGTTATTTAATCAAACTCTACTGCTTTGACCACCATGTATTATTTATATGTTCTTCTTCCCCATTTAATTGACATCTACATTACAACTCAGACACCGTTGACTTGAGCTTTCATTTACCTTTGAAAAGTCGTCAAATGCAGTGCTGGAGACCTACAATGAACACAAAGGGGAAATGTAACATTTACTGTAGCATTCACACTAAAGGCCGAGGGGAATATGGAAGGCCTAAAAATATTAGGAAGAGAAGCAGGTTAAACGGAGGTTGGGAACTGCAAGAGATGGCATGGAAGGGGAAAATGAGAAAAAAGAAAAAGAACTGAACTGGGACAAAGGGACTCAACTCTGAGAAGAAGCTTTGATGAGTTATTGGTCTCTGTTACATGCTATATTCAGGGGGAGAGGTGTATACCTCAGTTATCCTTCCTATACTATCCATATCCCCTGTTTGTGACTCTCAGTGCCAGTGCTCTAGAAGCTTTGGACAGAATGCTCTTTAGCCGTGTGTATGGGGGTCTTTGGCTCCCCACCTCTCACGATGCCATGGACAGAGAGAGTTCCGGCTTTGGCATCGCAGTCTCCCCAGCTGGTCTCCACCCGGCCGTCGTTGCCGAAGAAGCCATTGCTGTTACTGGCCACCTGCCACAGGCTTTCACAACTCTCGCTATGAAAGGCTAAATCAGGCAGAGCAAACCTTTGGGCTAAACCCTTAAGCTGCTCTTCTGGGGTGTCACACAGCCTACAGCCACCACTGGCCACTCCTGCCTTGCAGTTCCCTCACTGCCTGCAAAAGGGTCTGTAGCCCAACCAGCTCCCTCTCCACCTCTCTGATTTTCCAGGAATGGATCAAGGACAAAGCTGAACATTTTGATATCACGGTCAGGTGCTGCATTATCACACACATGCCACTGGTTTACCCCACGCCTCTCAAAAGTGGACCACTGTGGAGAAATCAAAATATCTGGCATCTCTGAGGGATCTCCTAGGGCTTGCTGAACTGGATCTAAGGAAGAAGACTAGCCTTTTGACTGAGAACTGTACAAAACTGATTTCAACATGTTCCATGTTGCTCATAAGATTCATGCTACTGAGATTGTTCTGCCTAGCAGACAAGCTCTCCTGGTCAACCGTATCCAAGTTTGCATCACCATGGGACTCATCAGCAGCGACATTGACATCCTTGCTCCTTGGACCTGCTCGATTTTACTCCTGGTGATCATAAGTCCCGCCAACTCATTTTGATGGTTCAGAATGACAGATTGGGCACATCATGAATTAATTTAAAGTGCCAAATTTAAATAAATAGTGGAATAATTATATATGACATCTCTATGTACATGTATATAATACAGATGAAAATAACGTTTACTTTGACTTTGAAATTAATAATGTTTTTATTTCACGTTTTAAATAATTAATGACACATTTCATTAATTGTTTTATTTCCCATTTTAAATCAGTAATGACACAATTAATTAATTATTGACACATTTATTTATTTATTTAATTAATTAATTTTGGCACACACTAATACAGTAATGTAAAGTAATACATATGCTTAATGATTATAGGAAATCTACCTGCCCTAAAGAGACAAATTGAATATTTATTGCACAAGTATGCTAACTATGGCCCATTTTAACCTTGGCAACCTGGTTTAGCAAAGTGGAAAAAAAACTCAATTCTAAAATGTGTAAGCGAATGATTAACATGTAGTAGTATTACACAGTCTCTACTTACTGGCTGTGTGGGAACAATATCTGCCTGGAAGACAGACAAATTCAACAGTTTAGTAGAAATTTAGCACATAGCGAATCACAGAAATTAACACAGTACAGAGGTAACATTCTATCTACAATAGTGACATTCCATCCTGCATTAACCAATTCAGATGAATGTGGAGTGTATTTTTGTGATTTTATTGGTTCTGTTTAGGCTAGAGAATCATGTTTACAAGAAATATCTTCAACTACAATCATTCTCTAAGCGTTTTGTTCATTTTTAGAGGACTGTATGCCTCAGCAGATTACAGTTACCTATGTACAGAAAAACACTTTGATTAAGTGAGACAGGAGTTAGATTACATCAGGCAAAGAAGCCAGAGACATCACTAGGTAGCCAGAATCTTACCGTCCACAGATCCCAGGGCAGCATCTGTCAGAAATAAACATGGTATAAGACACGTGGACAGCATAACATGACACACATGACCAATAAAAATGAGACACAACATAACAAGGGGACAGCATCACATGATGCATACATGACCAATAAGAACGAGGCACAGTATAACACGTGGCCAGTACATATACGTACAGTATATGTAGAAAAAACAAAGATCAGAGGTGCAGAGTCAACAGTCAGGAAGAAACAAAAATATTAATAAATTGTGCATACTGAAATATATAGTGTTTCTACTGTTGTACTCTAATGATGTAGGTTTATTAAAAAGTATGCTTATATACAAATGTGCCAAAACCGTCATCTGTAGATAGATTTTCAACACGAACATCCTCTTTCTTTTTATATGATTGTCTTATGACATTATGGGATTTCACTTTGATAGCACAAATCCATATCAATAATCATTTATAATTTACATTACAGCTTTATTATTATTATTATTATTATTATTAGTATTATCATCATCATAATTGTTATTGTTATGCATTCACTCATATTTCTTAAAGGTGAAATAGTCCAGGAAGCTGATTTGTATGTATCCTTCAAGGATGTAGAGTTCATACACTGGTTTTAGTCCTACAGACACCTAAATATCTGAAAACCATTTTATCTTCCAGGGAATAAAAGAAATGTAAAAAGTGAGGAAGACCTGTGACATTGGGGACTGCGACTGTCCAATGGAGGAGCAGGTGTCTGGCTTGAAGGGATCGAAGTCCAGATCCAGGAGAGACTCTGAGACCTTCTCATTCTGCGGACAGACATATCTGGCTAAATCACATTTAGGTAGCAAGCACAATTAAACTGGTGACCTTCCGATCACAGGTATGGCATCTAAACCTTTCCAGCCACATACCCCATTTGATTGACCTATTCCTACAGAAAAAAGCAAATCCATCCACAAATTATCTCTAAAAACAACATATAATGCAAAAGATGGAAACCGATTTGATTATTGTTCCTTGTTTTCCCACTATGACTAACATACGATCCCTCTGTAAAGATGTTTCATACTTTTGTAATTACTTTTGCAAGTTAATTTATCAGTATCTTTTCACAGTATTGCAGATGTGCTACATGTCTATGTTGGGGGGGGGTCAAAGGGGAGATATTACAGTCATTTAACTGGCAGTTTATCCATAGTGAAAAGACCATGACTTTGACCATGGCCTCAGTTTACAGTCTGGGCAAAGGTTTTGAGAATGACAAGTATTGGTTTTTACAAAATTTGCTGCTTCAGTGTTTGTAGGTTTTTTTGATAGATGTTTCTATTGTATACATAACACTGAAGGTGTGTGTTAAACAATAAATGCTCAGATACCTGACAAGAACTGGCCAAAAACCTCCATTACAGGGACAGGACCACAGTGGCATTGGCCTCAACTGATTGATCCCTGAACCTTTCCGGTCACTCACCAATTCCAAACAAATCATTGGCTAATGATAAGGTGTGCCCCTCTGGATGAACAATGACCCTATTTATGCCGCTTGTTTGACTCAATGGAGATATAAAGACATTTATATACTGAATCACCAAAATGAAGCCTGTTGTCCAAAATATAAGAACTGCAATATTGCAATGATAAGAAATACTGAGGTAAAGAAAATGCTTCTGCACTGACTAAAACAGCTTCAGCCATGTTGCAGTGGATGTTAATACGATTATCCCAATATCGGGCGGCAGGACTGATGTTAGGACGAATTTCCCTTGAGCAATGATGCCTAAGGATGGTGATTTTAAATCTGTGCCTCCGAGGTACCAACACCAATGACCTGCAAGCCTGATGCCAACGGCAGACTGAAGATATTGGGTTTGAGCTTTTATTACATGCACCAAAGTGAATAACAGAGTAAATTAAGCCACATGTAATATGTATTATTAAAACAAATTTAGTTTTAACAATCATTGCAGTGGCGTCTAAAATGAGTAAGTACCTTATTAAAAATCCCTGAATATTTTTTCTGACTGAAAGACGAACAGTGACAAAAAAGACAAACAACAGTATCCCTTCAAATGATTATATCTCCATCCATCTTCAACTGCTTACCCTGGTCAGGGTCACCGGAAGCCTGGAGCCATTCCAGACAGCACAGGGCACATTGCTATGGTAGCCGCTGCTTTGCCTGTACCGCCATGGCTGTATCGTGGTGGCTTTGCCTGTATCGCGGTGGCTTTGCCTGTATCGCGGTGGCTTTGCCTGTACCGCGTTGGCTTTGCCTGTATCGCGGTGGCTTTGCCTGTATCGCGGTGGCTTTGCCTGTATCACGGTGGCTGTACCATGGTGACTTTGCCTGTATCGCGGTGGCTGAATGTCAGTGGCTGTATCGCGGTGGCTTTGCCTGTATCGCGGTGGCTTTGCCTGTACCGCGGTGGCTTTGCCTGTATCGCGGTGGCTTTGCCTGTATCGCGGTGGCTGTATCATGGTGGCTTTGCCTGTATCGCGGTGGCTGAATGTCAGTGGTTGTACTGCGGTGGCTTTGCCTGTATTGTGGTAGCTGTATCGCGGTGGTTTTGCCTGTATCGCGGTGGCTGTATCGCGGTGGTTTTGCCTGTATCGCGGTGGCTGTATCGCGGTGGTTTTGCCTGTATCGCGGTGGCTGTATCATGGTGGCTTTGCCTGTATTGCGGTGGCCTTGCCTGTATCGCGGTGGCTTTGTCTGTATCGCGGTGGCTGTACCATGGTGGCTTTGTCTGTATCGCGGTGGCTGTACCATGGTGACTTTGCCTGTATCGCGGTGGCTGTACCATGGTGACTTTGCCTGTATCGCGGTGGCCTTGCCTGTATCGCGGTGGCTGTATCATGGTGGCTTTGTCTGTATCGCGGTGGCTGTACCGCAGTGGCTTTGCCTGTA
>JABFEA020000001.1:27702081-27734246 GCA_019775915.2 Cyphomyrus plagiostoma
AGGGGCCAATCAGATTTCAGAAGGGGCCAGGGCCCCTATGGCCCCGCCTCTAGAACCGCCCCTGGGTGGGCTGAAGACTCACCTTTAATGGCAGCCAGGTATCCCTTCATTTCCTTTTGCAGCCGAGTTCCTTCTGCCTGTAGGAAAATAAAATTAAGGACAGGAGAGCTTCAATTAGCAGCCTCCTGGCACTGGACTCTCCCTAAATTATCTGAACCACGGATCTCTGTGTAATATTTATTTTGGCAACTAAAAAAGTGAATGTCCTAATTTCATTAGCAGTTGAACCTGCTGTCAGACAAACTTCACTGGATCATTCTTATTAAGTTGCCCTACAAATTCACAGACAAACCAGGTGATGCCAATGCAAGTACTTCCTGTACTTATTTAATGACATACTTCCATCTCTCATGGTGTCACAGACCCCTCATTTCACAACAGGGATAATTAAGTAAAGTAGCAATAAAACTGCCCCCTATTTCAAAGTGAGAAGGCAGTGGAAAATGTAGGATGTGATCCTACACGGTGCTCAGTTCCCCGAAGAAATATGAGACGCCACCTCCTGGACAAAGTTTGCTGAACGGCGGGGATGTTGGTGCACAAAAATGTGGGAAATATCCATCCGCCCATTTTTTGCAGCCAGTTGGGAATCTCCAATTAACCTTAGTGTGTTTTTGGACACTGGGAGAACATGGCAGTTCACATATTGCCAGGGCAAGCTCAAACCCTGGTGCCAATGGTATGACGCAAGAGTGCCAACCTCTGTGCCACTGTGGCTCCGCCACAGGGAAGAATGATTTTGCATATGCTGAAACCACCCTACATAGGGGTATGGAACTGAATATCAGTGAAAGTACACTGCATAATAAATAAAAATTAATAAGCATTGGTCTAGCCATGACCTCACTCCCTTTATACCCAAAGTTACGCTCTCGTGTCTGGCTTTTAAAAACAATGTGCTTCTGGCGGTATAAGGCTGTGGCTTTTGTACATGATCCCTGCTAGTAACGGGTTCCAAAGTCAGGTTGAAGTACCATAAAATCAGCAGTTCATAGCGTAGAAAAAAGAGTGAGAAAAAAAGTGAGAAAAAGTTGAAATGAAAAATGAAAAGAAAAAAAAAAACGGTCCCACTTTTGGACAAGCATCTGAAGAAAGAGCCGCCCAGCGGGGACAGGCTTCAGGAGCCACAGCAGACGCTCCTCATCTGAGGCCAGTCATGCAGACTGCCCTGGGATTTCACACCTTTCCCGGGTTACTGGCCAACACATGGGTCAGATGAGATTCCCCGGCAGCAGACGACCACAGGCCACCTCTCTCCAGGGGGCTGAAGTCAGGGTATTTATCAGTCAGTTACAATAAGGCGGCACTTGTGTGAAGTGAACCGCATGATCCAATGGTATCTGCACCCTGAATCAATCCAGCCGCAATGAGGTACGGTCCACATGCACAAGCTGCGCTAGATCTGAAATTCATCTTCCACTAAATATGCACTTTACACCTGCGATATACAAAATCATGTTTTGGGTGCCTGTTGCGTGTCCGTGTTTATTTCAAAACAAACATTCAGATGCATATTATTTTTAGATTGTATTTTGCAGATTTCGATTTGTTATTCTGCTGTGGTCATTTCATCCGGATTGATTCCGGAGTAATCACGTTCCGGCAAGATGTTTGAAAAACATGCAGCTCAAGGGTCGCTGTCCCGTCTCCATGACAACAACCACAGTTGTGATACGCCACATTGGCACCGTGGGTAGTCCGCAAAATGCCCCCGAAATCAGCCATGCTCTCACGCGACGAGTGTGACTCAGCACCGCAGTGTGTGAAAAATCGGATTCTTCGTTACAGCAGACAGATACGCAAGGATGTTTTTACGGAGCTATGAGGAGGATATGGTGCGACAAAATGACAGCTTATGGTGTGAGAAAATAGGCAAATGGAACATAACCATCTAGATTTGCTACTTTAAAGGAACAAGCCATAAAAAAGGAGCTGAACCACTGCTTCCTACCTATCCTTCCCACACATAGGTGAAATTATTTACATCACTCATCAAATTAACAGTTACATTTTACATCTTTACTTATTGCAGCAGACACTCTTATCCAATGCATACAAGTAAGAAAACATAGTTAGCCAATCCCCAATGCGATCAGGGTTAAGGGCCTCACTCTAGGGCCCAATGGTTATATCATCACTCTCCCATCTATGGGATTTGAACTGACGACCTTCTGATCACGAGCACAGGATCCAAACCTGCTGAGTCACACATCGACCCCCAAAGTGAGAAAAGCCTACAGGACTTGGTATTCCCAGGAGGTCTCCTATCCAGGCACCAACCAGGCCTAATGCTGCTTCATTTCTCATGTCGGATAAGTTCAGCATGTTCAGGGTTGGTATGGCCGTACACTACAGGATTCTAAAGGAGTATGTCCTCAATTTTTCCCTCCCCCAAAACATCTACATCCGCCTGCACATCACATGCTGCATTAAATATTAGATTGATCTTCTAAAAGCTTATTCTGATCAGGGTCATGGGGGGGGGGGGGGGGGTGAGGGCTGTTCCCGTCACAAGGTAAATCGTCACAAAATGCCAGTGCCTTAAATATTCTGGCTAAAGCTTTGTAATAAGGCTGTCAGAGAGTGCAGACCTTGATTAATCCATATTGGTCTCCATCAATACAGCTCGTTCCAACACGTCCGATCATCCAGCAAATGGGGAAGCTCAGGTCTTTCATAAGGATGTGCTCAGAAGGTCTCCACACACAACGTGGATGAGGGAACCCCTGCTTGGTAATTTACTGCGTGTGTTAAATAAGGTGAAGGCAAATAGAATCCCAGTGACCACTAATGATTGAATTGCTTAGTAGTTTATCACGGCAGCCACAGTGCACCTTCACATCATTGCCGATCAATGACATGCCAATACATTACACTATCAGATATGTTTTACTGGGGTCAGGGTCAGATGTTTGTCAATGTCAATTCTTCTGAAATGCCTTAGATCAGTGTTTCCCAACCCGGGCCTTGGGGCCCCCAGACAGTCCACAATGTTGCTCCCTCCCAGCCCCCAGCCTATTTTTTGTGATTATATCCAACCAAAATTGTAATTCTGAAACAACATGCATATGCTCTGATATGCATAATTTCTGATTTCTGATCATAAGGTTGTGAATAGAGGATGGCAAAATTGTTGATAAAAGTTGTATAAAATGTATAAAATCACTAGCTGCATTAGGTACTGTACTACATTAATGCTCAGTTTGTAGATGTGATGCATGCAATGTGGCTTTTAAAATTTCTGAAAGCCAAATCATAACATCTACACGTGTCATTACATTCCCGGAGTGACACTGCGTTAATGTGCTGTTCATCTGGGTGCCCACGCACAACGGCAGGCAACACCAAACATTATGTCCTCAGCTCTAGCACATCTATACTGCCAGCATGTTATTTTATTTTGTGAAAAACTGCACTTGGGAAAACATAACAATTGCACTGATTTGTAAACAAAGCCACCAAAATCTCAAGTGTCAGGTATCATTCGTGCTAGCACTATGTCTCTATAGAGATACAACTAGCACTAATACTCGATTATGACCTACAGTAGGGGTTTAATTATCTATCTATCTATCTATTTTTCTTTGCTGTCAATTTTGAGTGCCTGTTTCTTTTGGACTAGATTTAGAGCATGCATCATGAAATCCTCCTTTCCTGCAACTGAAACAGAAAAACATCCAAGTCATAGATGTACAGGAAAACAGGAAAATGCCCTGCGGCAGCCTGATTAGTACAATTAAACATGAAAATTAACATGAGAGAACAGGATGTGGAATATGGAGAATAGCAGGATGTGAATTAACAAATTAATCTCAAATCAAAGTCGATACACCAAATGCAAAATTTTCAATATGGTGCTGTTGTCAGGGTTAGCACCTGTCGCATTACGCCTCCCTTTTTGGCCAGAAGGTGTCGCTGGCCATCCTGTCCTCCCTGTGTCTTTCAAGTACTTAATGTGTTTCCCTAGCTCCACAGATTGTTATGTGATGTTATGGGCTGAGTGTGTAGCTACTAGCTTGTTAATTGTGTGTTCAAGCCCAGCAACCAGTGTTTAGCAGATTTTGTTTCCTCGTGATTCTGTTGTATTAGTTTTTCTAGTTCCTGAGTTTTGTGGTTTGCATTCTGATTTGGTTTTTGCTTTGTGCCCTTGGTTGTGTTTTACATGTCTTTGTTATTTCCCTAGTGTTGGATTATGTTTCCTAGTTCCCAAGTTCCATGATTTAGTTTATTAGATTCACCTATGTGTTGTTCCTCAGAGCCTCTTGATTGTTCTCACCTGTCCTCTGTTTCTTTGTTAACCCTTTGTATTTAAGTACCTGATCCTGCTCTGTTCCTTGTGGAGTCATTGACTGTGTTTGCTTGATTATTGGTTTTTATGTGCACTTCCCTTCCTGTACTCCATGTTTACCAGTCTAGATCATTTTTTGTTCTGTTAGTTATATTGTACCCCCAAGCCCATGACAATTGATACTTAAAATGTTTCGCAGCCATTTTGTCTTCAGCTATTAATAGGTGTCTTTTTCATTCTTTATACTCATTTTTTATAGTGAGAACAAAATTTTAATACTGAACCGTCTAATAAAGCTATTCTTTACAATGAGCACCATTTTAAAAAAGGAAACCACTTCTAATACTATATTTTCTAAATGCATTTAGATTTTTCTTAGTATATATACATACAAAAGAAACACTCTGTAAAGTATTTAGGTAAAGCTATGGAACTTTCCTGAAAGGTACTTACGGAGCATGGAAACTATCACATTAGAAAGCTGGCATACAGTTTCCAGCATCTCCTGCGATGTTAATGAATAGTTCACATTTGTCATACTTGAATTTCTCTCTGTCAGAAAGGCTGACCACCTTTCTGAGTAGGTAAGAGGGAATCCTATCATTCTGCAGCAGGAAATTGATTTCGGAATCCGCTGCACTGCTAGGAAGCTGACCCCTGAGCTGCCATTGTGCACACAAATGCGGTCAGCAATCCACCTGAGTTTCTGATGGCAGCCCTCTCTGCCTTGAAAGCTTAAAAGACATGGGAGAGCCTGGCTGTTTTTCAAATGTAATGTGACAATGAAAACAATATTTAACCAGACTGAACGTACAACAGGCTCATGTATGTTCATTTGGCAATTACTGTACCAGTAGGTCTAAATGAATGATTAGAGGTTTGATATAGACTTTTAAGTAATGTATTATGATGGCATTGCAGACAATAAGCAAATGTTCTTAATGGGTGAACTACTGCCAACACTTATATCCATACACCCTATTCTTACATGCAGTGAGAACCTTGAAAGCAAAAATGAAATAGCAATATTACAAAAAAAAATTTGTTCGGCCTAAGCACAGGAAATCAGTACAGCATTGATGATAATTATGTTAAGTGATTCTGTTGCTCATGATTAATGACTTTTATTAATCAATCCCAAAGCTTTTTATTGGATAATCTGAGACGTGATTAAAATTTGAACATTTCTGTTGTGGCGAACACAGCTACTCATTAGCGAACCTACGGCAATCTCTACTTTCCTGATTTTATTTGCTTAATCTTACTATTTGGAACAACACTCACTATTTACCATTTCAAATGACAACTAATGGATAAAGACGGCATTTTCCTTACAGTCTATCTTGATCTCCTGCATTGACAGGACAGTCACAGCACAGACACAGGTTTGCATCAGGATACCATGTAAGCATGAAAACACCCCGATTCCACTTCTGAACTCCACGATATTGAAGAGGCTCTTAACTCTCCAGCTGAGAGTAAATGCCAATATAATTCATTAATAACAGGTTTATTTCTGTAGAGGGGGTGGCATGGTGGTGCAGTGGTTAGCACTGTCGCCTCACACCTCTGTGACCCGGGTTCTATTCTCCGCCTGGGTCACATGTGTGTGGAGTTCGGGTACTCCGGGTACTCCGGTTTCCCCCCACAGTCCAAAAACATGCTGAGGCTGATTGGGGTTCCTAAATTGCCCGTAGGTGTGCATGTGTGACTGACTGGTGTGTGGGTGTGTCCTGCGATGGGCTGGCCCCCCATCTGGGGTTGTTCCCTGCCTCGCGCCCATTGCTTCCGGGATAGGCTCCGGGCCCCCGCGACCCAGTGGGATAAGCGGTTTAGAAAATGGATGGATGGATGGATTTCTGTAGAAATAAATGAACCACAGAATGTTTGGCTCTGCCTCAATCAGCTCAATCACATAGAAATTACACATACAAAATGCTAGAGTTTAATGTCTATCTACCTACATATAGAGTGATGATATATAATAGAGCAACAGACATCAGTTATGGTATTTGCTGCAGATTAAAGGTTAAATGATGTACAAACATTTTTTACAGTTCTAACCAACCAATCTTATTGATTAGGTAGCCATCTTGTAGTCAGCTGTGCTTTTGGGTGCAAGCTGTAACAAAGACTGCAGCCAACATTTTTAATGGAAAGCTTCCGAGCCAAGCCAGGTAGCTGAAATGAATCTTTTTAAATTCAAAACAGATTTAAAACATTTTCCGTCAAGAAATAAGTTCAAATCCAGAGCATGACATGGAAGGACAACACAGCCAGGTCAACAGAAAACAGACAGAAACAGAGCTGAGGAACTGAACACACGATATGAGAGATGACAACAAGATCCTCATCTGGCCTGTGTCGTTATCGAATGAAGCCAAGTGTCGAATTCCGTATGTGACCGGAGAGCCAGGAATCCAAACAAATGGATTTATTAGGGAAAACCAAGGGGAGTCCAGGACAGCCAGCAACAAACATCAAAAACAGATCTTAAATGCAAGACATGACATCAGAATGAACGCAGGACAGCTGATACGTTGGGAATTCACATGAGGGTAGCGAGGTGGGCGTGGCACATGAGAGGGCTGGACGGAGGGACATGACACCCGTCTTTACAGAGAATCTCCATCGTGATTTTCGGTGTGGATGCAGATTCAGAGCATGCTTTCAAACAAAGCAGGGAGGAAAATCATTTCCCATCAGCCAAACAAGGTACAATAGTCACTTATCTCAGCTCTTGGATTTCTGTGGCTTCCCTCTGGAGGGGGGGCTCATTAAATGTAAATGTGCTGCTGGCTTGCACAGAGCTACACTCAGGCGTCTCCTGAACTACTTGAAGGGCTGAGAACTTGTGTGTTCAAAGCAGCATTTCCACAAATCGCTGTTGTACTGAGCTGTTATTTTTCCGCTTGTGGCCTTCCTGTTTGCTTTAGTAAATTCGGCCATTCTCCTCTGATCGCTCTCATTAATGAGGTGTCTCCAGCAATAAGACTGGATATTCTGATCACACCATGCTCTGAAAAGTCTGGGTGTTGCATTGTGTGGGAAATTTCAGGAGGGTGGCTGTTTATGAGATGCTGGAACCACCCTGTCTGGCACCAGCAATCACACTGCATTTCAAATCACTTAGACCCTGCATCCTAGACTGCTGCTCAGACACACAGTAAGTGACTCCTTGACCCTGTCTGAATGCTGCATATAGGAGCCGACTGCAAGCTGGTTTGGCTAATAAACTCGCCACTGAGTAACCATCCTCATGTAGCGGCATGGTTCCATTATGCAGTCAGCAGTGGTGGCCAGGCTCACAAATTGCCCACACAATCCTGCTCACCTTACATAGGGGGGTTTATTTCACACAGCTGATTACTTTTTAATGCACCTCAGAGTTTTGCTGTAGCAATATCAGCTGGAGTGGGCAGTTGCTTGATTCCCTTCTGAATATGGAAAACGGGGGTTTTGTGGTACAACAGAAGTGCCTTTCTGTTAAATCCAAAGATGACTTACTAAATATTTCACAATATAGGAATCATTAAGTTAGAGATTATACACTACAGTACTTGTGCGACCCAAAATAAACAGCACAGTCCTTATGATGTTTTTTTTCCCCAAATTTGACCAAATATTAGGCGTATATCATCTGTGACTAATAGAAGCAGGAAAGTTGTGATAATTTTTTTCCAAATAGTTTCTAAATTTTACACAAAATCTGTTACATATTGATTGCTTATTCATCATTAATTAATTAATTAATTGTGGTGCATATTTTATCTCAAGTAGTTACTATATTTGTTACTATATCCGTTAATTCTGTAAACCTTTGCGAAATATGAAGGAACTACAGAAGGAACAAATCATGAATAACACAAGTGAAATACTGACCTCATTTGTGTTTATCACTAATGAATCCTGATGCATCATATCTCAATTAGCAACCATGTTTGTTCATGATTTGTACCTCAGTAGTATCTGAGTCAAGCAAAGTGTTACCAAAAAAACAAAACTTCAATTGCTACATTTTTCTAGTGCATGCAAAAATCTAAGAATTAGCATTCTGATGCTGATACAGTATTAATTCTGATTACACACATTTATGACCTGGATTGAGTATGGCATGAGAATCAGAACACTGATTCCTTTGTTTTTTTGACCAGTCTGAAAAAACAATACTGATAAAGCAAGCCCACATTTATTTCTCCTTCCCTTCCAGGTGGGGGTCAAATGTCTTGTTAGCCTATCTGACGGGACATCACTTCAACATGACAGAGGCAGGGAAGACATACCTGATTTTTTATCTAGTAATTTACATGACAGTTAGAGAGCTAATATCTGAGGCAATTCCTCTGGTTTTGCTTACAATTTCACAGACTCCCCCCTCCCCAATTTGGCCACTGATATCCTACCTCCTGTTTCTTAAAGTTTTGGACAAATACTTCAAACTGTTCATCCTTCGTCTCGTCGGCCTTGCCCAGCTTCTGGAGCACCTAGAGGAGACAAAGCATGTTGTGAGACAAAGGCAACCTTGTTCATTGTTTAAAAAACACCTTTAAAGTAAGATGTGTAGGTAAAATGTGTCTTCAAAACCCATATGGGAGAGATTACCAAGTTCTGTCAATAACTACCTGATTTCACCCCCACCTGAACCAATAAAACAAAACATTGGTATTACTCAGTGATGAGTGGGAGCACATGATAGTACCAATAAAGCCTAATTTCTCCCAGGCCAACAGTATCACAGCAGTCTGTCTGTTTAATTCTATTTATTTTTGTAAATGGACCACTCTCATACCATACAATCACTGGCTATATAAATATATCAATAACGAATTAGTAAAGATGCTGTTGGTACAGCAACAGTGCAATTCCTGGACAGCCTCCCCCATCTAATCCCTGCCACACTCCCAACCACGGTCATTTCTAGAATTATTGTATGGATCACTTGGAAATGTGAAAGCCAATAAATGTGTTTTTACCCAATTGTCCTGAACATGGCATGTACCTGACGTAAACTAAAGCACACCTATTCATTTATTACAAGTTTCACTTAATTGAAGTTTCAAAGTTTTGTCACATACATATGTATATCGCATACAATATGCAGTGAGATGCCCATACATTTAGTAAACACAGAGATGATAACTTATTACAAAAATTAGACATTAAATTATAATCATAAATATCTATGGTGTGCAAAACTGACAACAAGTGAAGGTAATAGAGTCTATAATTAAGCATTTATTTATGTACATGTGTGGGTTAAGATGGCTGCTGGGAATACGATGCTGCGGAGGTGTTAAACACTGCACTCTTTTAGGATCCCAACTGTCTGTGCAAAGAAGCTCTTCAAACAGACACAAACATACAGATACATACAAACCCTACTGCAGTTTTTTGCAACCTAGACTGTTTTTGACTGTGCAGACGCAAGCCCCAGTGAGCTGGCTAAAAAACAACCTCACAGGTACAATGGGCTGTACATAAAATCTGAGTAATATAACAGATGCCAAACTTGTGGAAACTGAAGACTAGCACTCTCAACAAGAAAAACCCGCAATAAGTTGAAAAGTTTACCACAATACCATAAATTTTAACTACACACGCTCCCCACTTCTCCAAAAAAATCCATATTGAAAGCCCAGCTCTGTGTGACTTGTCTCAACGCAATCAGGATCACCAAATTTGCACATTTTCTTTCATGTGCTGACTAGGATTACAACTGGACGGGTGAGAAAACGAATACATGTCCCAAATACATACAGATTCCACAGGATACCATTGCTATTTTTAAAATAATTAACTTCTGATCAACTCAGACTTAAGAGCAACAGTTCAACAACAAAACTGTAAATCAGCAATAACAATAAAAGTGCTATGAATTTCAGCAAATCAACAACACATACACATGCACACTCGCACGCACACACACACAGCATACAAGCATACAAATACAGCCATAGCCAGTCACTGAAATCACTAATCACTAAAATGGTAAGAAAATTAAATTCCTGTGGATTTAATAATTTTTATTTATTTGTCGTTAAAATGTCCAACAAGAATGAAACAACTATTAATTTGAAAAATAAAAATATTTAATAATAATGAAAGGTCTGTATCTATGAACTAACATCAGTTAAAGTCAGTACAAAAACAGCGACATTTGTCCATCTTTATTTCTGATAACGGATTCAGTCCTCCAGGGAATGGATGATATTATTCCTGCACAAATCTGTGTGGAGATGGTCTTTTCATTTGCTCTTTGCTGCAGGGGTTTTGTTGCTCAACCTTCTGCTGTAAAATTACCGAAAAGTGTTCTATTGGATTTAAGTCAGGAGACATGCCTGACCAGTTCAAAGTTTTCAATTTTTTTATTTTCAACTTTTTTTTTTTTGCAATGTTTTTGGGATCGTTGTCATGTTGAAAAATTCCTCTTCTGCCAAGATTCTTGAGACTGGATATAATCACATAGTATTTCCGTTAATAATTGCTCCTGGAGCAGAAGGAGCCCTCAGCAACCCACCCACATGACCCTATCCACTGTGTATTTATATTTTGTCTGTATTTTACGCTGGTTATTTTACTTTAGGGTTATGGTTATCTGTACATTCACCCAAGGGATATAGATCTATCTATGTATGTACCTACCCACCTACCTGGCTGGTTGATTGGGCCGTCCTAGCCTGATGCCAGGAGAGCAGGATGGCACAGATGCTGTCCTCTCCCTGCTTGCCTGCAGTACTTACAATATTGAGGCAACACTAAGATCAAGGGCCCCTCAAATTCCGTTTGATGATGCTTGCACCCACCCAACACTAATACCTACAGTGGGGGGGGGGCTTTAATGCCAGCCCCAGAGCTGCCAGCCATCAGCCAGCCTGCTGGGCACACAAGGCGCTTAACATCTATAACGATTATTGGCATCATCAGGACTTCCTGTGTTTCTGTGAGGCACCATCACAGCGACGGTTTCTTACTAAATGGAGCTCATATAACATCCCAGAATGTAATAATGCCATCCATTTGGTTTTCATTAGCACAGATATATACCCTCAAATTGTCATTCCAGAACAAAGTTTAAACACACAGCTTTACATTTACCGGCTTATTCCTTGAGTAACACAAAAATAATAACAGGCCTTGTGCATCTGGTCCAAGCAGTCTAATGACTTAGATTTAGGCACTTCAGGCCCATTTGACTAGTTAGCATTCAAAATGAGATGTTTGAATATGAGTCCATTCACAGAAAATAAATACTCACATGATGAGCCCAGTGGACAGGTCATTACTCTGAGAGACAGCATTTCCTGCCATGCTTTTGTCTGTTATTTGTCACTCAGCTTGTTCTACACTGTTTGGCAGCATTACATTAATGTGATGAAAGCAGGGGTGTATAGAAGGGCGGAGCCACTGGAGCACTGGCCCCTGCTAAAAGCTGATTGGCCCTGGTTGTGCCCCCTCCCCTATAACTCACTTAGTCATAAAATATTGGTTAATATTGGTTAATAATAAGGGTGGCCCCTTGCATGAATTTTGGTCACTTCTGTGTCCCCCACCTTAAAAAAAATCCTAGAATCACCCCCGGATGAGACACTTTCAGAACAGAAATGGTTCCTTAGTGGAGTTTGAGTGTTTTAAAACAATTTAACGGTTCATGAATGAAATATGACATAACAGCACAGCAGTGATTCTGCATATCTGTGAATGTAACACTAACTCTGGAAGCACAAGCACTGGCATAATTACTCAGAAACGTCCGGTGCTCGTTATTGTCTCACAGACCCCAACCAACAGAACGAATTACACTGGCATCCGTTTTCACGGGTGCCATTTTGTGATCTGGCTCCGTGTGGTGAGTTATGAAGGACAAAGGATGTGATGTTTATCTGTAAAAGACAAAGCAAGTACGTCTTCCTGATGTATTTTACAACAAAAACTGCAGTTGTCAAGGTTACTATCCCACTGAATAATAAACATTTCCTTTTTAATTAGGAAAAGGCAGTAAATAAAACAACAGCTTGTCAGCCTGTTCCTTCGTCAACCTGCGTGAGTAATGAGGTCTCAATTTCTGACCGACAATCAGGAACTCGGACTCCCAAGCTGAGTATGTCCACTTCCAGGGTGGGCTTCGCTGTTCCCTGAAGCAAGGCGCCTACCTAGAATAACTATAGAGCACTGCAAAATTACTAGCTTGGTAACAAAATGATATTAACGCTCACTCCTTTGCAAGAGCACTAATAAACAACACTCAAGAGTCTGAACAGAATTCAGTGCAAACAAACCTCTATTAAATAATAATTTACAGCAGTGACTCAGTGAGGACCTCTCACGCTGGGAAGCAAATCCAAAGTCTCCCAGGGAACAACTGAAACCACATGAGTATCAGCAGGGAAGCTTGTCTCCAAAAGACATAACTTACGGCACGAAACATAAACACCTCATACAAATCTTAATTTGGTATTTTTTAAAAAATGGCAAAAACTTAACTACTGATAGAAAGAAAAAAAGGGTAGACTGAATACAAATATCCCTTCCAGGTTTTAATGATCTAGTAGAAGGTACATTCTGATGTGAATACTCTCCTTGCTTTCCTGCTCAGGAACGTTATTCATTCTACCACTGCACAATGACACAGAACAATACAGAAACACAACACTAACGATACACTTGGTTTTTATAAGAGGAAAGAATCAGAAACTGTAAAATCTCAGTGTTCCACTGTTTTTACACAGGTGGAGTTCAACAGCAGGTGATTCTGATTAGGTAAAAGCTGGTCTCAGTGTGAAACTGACTAAACGTTCTGCTAAAAGGGCAACAGACTCTCCACCCATCCATTTCCCCACAGGATGGCAGAAAGCCGGAATCCACCCAGGAAGCAGGGGGCTGCACCCTGCAAATCTATCGGAGCCTATCTAACCACGTCAGAGGTACATGCTTGGACTTAGAGTGAAAACCATAGCAACCAGAAAAGAGGCAGGATGGAACAATGTTAAATACACACACAGAGGATGGGATTCGAACCCAAAGCCCTAGAATGAACGATCAGTGTGTTGCTGAAAAAAGCTGATTAACATGTATACAAATGACAGAAGATGAACAACAATACAATACAAACAAACAAACAGAAAATGTCATGAGAAAATAATGGCTTGGACAAGCCAATGCTCCAGTAAGAGCTTTCTTCATTAAACAGACCCTGCAGGACATTTAAGTGTGCCTAGATTTTCCTAAAAGCTTAAGCCAACTTCAGTTAATTAAACGCTAAGCATCTATAAATAAAAGAAAGCCATACGGATGAATGTTCTCCAAGGCCCTTTATTGATATAAATTCCAGTTTCTGCTGTTACTATATTGGTCCAGTACAGAGGCTGCACTTAGCACAGTGACAGGCGAGAGTCATTATCAGGGCAGAGAGACCAACCAGCAAAGTCAAGCATTCAACTGAGAGAAATAGCTAGCAAAGATCAGAACAGCTCTGCCGAAAATGTTCTGATTAAATAATAAATTAAAAAACGTGGGATTGGGTAATGCTGGTGCCTCAAATTTACAGGTTTGAATCCTACCTTTTTGCTGTGTGTGTGGAATTTGCATGTTCTTCCCTTATCTCCTCCGTTACGTAGTCCAATGACAGGTATGTGCTCTGTTACAGACTGACACCCCGGTCTTGCGCTCTGTTACAGACTGACACCCCGGTCTTGCGCTCTGTTACAGACTGACACCCCGGTCTTGCGCTCTGTTACAGACTGACACCTCGGTCTTGCGCTCTGTTACAGACTGACACCCCGGTCTTGCGCTCTGTGACTCTGACCAGGGTAATCGGTTGGAAAATGGATAGGTGATGCAGCATTTATAATATTTAGTCTTTATGTTGAATAAAACATATTTATGTTATGTTACATATTAGATTATGGTGCCCTTGCCAAGTCCACAGTCTATATTTTGATGTGTCCTCCTGGATCCATTTTATCTTTGACTTCATTTCATTATTTATTGCTGTGTTTGCTTTAGATAGAGATAAAACATGAGTCAATAGCAAGGAAATGGCAGAATTACACTAATACTAAAAATGGCTTAAACACAAGTTTGAAAACTGTAAATAACAGCAGTAAGCCTGTAATACAAGAATTACTATCCAGCTACATACCTCACACACAAGCGGAGGAATACAAACTGATAATCAGCAGAATTTACATGCTGATCCCCTAACTTTCACCACAAATGTTACAAGACATTTTCTGTCTGTATTTCAGAACAACATATGGTTCTTATATGAAGTATATTTTTACACGTGCTAAGTAGGAGACACTGGGGATGATTGTGACATGGGTTAATTGTAACAAAGTCTATTTCTCAAATCAGGAATGTGGTACAAATCCCGTAACTCGCTCTGCACATGCTCAGTTGAGTCTTTATTTCACATGTGCCTATGTAAATATCATATATTCTAATACACGTTATAATATATATGTTCGGAGTGCTAAAATTATTGCTCTTAGCTAGAAAATAAACTTGTTCACAGTCTGGGATAGTTGTAGAGGTATTTCTCCAACTGGCCACCGGGCCAATTCTCAAGCCCTGGAAACTTCTGCCTTGTGCGTGTGGAACATTTCAAAGTCAAAGAAAAATTTGGTGAAATGCATAGACTAGTGGTGGGGAACCTGATCCAATGTGGGTGCCGGTTTTTGGGATGACCTCACACACATACGCACACACACGCACAAGCACACACACACAATTATTCAGTTATTAAAAGTGGAGCAGGGGCGGCATGGTAGTGCAGTGCTTAGCACTGTTAACTCACACCTCTGGGACCTGTGGTCAGGTCTCTGCCAGAATTCCATGTGTGTGGAGTTTGCATGTTCTCCCCGTGTCATCATGGGGTTTCCTGTGGGTTCTCCGGTTTCCTGTCACAGTCCAAAAACATACTGCGGCTGATTGGAGTTGCTAAATTGGCTGTGAGTGAATGCTGTGTGAGTAAACGGTGTGTGTGAGTAAATGTTTGTTTGGCTTTATTAAGATTGTTGATTTTAGTTTTGATTACCATATATTGTACGCATGTGCATACATACCCACACATTTTGTTGAATCAAATAATAATACTAATAATAATAAAAAACTTTGAATAACTTGAAATTTTTTATAACATTTATAATGTTACATTTAACCTGTGGCTGTGTTAAAACTATCACTACCTATGTGGTAACTTGTAATACGGGTTTGAGGCTAATTCATTCATTATCTGTTTGTGATAGAGATAAAACCTTCATTAGTAGAAGACACCTGCAGAGAGTTTGTATCAAATTTTGAATGTGATTCCTTGAAGGAGCTCCGAGGTACAGGCAAAAATGTAAAAAAAAAAAAAAACGCTATAATCATCCCGGTCTCTCCTATTAGAATAAGGGATGCGGGAAAAACGTTATTGCTTTAGGTGGTGAGACAAAGAGCAGGCAGATTTGTGTTGTGTTGTCTGGTCCAGAGACAGACACCAAGGTTGTACAGTTACCAGGTACTGATGGCTGGCAGATCGATCACTACCATTACCATTATTAGTAGTTACAACCGTTTTCTTCTACATACAGCTTATACATAATACAATGCTTTTAGTGTCATGAGAGTATGCTCTGCATGTTATTACCACACTTGTAGCTTCTGGGTAGGTCCGTAAGCTAAGTGGTTTATCAACAGCTGGATGATGCATTTGTCAAATTGGCATTCAGCTGCTACGCAGCTAGCCGGCTTTAAATAGTGCTGCCCTGGTCGCAGAATTCAGTGAAGGATTCTGCTAAGGGAAGCGTGTTGGTATCTCCCCAGGTGAGAGAAGCAGCAGAGCAGGAGTGGATGATGAAGGCTTTCTGGACGTCCTGGGATGATTACTGAGTAACAGACTTTTACATGGACAGACTTTTACATGCCGAGTGTCTAAGTCTAAATTCCAGTAGGTTACCATACCAGTAATCTGCAATGGCGCCCAATCTGTGTACACAAAGCAATTTCACAACTGCACACCATTAAGAGTAAAGAACCATATATTCCAAAGAAGTGCATAAAAACAACAGGTAAATGTGCATCTTTTTTGAGCAAGCTAATTAAAAAAGCAGAAATCTATATAATTACATTTTTGTAAGGATTTTATGATATTGATGTACACATATTGTATAATTGAACTTTTTCCATTATGTATTGTAAACAGCAGGGAATATTTTACAAGTTTATTGCCACTCTTATAAATGCATCTCTTTAAATTAATGAAACCAGCAGGCAATATCTCACAGAATATTTAACAGCAAAGCCGTGACGTTTCCCCATTACCGTACTTTTAAAGTTTATATTAGTCTATAACGAGTCTGCAACAATCCAAATATTACAAGAAGGTGAAAATCATATCGCCGCTGCATCTGTATACATGCAGTCTAAGGATGCACATCTGGGCACATCTGCCTGACAGCCGTGGCTGGATCTGCAATACACGACCCGTATTCGACAAATAAGTGCATTTTAATGCCATCACTCATGTCGTCGAAGAGATTCTCCATCAAAATGCTATAAATTATAAAAAATTTCTAACGGAGTGGCGCATCTTTTTTTGTACAATGAAAACCGAACCAAGCAGAATGCGTGCATTTTAATTACCGCCGACTCGATGCACTTTTCAGGTTCACAAACCGCTTTTTCTACATGTTAAATGGCTTAAAATACCAGTGTTGCCAATGTAATCACCAGTTAATTAGGGAGATACTGCTGTAAACTAGTATACTGATATGGTTATGCTGTGTAGACTAATAAATTTAATCGCATCTTTTTGCTTGGCAACAACTGCAGTAATAATACCCAGACGCAGTTGCAGAATAATTTTTAAATACTTTGATGGTGTTCCGTTATGATTTTTTTACAATATCTTAATATTATATCTACTAATAAAGGCGTGGAAATAACTTCCCGCTTGTCGGTGCACATCAGCATCGCGGCATAATAACCATCCATCACTCAGTCAGATACGCAGCCCCATCTCCGGCATGATCAGTCAGGCATTTCCCGTATCCTTCATCATTGTGCGTCCTGCTTACCTTTTCCTGCGCTCTGTTGAGCCTCTTCTGTACATTTTTGGCGAAAATCCCCGTTTTGATGTCCGCCATGGCTGCCGGTACTGGGGTATAATAAGCCCGGCTTGCGGGACCGGGGGATCCGGACTGTATGTGATGTGCGGTGGGTAGGGGAGGGATGGAGGTGTGGCTGTCCGCTTAAAGTAACGTTGAGTTTTTAACGCTTTTTTACCGCACATTTCGTACAGGGTACGGAAGCAATTATAGAATAGCAACTTGGTCTAGACCGTTTATATTTTGCTGTAGGTGTTTTCCAGTTGTATACTGAAACTTAAAAGTAACTGACCGTTCTCTCTAGTTCAGAAGGGTTAGTTCAACAGAGCCATGCAGAAGAACATCTGCAGTTGCACTGAAACTTAACTTCATGTTTTGACTAACCACTTGTGGAAGACAAAAGATGTGTAGAGAATGTGACACCACACATCCAAGCAAAAGAATGACAAACTTACACACACAAGCACACATGTGCAAAAAACCTTCATTAAACTGAATCCACATATATAAATAGGCAATATCTTAAAAGTCTAAAGTTAAGAAACAAAAGTAATTTCTTCCAAAAACTTATTAATCATCGATATTCCATGTACACTTATCTAGGTCATGGTAAGTTTGGAATTCATCCTAGGAGCCAGAGGGCAGGAGACCGCTTGGATGAGATGCTGCTCCTATGCGCGGGCATTCAGCCACACACCATGGAGGACACAGTGCAGAGGAACCAGCTACTCTAACCACATATTTCTGGATGGAAGGGGCAAAACTGCATCAATGCAGTGCGAACACGGAATGGAACCTCAAATTTTGGAGATATGAGCTCAAATTCTGGAGATGTTAGGTCACTGAATGGAACCTCAAATTTTGGAGATGTGAGGGCACTGAATGGGACCTTGAATTTTGGAGATGTGAGGGCACTGAATGGGACCTCGAATTTTGGAGATGTGAGGGCACTGAATGGAACCTCAAATTCTGCAGGTGTTAGGGCACTGAATGGAACCTCGAATTCTACAGGTGTTAGGGCACTAAAGGGAATCTAATGATCTGGGGTCTAAACAACAAGAACAGAATAACATCTCTTCTTCGTACACAGGAGGACAGACTTAAAACGACTAAACATTGAATTTCTACAAGAAATTTGCCCTTGAAATGAAGTACATTTATGTGGGCAGGTGGCTTTTCCTGGTTATTGTCCCGTTAATCTTTTAAATGTTTAGTCCATCATATCTACACATAATGATCAAATTGAGAATCTTCTCAAAAAAGGAAAGCCTGAAAGGATAGGCACTGTCACAGTGTCAAAAATAGTATCTGAAATGGGACAGCACCCTATTCTGGATGCATCCAAATGGGAGATGAGGCTGGCAGACAGGCTGGTCACATAAAGTCACTAGCAGAACATTCTGCAAGATCACTTTTATTGGCGGCAGTGCAGTTTTAGTAATTAACACTCAGCAAAAGCATAAGCAAAAACCATTAAAGAGAAATCAAAACACAGAAATATTAACGACTATAGAAGAGTAGAAATAACGCAAGATGCGTCAATACTGAATGATAGATGGTATCTTTTGCACTTGTGTGCTTACCTTGTTATATCTACAATTTCCTGTTTAAACAACAAATAAAAAGTAATTGGGTGTTTTACAGTGCAACACAAAGAGATGCATACAAACAGAGAGGTTGGCAAGATCATGGGCATGAAGCGGGTAGCATCCATCATTTCTTCATCTCCAGGATGCCACTTCCAGGTCCTCGTCGCTTTGCACTGCAGATGTTGCAGAACTGGACCTGAGTGGATATTACAGGAAGATGATAGTTTCAAAGCCACTGCAACCTGTCTTTGCTACTAATATTCATAGCCATAATTTTACAAAAGGTCGCACTTAATATATTGACAAAAAACATCTACCTAAAAGGTATATGAAACAAATGCATTCAAAAAGTAATTTATAATTGTATTATAATGCACCGGACAGTTACTGTGTGTCCTCAGGAGCTATGCGGTGGTTCATGGGAAACCACTGCAATTCCGAGAAAACAGCTAAAGAAACCAATTTATTAGAACCAAATCATAGTAATCACAAATATCACTGTTAAAGGAACAATTTCTTCCGCCACGTCGGCTGTTTACACCGCGGAGTTATGGCGCCAAGCACTGCACGAATTTAGTTTTATATGTGATGTTCATCAATAATAATGAATAAACTGTAGCTTATTTAATAAAGCTGGGACAGCTTAAGGAGAGATAAAGTGAGAGCGGAAGGGGGAAGGAGAGAGAGAGAGAGACTGACCATTCCAGGTGAAGGTAGACACTCCTTGTGGAACATATGTCTGCAGTGAAAGACCACGACACTGAAGTTCTTGGCTGTATCTGCAAGAAGGACATGGTGACTGGCAAGGAGAAGATGTGGCCTGAAATTCATACCATGGAAATCAAACTGAGAGATTTTGTAGAGTAAGAGGACTAATGACAACAACCAGAAACAGCTGGCCACATGGGGATCCCACACGAGGTTAACAAGGGGGCGTGGTACGAGGAAGGAGCGGACGATCGGGGCAGGACAGGGTTAATGTTTGGATAAGATCTTTATCATTTTGGAAGCCATTAAGAAAAAATGTTCTTGTATTATCCTGTTCATTTTGTGTTTAAATGCTAAAAAAATACATTTAGGTATAATGGGGGGGTGGGAACTAATTAATTGGTTTTCCATTATTTCTTATGGGAAAAATTCAATCAGAACTCAAACTTTTTAGGATTCGATCCAGAGTCAGGAATGGATTAAGTTGGAGAACTGAGGTACCACTGAATTATTCTCTTATATTTTCCACAGCTAAATTATTCACAGTATCAAAATGCACTAGTTTTTCCATCCTACTTAGTGTTAGTTAGGATGGTTTCTTTGATTAGGATATTTCATCAACTCCACCCAATGGCTCTGACTATGAACCCCTAAGGTGTGAGGAAACAGTGCTATCCACTGACCCACCATAATTGGCAACCCTGGAGGTGTCAGGCAACAGTGCTACCCACAGACCAACTGCAATTGGCAACCCTGGAGGTGTCAGGAACAGTGCTACCCACTGAGCCACCGTGACTGGCAACCCTGAAGGTGTCAGGCAACAGTGCAACCTACCGAGAAACCTTGTTTCTGCACATCATAAATTAATTTGGGCAATATTTAAAATTAAAAGCTGAGACATTGAATTCATGAGCCTTTTGGGAAAAAAAGCTCAGGTTTTAGAGTCAAACAAGTAGTTAGAGCAGTATGCTTTGTGTATGGTCATACAGCCCATTCCTACAGGCATATTGAGATGAGCTCATTGAAACCCCACAAGGATCTGCACTTTGTAAAGTAAAGGGTTCTATTGATCTGGAGCAGCCAGTGACTGACAGCATGAGGTTTGCGAAGCCAAGTGTGTCCATCACTGCTGGTACTGCTGCTCTGTGACAGCTCACTTCCATCTTTAGTACAACCACCCATACATTCTGCCATGCTTATCAGACGCTCCATACAGGACTGGTGAGTCCATTGCAGGGCAGGCACACACACCAGCGCCGATTTACAGATGGGGATATTTACGTCATGTTTCTGTCACTCTAGCAGCAATTCACAAAATAACTCGTTTCAGTTTTAACGCTGGAATATGCCTTGGTGTCTTGGTCTATGGCATTTTCCAGAGACACCGTACATCCACAGGAAGGGGAGACTTACCAGAAGGTAATATGGGGGTGTGGCAGGACTCGCAGATATTCTCCTCTACAAGGAAACACCAAGACAACAGGATAAAGAGGAGCTCAGCAAGTTCAGGAAAAGGCTGCTGGGTACAGAGGGGGTCAGCTGTACGAGCCGCTGGCCCCCAGGATCACGGCTCTGTCCTGAAGCTGTAGGTTCAGCTGAGAGCCGCATCCTAATGCAAGTCAGGAGCCCCAGGGAGGTGATTCGCTAATGCTAACATCTTGGGAGCAACAGGAGTCTGTTTAGCACCCGTGAGAGAAATGAGGCCTTCAGTCCCACATGTGTGTATAAAAGGAGATGCTCCATAGCATATCCCACTGTTTTTTTTTTTTTTTTTTTAATCGGTTCCTATTGGCTGAGACTGGCTAGTGATTGACTATGCCTAGCAAACATATGCTGTAAATTTCAGTCCCTCAGATGTACACGTGACCAAACCTACAAACCAACCAATCAGGCCTCAGAAACGCAATTCATTCAAATGAACAAGCAAACAGTCTGACAAACAAAGACACAATTAAATGTGATTCACAATAATGGCAGAGCCTGAATTTCCATTTCAGTGACATTCATGATCTATAAAAATGAAAAGCACCAGCCTACACCTGGTTAAAACCTATTCTGGTTAAAAGCTGCTATGTTCTTACCTTTACAATATCTATAAAAGCATGTTGTTAACAGAACAGGAAATTACTCGGATTTGATGTTAAATGACTGTTCTACTGGGCCATGTTTGCAGACTTTATTTCTTATGATGCCATTATGTCTTGAAGTAGAAATGTCAGGAATAATGAATCATGAAACAATACCACATAATACGTATTAAAAATAAAAGCAATTGCTGGAACAGGTCTTTTGTGGCTAAATGTAGCGTGACAACGTTACCGTCGACTCTGACTCCTCTCTTCTGGGTCCGATGCATCTTTTTGAGCAATGAGAGTGAGTCAGCTACCAGGATCTTCTTACAACCCTCACGCAGAAGGATCTGCAATGGAGAAACGGTGATGATGAACAACACATGGAGAAAGGGAATCTCCATCGCTAACAGAGGACCACACAACATATCCAATCTTTCACAGTCCCTATTAATATCACTGTGTATATCAAACTACAGTAAAAGGGAGAAAGTGTAATATTAATGCTGGGGAAAGGCTACAAAATAATGGAGAATATGGGTCTTATTCATGAGTTTAATTCTAAATTTCACAATACATATTTGTCCCAGGGTGTCTGCCAGGGAGCAATGCATCACAATGGAAATAAAAGATAATACTGAATACTAAAATGTATTTAAGGATAAGCACAGGTCTTGTGATCATTATGTGACTCATACCAACCACCAATCATGTCTGGAATCATATTTGGTGTATATTTAAAGAGATCACTAGCCAATTTCATCCTAAATGTATTTCAGTTTAGCTCTGGTTAAATTGCAGAAGTGTCTTGATACCAGGTGAGCGATTATCAGACAGACTCATCAACATAAAAGCTTACATAACTGAAGTCAAATCCTCATGAAAGCAAATTTAAAAAAAATTGCTTGAAGTTGTCACCAGTGCTTTGAATCTTTGCTTAATTTGGTAATAATGCAAAATGACACACATCAGTACTACAAAATGAAACAATTACCGTTACGTATCATATTTAATAGAGATTTCCTGACCTATACTCATTTTATATGACCTGAGTACAGAGAAGAGACTTATAAACAGACATTTTCCCCACAGAATTTTGTGACCATCCTGGCTAATTAGTCAGTGTGTGGGTCTGCTGGTGTATAAAAGCACAGCAAACGACATGGGCAGCCAGCTTAGAGTTTCTGTGGTGCAGTGCTGCCTCACTGCTGCGTCCATCAGTGTGTACAGGGCCAGGAAGCTTTACTCAGGGCCTTGTGGGGCAGCCAGCTTTGAGTTTCTGTTAGTGTCTGTGTTTTGCCAAGTTTTTGCCCCCTCAGAGGATGCCGTCCCAGGCAGTTTCCCATCTTGCCCTCATCATGATCCGGCCCTGGTTGTAACTAGACAGCCGTGCTTCTGTTTGGCCTGCTTTGTGGCTAACATTCAGCCATGTCCGAAATGTCGAACAACGTCACACATACTTCACATTTTGCTTTCTGGTTACATTTGGGATCCTTACCCAAACACATACAATATTTGCGATTGGGGGGGAGCTGTGTAAATTCTAGCACTGACAACAGCTTATGTTGGGGATTTCAACAAGAGCATTAATAATTAAATACTTATTCATTCATTAGTTTCTTGGATACTTAGATGAAGCCAAGCATGGAAACCTAGGACAGCCAGGCTGACCTGAAGGTTGTAGTCTTGCAGGATCTTGACGAGCGAGTCCCTGAGGTTGGGGATCTCCATGCCCTCCTTGATACGGTATATGAGCAGGATGGGGTCCACATGGGTGCCGATATTGTTCAGCAGCCCGGTGATGAACGCTAAAACACAGCAGCATGGTCTTAACCATCTGTGGCGGCAAAGGACCCTTGGGGAAGAGCTGCACAAAGCCGCTGTCGAGATTGCGTTCCTCGGTGCCCTTCGCCACTCACGCGGCTTGTCGATGGAGTAGGAGATGAGGTCTTCCCACAGCTCGGCGTCGTCCTGCTCTTTCGCGAACTCGATGGCCTTGTCCACATCACCCAGCTCCTCCATGATCATCTGGAGAGCTCGCCTGCAGTTCCCCATTCGGCCTGCAGGGAGTTAAAATGGGCATGGAATGATGTGTAAAAGTACAATCATTTATAATTTACTAATGAAGATATTTTCACCAATGTATATTAGCATACCAATTATAACTGCACAAACCTCTAAAAAGGGCATTACTACTGAATGTGTAATTAAAAATGAATTTTATTTGACCAGCTGTATTAAACAGCATTAATTCTTAAATGTATGTAGGCATATTTGTGGTCTTTTAAGAGAAGGCCTCTTCCGCAGATGGTGTGTCATTTCTGAATGTCCACAGATGCACACATCTACAGCTATGTTTGTTAGCACTGAGTATTCCATCCATCCAATTATACTGGAGCCTATCCCGGAAGCTACGGGAGCAAGGCGGGGACAACCCAGGATGGGGCACCAAGCCGCAGGGCAGATGGCTTTTGATTACTTAGGTATCAAGATGTGCTCCCCCCCCAACCCACAACACCCCAACCCAACCCCAACACTGACTGTGGACATGTCGTCCTATAACAGTCTCAAAATGCACAGTGGCCACCAAGGTGTGGAACGTGCTTATCCATCTGCATCTGCAAAGTCTCCACGGTGTCTTTCAATTCTCCTCTTATGATACAGTATTTTTACTTAGATATTTCCCCCAAGAGTTACAAATAAAATAAAATAAACCCACATCCTGTCTGGTAAACCATCCAAATTATCACCTTTACTATTTATTCATTCACTGTCAATCCATTCACACTATTTTTAATTTCACTGTTAATGCAGCTACTTTATTCCCATCGATTACACATTCAGACAGTATATGTGTACAGTCTTGAGTTCAGGCCACTTATTTTGCACTGTGTCCTGTGTATTTTTAATTTATTGTGAAACCCTCCCCTGCTCACTCGCTGTCTGCATGTCACACCATGGTCCTGACGGAACGTTGTCTTGTGCACTGGATACCGGTATACAGACGACATGACAATGAAGATCACTTGACTTGAACATAATGTCATCACATCCATTCTGACTTGTCTACAAGTAACCACCATTGATAAGAGTGATTTAAAGCAACTTTTTCAAATGTGTACCTGATATAATCAACAATAAAAATATATATTTGTACATAACATCTGCACATTAACACAGGATATCAATGACATCCTGCTCCAAAGTGAAAAGCTCACATAGGGTCCCCTGTGATTAGCAAGACATGGCAGGAATTAGCTTCAGCATGAGTGAACATACGCACTTAGCAAGAAGACGGTCTCCTCCACAAAGTTCCTCTGCTGACAGATCTCCAGGGCCTGGGAGATGGGGGAGAGAGACAGAAGCAATCACTGAGCCACTGGCCTAGAAATTGCTGGACATCTGACTTCGAAGGACATTTGTTAAACTTCACTAGAAACTTTTCTATATTGTGTCATACAACATTTCATAAAGGAAACAATACTACACAATTATTGGTAGTATTTACTGGAATAGTGTGTATATATGATGGATATATAGGACAAAAAGCAGCTCCCTTGAGTACATATAACAAAAACAGATGAAACAGAGGAGAACGGCTGTAATAGAGAGCCAGGAACAGATACATGGCTACATTTCTGTGCACTGTGGTTGCCTGCCACCTGCTGGTGATCAAAGTTATTACATGAAAATGCTTCATGGTGTTAAATGATAATGGATTGGTCAAGTCCAGGCTGCAACTAGAATGTCTCCATTACTTAAATTTTAACAGATAGCTAACAAAATACCACAAACCTTCTCCAGGGGGCAGTGTGTGCTGTCTCTCAGGAACGGCAGCAGGTTGGCTCTGTCATACTCGGCATACAGGCTGATCTGTCTCTCATGGTAGTTTTGTCCTTTGTGATGGTCCCGTTTAAACAGTTTATGTAGGTACTGGATTCGGGGACAAAAAGCAACTATCACTGCTCACCGAACATGACAATGAGATGAAGAGAAGTCATCTTTTCTAGAAGCAAAGTTATGAAAATTTGTTTGGCATAACTGAGGACTGCAAGAGCTGGCTAGGCATATTTAAAGAAAAACAAGATTACATTAGACCATATCAGATCCTTTTATTGTCATTCCATATTTGTTTACTACGAAAATTGGTTTAAAGCTAACCACTGAACTTTGCAGTTTAAAATCACATGATTAAACATTAGGCCATGATAGGTAATAACAGAGCTAATAAAATGTGAATTGAATTTCATCTTTAAAGTGCATCTCAATGATTAAGATTAAATTACTTAACAAGGAAATTCCAGTGTGCAACGGCATTTCACTCTATAGCTGTACCGGGAGCAACCACAAGGGGGTGCATTTTAAACTGGAACAATATTTTGCATGGGAAGCTCTACTCACAATGTGCAGCAGTTCAGGTCTGTCTGTTAATTCCTCCACCACTCGGTCAGTCTAGGGTAGAGAACATGTGGGGAGATATCCTTAACTGTGACTTAATTAACACTTGCAGACACTCACTTTTTCATTCAGCGGTCACTGTCTGGTGGCAAGGAGTTAAGCCACCAGCAATGAGCTAACAATGCAGGACTGTAAGTCATTCTGCCCTGTGGTACCAGACACAGCAGGTGTCCTATCTGATAACCAGGCACACATACCGATATTTTATCTTCATTATCCAGCAGCATGTCAACCGCTTTCTGGAGAACAAGACAAAAAACAGGCAATATATCCTTGGGCTGAGCATGCGTGTAAATGACTGATTGCTCCTCGTCTGAATTTCAGAAACACACTGCGCTGCTGAAAATGAAAATGTAAGGTTTAAAGGCATATAAGGACAGCTGAAGCTGTTTTACACCTTAAAGATGGTCAACACAGGAAAGCAAAGAAAAAAACAAGGGTGGGACAAACTGAACTGTATTTTTTCCCCCCAAGCTCTTACCTCTTTATCAAAGTCCATGAGAAGCACGATCTTGTCTTCGATGGAGGAGAACAGATTGTGTTTGTGGATTAGTTGGTACACATCCTTGTGCCTCAGTCTCAGGTAGATCTCCAGGGCTTTGTCATAACGTTGGTCATATGTGTAACTGCACCGGAAATAAAAGACCAAAATGATCTGTTCTGTTTATTTAAATACCAACGCAGTAAGAAGGTCATGCAACCTCAACACTAAACCTAATAGTAAAACTAACCCTAATTCCAACCTTGGCTAAACATAACCCTAACATTAACCCTAATGCCAACTACTAACCCTAAGCAAATACTAGGTTTAAAACCAATCCTAGGCCAATCAGTGACCCTAAACCTAACCATAAGGAAATCCTGACCCTACGCCTAACCATAATCCTAACCCTAACTCAAACTTAATCATAAGACCAGGCTATATGAATATTGCCCCATACCATACAACATTTTGCTGAGAACAGTATAGAGAGTTAAATTTATCCACCTCCTAACTAAATCTCATTAACAAAACACTGAACACTGATTAATATGACTACGGAGACGGTCTATGGGATAAGACTAGCTATCTACTCACAGCTCAGCCAGGGTGGTCAGCAGGGTACGATTAGTGGGGTCTTTCTTTAGATGGTCACAAACGGCCTGAACAATAGTCAGGTTGTTGTAGAGCTCCCCCGGCCACTCCCGAATGAGCATGGCGAAGCCCTGCAAAGGAAAAACCTGTTTCAATATGCATGCTAATCCTAGGATAAAGGGAGACACTCAATAAAGGCCATGGATAAGGAGATGAGTAGAGTTAACCAGTAGCACAAGTAAGGAATAATGCATGACAAGCCATATATCATTTGGCTGTGTAAGCAAAGAACAACCTGATGTGTAGCTTAGATGCGATCCAAGGCACCATCCTTAATTGTAAAATTGTCGATCGCTTTGACTGTAAGCCAGGAATTCAAAATCGGGCATTATTTTACAATAGTGCATTGACTGTGCACTTTGTCTGGCTAGCACTATATGTTATAGTAAATAATCAACACCAATGAGATACAACAATTCAACTGCGCTGTGACATAAGTTGGATTAAAGCATCAATGATTCAAGTAAACCCCCAAGGCCCGATGGAGGTGAACAGATAACCTCGTAGTCACTCTTCAGAAACTCATGCAGGATCATCTCGTAGATGGCAGGTCTGAGGCGCAGGTCACCCCGGGGCAGGTACTGACTGATAGCCTGGTGCAGAAAGGCATGAACAATTAGCAAGATGGACTGTACCCATTGAGAATAGCAGTCCTGTCAAATGTAGCAGCTAAAGCTACTCTGGGAAGGAGTAAACAATTAGGAAAATAGACTGTACCCATTGAGGATAACAATCCTGCCAAATTTATTAGCTAGAGTTAATCTGGAAAAGCATAAACGATTAGCAGGATAAGACTACAGCCATGGGGGACAACACTCCTGCCAAATACAGTAGCTGAAGTTGATCTGGGAAGGCATAAGTGAATAGCAGAATAGATCGTACCAGCTGAAGATAATAGTCCTGCCAAATTATAAGATAATGTTAATTTCTCCACTTGGACTATTTAACAGCCAAGGTTACAGAACATTAAACAGCTTATCCAGATGATAAATGTCCCATGGTAGCAAAGTCACTTTTTGTTAAAAGAGGAACAAATTCTTGGGCTGCTGCAGAGGGAAGTTATAAAAACCAGGTAACGAATACAAAATTAATCAAAGGATTTTCATTTATGTGTTTAACTCAGATTCAGGTGATGGCCCCCTAACCTCTCTGGCCCCACCCTTACCTTCAGCTGGCCAATGGTCTTAAACCTGTAAACCTCGTTCTCCCATAAGTCCATGTTCTTCCCCAGCACCTTCTGGCACTTCCTATCACACAAGAAAAGCAGGAGAATGAATGTGTATACAAAAATAATACGAAACAACACGGAGAGTATAGGGCTGCAGATGTGCTCACCGGGCAGCTGCGTCGTAATCACCTCTCTCGACCAGGTGATTGATGTAAGCCATGCCGATTTTCTGATCAGAGGAGAATCACGGTCAGAGATGAGCTAGGGCCTTTCGGCAGACACTGACTGACTCACATGATTAAATGTGTGAACTGAGGCCGCAACATATAAACAGCCGAGATTCAAGGAAGCCTTAAGTGAATTCCGCGGCTCTGCTCCAGTCACCCGGGCACGCTATCTTACTGTGCTCTCCATCGAGTGTTCTTTGGCCCACCTTATAATTACTCAGGATTTCTTAGTTCTTAAATAGTTCTAAGTCAGCACTTGTTCAAACCAACAGATGTCAACATTCATGTCAAAGAAGTCTAAAATAAATGAAATGTAAAATGTTACAAATTCCCAGGAAACATCAGGAGCAAGGTACCTGGACATCATGCCGTTTTATGTTTTTAAAGCTGATTTCAGCTGCCATCAGGGCCTCCTGTAACAGATAAATGGCTCGTATCAGTAAGAATCGGTGGCACTGGACACTTCTGACCTACACTGATGTAACTAGTGTTGATACTGCTGTTGTACTACAAAACAGCTTCATTGCAGAATGATTATTACACACAATGAGTATACCTTTCTTAAATGTATAGCTTTCAACTTATTCATGGCTTGAGCTGATGGACTGATCTAACAGAAGAAACTAAAACACTAACAGGGGAAATTCTGGTGAATGGCAAACAGCAGTAATGAGAGGTAAGGTGAGGAGCACGCCTGATTACAGCGTGTTGCGGCACCAACAACAGAATGGTCCACCTCAGGGATGAGAACCTGAGTGCAGCCATGCAGTGGGTGATACCTTCGCACCACACTAGTCTGAATGGAATGGCTCAGTGTGAGCTTTTCCCGGTGACTGGAGTACCAATCCTGCCACCAACCACAAATTTTCCCTATAAGCTAGAGGAACTGCTTGAGGGGTTGGATGTAAATTAATATACCTGGGATGAAGCAATTGCGGGTTAATGCTCAAGGGCCCAATGGAGTAGGATCACTCCTGGCATTCATGGGATTCAAACTGGCAACATTCAGATTACCAGCACAGATCCCTCACTTCAGAGCCACCACTCTGCCCTCCGCAGTACTCCCAGGAGTCATATTACACTACAAAGGAATACGTCTGGTTCAATCCCCAGACAAACCTCGTATTTCTTTTTGTCGAGCAGCCAGTCAATGTGGTCGTCCTGGTCACGCTCCTTGGCCACCACAATGTCCTTGGGGCTGATAATGTAGAAGAGGGACTCACCCTCGGAATGTTCTGGTCAGATATGACGACACAGGACAGGACACATCACAGCAATTCTCTCATGACTCAGGCCTTACGCTACAGGCTAACAGCTAATGTTAGCTTGTTAGAAGAAGGTAAGAGCCCCTGGATTCCTGTCACATCACAGGGCCTTACGCTACAGGCTAACAGCTAATGTCAGCTAAATTAGACTGAGGAAAGGGCCCCTGATTCCTGTCACATCACAGGGCCTTACGCTACAAGCTAACAGCTAATGTCAGCTTTGTTAGACCAAGGAAAGGGCCCCTGATTCCTGTCACATCACAGGGCCTTACGCTACAGGTTAACAGCTAATGTCAGCTAAATTAGACTGAGGAAAGGGCCCCTGATTCCTGTCACATCATAAGACATTATGCTGCAGGCTAACGGCTAAAATCAGATTAGACAGACTGATGTAAGGGCCCCTGATTCCTGTCACATCACAGGGCCTTACGCTACAGGCTAACATCTAATGTCAGTGTTGTTAGAGCAAGGAAAGGGCCCCTGATTCCTGTCACACCACAAGGCCTTACGCTACAGGCTAACAGCTAATGTCAGCTTTGTTAGACCAAGGAAAGGGCCCCTGATTCCTGTCACATCACAGGGCCTTATGCTACAGGCTAACAGCTAATGTCAGCTTTGTTAGACCAAGGAAAGGGCCCCTGATTCCTGTCACATCACAAGGCCTTATGCTGCAGGCGTCTTCTTTTAAAGAAGAGCAGATTGATAAGGATCCTAAGAACTGCTGAGAAAGCGATTAAAAAGCAAGCAGCAGAGATGCCCTCACCGAGGCGATAATCTCTGCACTCGTTCTCCTGGAACTGTCGCACGGTGAGAGCATCAGAGGAGATCTCTTCGCAGGTCTCCGGAAGAGGCTGGATGATGTCCAGGCGGGGGCGAGCGCGGAACTCCTCCTCCTGACCGGCAAAGCATACAGCATAGTGCTTCCCAATCCAAATCTACGGGACCCAAGTTTTTTTGCTGCCTGCCAGCTCCCTGCCAGACAATCCACATGTTTGTTCCCTCCCAGGGAGCAAAAACGTAGACTGTCTGTGGGTCCCCAAGTAAACACTGATATCAAAAGTATTATGCACATATTGTACAAACACATGTACAGACATGTGTTTTCTTGTTTGGTTCATGTGTCCTGGACTGTCTAGGGGTCCCGGTGGAATGGGATGAGAGAGACCACTGTACTGCGAATGGCAGGCACTCCGTCGCTTTTCCAATACATCCTTAAAAAAGTATTGAAGCTGACCAGCTCTGGTAAAATGGGCAGCTGGTAGTACTTATGGATGGGCGGTTGAACGTGGAGGAACAGGACAGAGTGGCCATAGCCCATACCACATGGTCGGCGTCCTCCTTCACGTAGTACAGTGTCACCAGCTGGTCGGCCAGTGGTGCCAGGCCGCAGATGTAGAATTCCATGTCAAACGCAGACACTGCAGGGAAACAGCAGGCTATTATCACAGAGTATATTGTATTTCAGTCCTGATACGATCATATAGGACAAGTCGCGTCCCATAGCAAATGGGACACAGCACTTTATTTTTCAATACAAGATGATCTCATAAACTACAGGACAGGTGGCAACTCTATTTGAAATTAACGTAGCCAAATCGAATAATGGCGGAATTAACAGACATATTGCTTGTTCTGAAGGGATTTCCATGGTCGATTGCACTATGGGAAAAAACATCAGTCCTGCATCACACTCTAAAATGAAGTGTTTGAAGCACAGGCACACTAGAGTTGAAACTGACTCAAGAGTAGAAACATCTGCATCTGAATTCCAACATGTTTAAGTGACCTGAAGAAGATAAATTTCCCTCTGCGTGTCGACATGCAGGTGAAGTGTGAGCCCTTCAGCAGACAGCCACACTCTGTCGTGGTCTTTAGATCACTGTAAGCGGACAGCCACGCCCTGTCGTGGTCTTTAGATCACTGTAAGTGGACAGCCACGCCCTGTCGTGGTCTTTAGATCACTGTAAGTGGACAGCCACGCCCTGTCGTGGTCTTTAGATCACTGTAAGCGGACAGCCACGCCCTGTCGTGGTCTTTAGATCACTGTAAGCGGACAGCCACGCCCTGTCGTGGGCTTTAGATCACTGTAAGCGGACAGCCACGCCCTGTC
>JABFEA020000001.1:27764785-27791087 GCA_019775915.2 Cyphomyrus plagiostoma
CTACTCCTGAGCGTGCCATTTAGACAGAGCTAGTGTTTCCAGGGCACATGGTGTGAGACCACTGAGATGCTGGAAATCTTTGTAAGGCATTGCCATGGAAACTGCTTCAGAAAATGCATTCCCTGCCTGCTGAAGTACAATAAACAGTGACTCCTAGGGCCCAAGTCATATTACGTCAACAAACAATGAAGGAAACAAAAATAACTGTTTACACCTAAAAATCATTATGGAACGTTCTACAAAAAACTTCATTCATGCACATTAAAAGCAATAAAAACCTTAGATTCAATATTATGAATACTTCTTTGTCAATCTGTCAATGCTACAGGTATATTTCTTTCTACCAACTCAAAGGTCTAAAGAATTGCTAAGATAAAAATGTCAAACTCATAGGGCAAAAAGATTGGTTCACACCACATTTTTTGTCATACTGTCAAGTCCTTAAGACCCCAAGAAAGTAAATGCATGAGTACTTATAAGCCATGCCAGTAAACAGATTCCTAATCTGAAATATTTACTGTGGGAACAAATGCAATGTAATGCAAAGAAACCATCCCTACCTCTGACTCATCTGTCGAATCTTCGCTTGGTTTCCTTCCCTAAAAAAGAACAAGAATTTACCCTTAAACCTTTCAAATACAATTTTTTTTTCTTCGAAATGATAGGGAAGTAATAACTGAAGCTTTCCAATGTGCCAGAGACCTTTACATGCATGTTTAGACATGGCAGTGCTCAGAAAGTACATTTACAGTTATGATGTCTGACATGGTATAGAGTGAGATCTGTAATAAGGACACCATTCATTTGCATGTTTAACTCAGCTTTTAATTACATTTAACACATTTCAAAATGTATAGATGAAGTAAAAATAACTGTACCGTATACAGTGTGTATTAAGCAGAATTATTATTCATCAAGAATCATTATAATTACAATTTTAACATGTATGCCTCTGAAATACCTAGACTTTAAGAAGTCTGACAGTTAAAATCCCTGCAGCTCGCGTGTACACGTCTTCCTTGCATCCATCAGTTATTACCCAAAGAACCGTATGATTTATATTTCTGGAAACAGCAATGTCCCAGTGTTTTGGGACAATTTTAATAATGCATAAAATGTTTCAATTAATACAGGCACTGTACATTAAGTGGAGTAGCTGTGAAGGCTGAAAGCCAGCCATACAGCCAGCGCTAGGCCTGCTAGAAGTCCCAGTCGATATGCAGCTTGGAACCGTTCATGTCTATGTTGCGTCAATCGGACACTTGTGCATTTGTCCTGAATATCACAATACTGACCTGTCACGTTATGAAAATTCCAAATAGTAGTAGCCTACAAGGAGGAGATCCTCCTAGAACTGGAATCAGTACTTGAATTCGCAAACAAATAAATGACTTCGCTGCCACACAGGCATTTTCAAAAATCGTCTTTCCCTTTCCTTCGTTATTAGGAGCATAAAACCAAACATGACCAGTCATTGTAGCTAACGTGACACAACTACTAAAATATAACACTTCATAAATATTCAGATATGCCGCAAAACAAATAAAACAAAATTCAACTGCAGTAATAAAGAAAATATTACATTAAACGTTTTATCCTGTACATTGATTCCAGTTCTGCTATGAAAGCTTACCTGCTCCACCGCTTCCGCCATGATTAAAGCTAAAAAAAAGTCATGTGATAAAAACAGGAAGTACTGGCAGCTGGTGAATCTGGATTTTGTAGTTTTTATTCTGAACTTGTCATTTCCGTTGTTCGGGCTTGGAAGGAAGAATGTTTCTGGGCGTGATAGGCAAATTCGTAAACATGAAATACAAACTAAGTATGTAAGTCTTACGCTGTTGGCGTCATTTAACGTAAATAGTGCAATTCATTCATTCATGCGTTTACCCAAATTAAAAAACAATGAGGGTCAGAAAGGAGGGTTTCACAGCATCCCTGGACTAATTGGGCCTTGCTTAAGGGCCCAGTAGTGACATCATTTTACCAGCTATGGGATTTGAACCTTTTTTGACTCCCTAATAGTGTTTTCACTAAATCCAACACTGACTACGGAGTCCTAACCTGCAGAGCCACACATCCCCCCTATTAAACCCTGCTCTCATGGTACTGTACCCAGTCTTGATTTGAACATTTCCAGTTCTATAATTACTTTCAGAATATTTGGCTTTAAGTCCTGTTCTGTATCTGCACTATATTCTTTTCTAATTAAGAGACATCATACTTTAAGGTGTATTTGAAAGATAGATCAATTGATCCAAGGATATCTGAATCAATGCTCAGCTTGCACAGCCAAGCCCCTGCAACAGAAAAATAGTAAGACTATCAACACACATGATGACTCTCTTCAGTGGTTTCTGGGGGCTCAAGAAAAGTCTCACAAAAATATATGTGTCCTGTATACTTGTATCAAGTTGCCACATAAGAGCTATTCACTTCCATATGGAACACATATAATTAATTATCAGGCTATGTCTCTACGTCTGTCTATTTAGAAGATTACTGTAGGTGTCTATGTAGTGTTCATTTTTAAATACTGAAGCTTGTTTTACGTATGTGGCACAGACTGCAGTGTTCAACCAGATGACCAACAAGATGTTGAGATGATTAAACATTACAATTTTTAATCTTGCCTGTAAAAGACTTGTATTTTCAACATATAGTTGTTTGATTACTGTTATTATTTGATGATGTCAAGTCAGTGCTGACTCGTGTAATCCATATAGGTGAAATGCTTCCCATTTATTTGTTTGTGAAGTTTGCATTTATTACTATTATTAGTGTCATAATTGTAGTTATTGTTTAATATCACACATGTAAGAGGTGGCCTATTTTTCATATTAGGTTTCATATATAAAAAGCCAAATATCTCTGACAAAATGGCAGAACCACAACTCTCAGGCCTCAGGATGTTACTTGGATGGAAGATGAGTTATCATCCTAGGATTTAACCAACAATTTTAAAGTCTAGTTTCGTAATCTTGTAAAGCAAACCATGCTGCCTTGATTTCAAAACAAATTACTGCAGTGTTCACACCAATAAACAGTGTAGATGCATTGGTCAGGGACTGCCTGAGATATTTGTTTATATCTCCTTTGAAGCATAAAGGGGACGAGTAAAGACAAATGTGTGTAACAAAGCACTATCTTGGACAGACCAGCATGTCTAGTAACGCTAAGAGTGTGCTATTTCAGAGATATACTTCACTTCAGAAGGGTTTTGTATTTGATTTAGTGCCTCTTACTTTGATTTGAGTTCGGGAGTTTCTGGAGAAAGACTCTCCAAATACACTGGGAATTACTTTGCCCCGATGTCCAAGATTCCTGCAGCACAAATATGACTCACTTTGCATAATATCTGCACTGAGCACTATTGTGAGGTCTGCTCAAGACTAACCTTCGCTAGTTTTGCATACATGCAAAACAGCATATTAGCTCTTCCCATAGTTCTTAGTCTACTTTCAAATATCACTTAATTTTCATTTCAGTATTTCACTCGAAAATCACATGTGAAGTGCAAAAAACATGTAACAGGCCACAGCTACATGCATGAATTCCTAGCATTGAAAGCACTTTTTGTAACTGCACTGATCACAGTCACCTGATAAACTTGTGCAACTGTTTCAGATTTAACATTTTTATATATGTGTGACAGGCTTTTGATAGCTGAAAGCAATTTAATTTTTCATTTTTGCATTTCTTTGTGAGAGGGAGGTCTGGCCATCCCTGCTAAGACTGCTGCCCCCGCGACCAAACCCTGATAAGCGGTAGAAGATGGATGGATGGATTGATTTATTTGGAACTAATGTTACTGAGTATATTCTTTTTTGAATATATGGATACAATATAAACAGTGTGAGTTAGTGAATTTTAATACAAGTATTCAATATACAGTATATACACAAGAATATTCTGTATGTAGACGACGGCACTGAATGAAAAACAGAAAGTATGCAAAGTGTGAGTGTTATATCTGTTTGTGTTTAGTATTAGATTTCAAGTGGTCCCAGGAGAGACATTTGATCCGAAATTGCACCCCAAGCTCTTTTAAACTGGATAAATAGGAGGGTATCTCGTGCTGGTCTGGGTGTATGATATTTGTCATTGTCACCTCAGGTCCACAGTAAAACAAACCGGCGGCATGCTAGTTGGCGATTATGGGAGAGAGATGAGCACACGTGAGCCTACCTGGACTGCCATGTGGCCTACGCGTCTTTCTGTTTGATTCCCTCCAGTGGTTTCTTCGGCATGTTAATTGAAAGATCAGCAAGCAGCCCCTTGACTCGAGATAAATCACTGACTGGAATGCCTGAGAACGGCTGGGTGCCGGAGATGCGGTAATTGGGTGGCGTGCCATCAGGCTTCTCTCTGTACGGCACTGTGTACATGACCTGGAGCTGGAAGGCAGTGCCCTCTGAGTATGTCAGAAGCATAAATCAGGTATTACATTGAGGGTATTGTACCCAGGCAGGGACAGGAGAGAAGGCGAACACGTTTTGGTAGCAATTTATCTGACGGGGTACAAATACTTAGTATTAACTCACGTACTACTATAGTACAAATCATGAACAAATATAGTCTCTGCTTGAAATAAAAGATGTCACGATTCTTCAATGATGAACAAACATGAGACCAGTATTTCACTTGTGTTATTCATGACTTGTTCCTTTAGCAATTCCTTAGGAGTTCTTTCAGTAGTTCACAGAGGTTTGCAGAATTGGATAGTAACTGCTTGGGATAAATGTTGCATCGTGATTCATTAATGATGAACAAATATGAGATCAGCATTTCACGTGTTATTCATGACTTGTTCCTTAAGTAGCTCGCAAAGGTTTACAGGATTCAGACATAACAAATACAGTAACTGCTTGAGATAACGCATGCATTACAATGCATTAATGATTAATTAATATGAGATCAGTATGTAACTAAGACTTAGTTTATGGTTAATTAATGCATAAGTAATAGTGTAATACTGTATTATATGTGCCTCCAAGTAAAATTTTACCCCAACTATTATAAAATTAAAAGTTGGCAATAGGTGAGTGAAGAGGCTTGTCAACTGACTTTGGTGACTTGGTTTGTCAAGTCCATGTGCTCCTTTGTCTTACGTAGCATATGAAGAATTGCTGGAACCTGCAATCCATGGACATCAAATGGACTTGTGTAGATGTGTGTGTTTTTGAAAGTTTCAAGATTTCAGATATTTTTTTCCAGTCTATAGCTTATTTGAGCCTAACTTCACTCTCACTGTATTGTGAGACACACCGCCACACCAGCATCACTGGGAACAGCCTGTGAATGAAGTTACACCATCACCAGGGTGGAATAGACAGAGCTGTACAATCAAGGAAAGCCAGCTGTACAATCAGCCTTCGGGGGAGGGGGGTATGGGACAGGATGCACATACAGTGAAAATACAGTGTACATATACTGCATTGAAGAAAGATCCACCTCGTATCTCAACGATTACAGTTTCCTCCCGATTTATGATCTTTTAGACTCATCAGTAAGTGTGAAATCATAAAGATCCTTGGACAGTGACCTGTATCTGAAGAAGTATGGCCTCTATTGGTTGTGTTTATTGACATCTAAGATAAGATATACCTTATTGATCCCACGGTGAAATTCTTCAAACCTGTCCTTAGTGTATCATAGCTGCATTGTATATCCATCTTTATGTTTATATGTTTTTGTAGCTTAGCTGTGGTAAAACAAAAATGATCGTAAGGTTTCGTAATAGCCTTCACCACCAAGGACTCCTACACTGGTGGCACATTGTTATGTACAAATTGCACAGATGTTTAAAAAATTGAGACTAATTTCAATGATCAACACAGTGCTTTTAAACATTAACCTGGCATACTGCTGTAGGTTCATATAACTTTTTTCTCTACATGGTCATTCACTTGTTTCTGATTAGCATTGGAAGCTGTAGTAAATCCATTGTTCTCTGGCAATTTCTTGCTTGTTAAATCTGCCTCAGATTCTTTGGACTAGAGTCTTCTGAATGAGTAATAAATATCATTTCTTCTGCTTTCTTAGAATCTAAATTATACCGTATGATGATCATTACAAAGCAATGAGGTAAGATATGTTGAATAAATGCTGCAAAAATAGCAACAGTCTCAGAAAAGAATCCATTTCCCCCTCCCAATCGCCACTCTTGGATTTGAACCAGCGACCTTCTGATAGCAGGTGCACTGTCCTGACCCGCAGAGGTACAAGTAGATGAAGCTGACTGACACTGAGCATGGTCACACAGACACCAGCATCTTCTCACAGAAACACAGCACTGGAAGTCAAGAAGGTGGTTGAAAGTGTAGCTGCATGACATGCTGTAAAACACCAACGGTGCACTTTCATCCACATTTCAAGCCTCTAATCGGCGCATCATATTCCTCAATCGGACTGCTAAGTCCAACTGTAATTCTGACAGTGGGGTGACCCTGGGGACGGAAGGTGGGGTGACCCACATACTCCCATGGGCTACTGGGTTTGGCCCGGCTGGGTCTCCAAGCTGACCTGTCTGGCTCAGTGTGAGCTACTGCAGTATGACTCCTATTGGAGAATTTAAAGGGAACTTTGATTAATACGGGTGTTGTGTACCTCTGCATGTTACAACGGTGTGCCTGTAATCAGAAGGTTGCTGGTTGAAATCCAAGATTGGTTGGGTAATTTCACCACTGGATATATGAGCAGAGCCCTTAACCTCCAGGTGCTTGAGGAATTGTTTAACTCTTCTTTCTCAAAAATGTATGTGACATAGGATAAAGGTTAAAATAGAGGAATGTAACCTAGCTGCATATTGACACTAAAAGTTTATAAGGTAAGTACAAATCATCTGTGGCCTGTACTACAAAGAGGGGTTACTGGCTTATTGGGGTAATGTGTTGGATTTAAGGTAGCCTGGGCAAGATGTAAGTGAACAAATATGAAGTCCATTTAAACTGCGGTACCTTAAATCCGACAAGTTACCCCAATAAGCCAGTAACCCTGCTTCGTAGTACAGGCCACAGGATGCTTCAAAATATTCACCCACCCAGTTTTTTTATTTGTCCCACATTTTTCAGCTTTGTTTTGCTCTTTTAAGTTTGCTGTTGTCCAATCTAAATCTACCTCAGAAATATCCCCTTTACGTAGTGAACCAGCGTTCACATTTTCTTTTTGTAAATCGATAGATTGAAGGAGCGTTTTCTATATCCAAAGGATTTTCAAGGGAGCATCGGCATGATGTGAAAAATGGATCCTGAAAACAGCACAACAGGAGCCGCACGCTGCACAAATGTTTCAAGGATATGTGTTTAATATGATGGAAGTATCGAATATGGATTCGCTTCAGTGTGCTTCCTTATTGTCGCGACCTTGCGATTTCGGCCGCAGCGATTGAGAAAAGGGCATCGCGGAATGAAATGGGAATGTGTCCATGGCTTTAGCAAATCACAGCTGAAGATTGTACTATACTGTGGCCTCAGACTCATTCCAGTATCAACCCAAATAGTCCTACATTCCTGTGTGTATTTAAAGCTCACAGTCTAATAAATATTGTCCATCCTTTTTTCCCTAAAAAAATAGATGAAAGGAGCCTTTCACAAGCCACAACAGAAAGACTCTAGAAGAGAACTTGTAGGTGACTGGAACCTAAACTAACTTTTGTACTTTTATCGAAAGGAATGTATGTTTTTCAGAATGACACTCCCTGGCACATTAGACATTAAAGGCCTTGTTCAATTGCCCAACAGTAAAATCACTCTTGGGTAAACATGTCTTTATGGGGACCACTCATTCAATTCTATGAGAAAAATGCTAACACTTGACAACCTTAACCCCCACCCAGTCCTAACCATAGCCATAAGTAACCACGCAAAATACAAGAGTTTTTGCATTTTTCGTTTTTTTATTGCAGTCACAGATTTTTATTAAATTGAGTTTTCCCATATGGGCACCAGGAAAGTGGTTCCCAAAAGGGAAAAAAAGAGACATTGTGTCCCCATAAGGTAAGCTGTATATATGCGCACACACACACACACACACACACACACACACACGTGGGATTTGAACTAGCAACCATCTGATCACAGGCATGGCAGTCAAACACAACAGCCACAAACCACCTCCTCATCAATGATTTAAAAATAACCCTGAGCATCCTGGGGGTAAAGGATGGGGCACCACAATGCTCCTGATAAGATTTACCCAGACATGATACATTTTGATTAGTAACAGCACCTGCCAAAAGCAGATCCCTGAGAAGATCATCCAGGGCAAGCCAAGCTGTCGATACAGCTCATGGTTTGATGGAAATGTGCACTGGCAGTGCATGTCCATGTCAACACAAGCGTGGGACCAGGGCTGATCTGTGCCTTTGGACAGTGGCTGTGGATGTTCGTCATTGGACAGCGCGTGGTTAAACTAACGACAACTTTAAACTACACAATGGCTGGACCGAGGTCTCCAACAGACCGTGGTTACTTAACAACTGAAAAGCAAAATTTTGAGAAAATCTCTGTGGTCATTTTTGGAAATGGTAATAGAAGTTCTTCATTGGATTATATGTGGAGTAATTGACTTTTGGTTCCCAATACTGTAATATACGATGGGGAAGCCTGGTTTTAGGGCTTTGGTGGTGTGATCTCAAAAACAACAAAAACTAGATTGAGTCTTGTAAATTTGTTCTTCAATTATATAATAATTAAATTACAATTCAATTATTTAATTATTAACTTCCTAAAGTTCCTAATGCCACCCCCACACACTCATTAGTGATTTATAATGTATGTTTCACGTTTTTGCCGAAGTCCAGGGATCTCAGACTGAAGCTAAACAGCATTTTAATTTGTCTGTTCTCTTCTGAAAAATACTGTACAACATCACCTGCATTACTTAACCATCAAAGGGAAACTCCAGATCAATCTAATTTTGGCTAAGTGTATTATTGGACAATTGGCATTAAATCACTGATTGTGTCGAATGCCTTTAATGGTCATATAATAAAGTGCCTTATAAATAGTCGTACAGCTCCCAAATGACAGTGTGTCACCCTCTGTGCCCGTATACTTAAGATAACTTCCTAATTATTGATGAGAGCTTCTGTAATATTCAGCGGCACAGACTTATCACCGCTCACGAATGTGCCCCGAAGCCTTTCCTACATTTTTCATATTTGTTCATAAAGTTCCAATGTTTAACCTTTTTCTTCTGCTTCCATATTTAACATCATTCCATAAGGTTATCAGTCCTGTCTTTTGTTCTTATGAAAGTATATCCAAAGACATTCATCATTAATATACTCATTGTTGTATAATGAAGGAAACTTAGACATTTATGCATCAGCTATATTAGACATTATGGAATCTGTATTATTATAGCAATGAAGCACAATGGATGAACCCATGTTAACGTAAGCACAGAGTGAGAAATTAGGCTAAATTTATCGTTAAAAAAGGTTTTGGGATTTCTTTGAAGCCTCCTGCTCTGAAATGCAGGCCTCCAAATAAAACAAACCTTAAGGTCCAAGTTCAAGACTATGGAAGAAGATCAAAGAGTTCCAGCAAAATGGAGACCTCATCAAAATTTATGGCAGACAACGGCACTTCTGAATTCATACGCTCACTTGTCATCTATGACTGGGTGAGTGGGGGCAGCGTGGAGGCAGACGAGCTGTTTATGCTCAGTCTGATATGTCATGTGGGTTTGATTAGGGAGAACTTCTGCATGCCTGTCTTTGCCCTGCTGAGTCTCAGCGGTGACAGTGGGGTTCAGCATCCCTGCCTGGCAGTGCTACAATAATAGGTCATATACTGAGACCACTATCAATACATCCCCCACATTCCTCCCAGAATCCAAATCCTCTCTGCTCAAAAAGGCCGCAACGGGTCGGAAAGTATTATTTTAAACTTACCGTGTCTATATATTTTTTATTGTGTTCATTTTGTCTGATTTCTTTGACCCACCTTGACTGGAGTCAGTCATTTCACACCAGTTGAGGTTTATACTCTCATAAAGGACCTTGCCTCCATGGTAACCTCTCTGGTTTTTTTGTCTATAGGCTGTATTCTCTCCGTAATTTTACCAGCCTGCTGTTGAGGGCTTTATGGTTGAAGCTCTACAGAGGGCAGTGAGTACATGAACATCCTAATGCCTAGTTGGATACATAAACCAGACATTTATGCGGTAGTATTGGCTACACACAAGAGCTTTGCAAGCTCAATTTGTGGAGAAAGTAAAGATACTTCTGTGCTTATTTCGACACCCTGTTATCTGGTTTAAGGTCCAGGTGCTTGGAATCATATGTTGCAGGGAGGTCTGCCTCGTGAGGCTTTTTTGACTAACATGTTTGAAGGAAATATCTTTCAGAGGTCAGTTATTGTACTGTTTGATAATATTAAAGTTAGCATTATATATTGCAAAGTACATCAACTGAGAAAGTATGTTTCACCAACTAAAAATTTAAGATTAAAATCATATTTGTATTACTTATATGATGACATATCTGTTTCATATCATTCATCAATAACTATGTCATTTTTCTATTGCATGTCAGTCAGTTTCAGAGTCAGCCTGAACAGCAATGAGATACAGTGAATTCCCATGCAAACCATAACTCAAGTGACTATCATATTATGATTAAAATGCCTTTTGCCGAAAGACACCAGGATTAACTGAAGTCGATAACAGGAACAACTCCCAAAGCAATAGCCAAGAAGCTCTTTTATTTAGTACACCAGTTACAGAAGCAGCAAAGTTCTGAGAAGAACACCCATGCACATAACTAACCAGCAGGCTCACACAACTCAATTCCCACATGGTCCCCAACGGCCGGATGTGACCTGAGTGAAACAACGTCTTGGTAATGGTGGATCCACAAAACACAGCTGAAACACTCCCAATATTCCCCAAACAATACAGTACAACATGTAATAACCTGAGAACAAACTTAACAAGGGTAAACACACATAATAAACACTTAAATTTAAGACTAAATACACACTATGCGCCCCAGTGCACTATGGGAGACCCACCTACACCTGGAAGCGTCGCTTTTCCATGGTTGTATATTGTTCACTGTTTTTTTTTTTACTTTTTTCACTGTTTAGCATTTTACGTGTGATACATATGTTCTGCATACATATTGTTTAATACTTAACTTCAGTTTTCTGAATAGATCAATACCAAACTCTGTATACACCAGAGAATAAATGCAAATATTAGAGTAACTAACAACGTTCTTCCTAGACCTGCACCTGAGGCAATGTTAGTATAAAAAGTAAAAAAATAAAAAAGATTAAAGGATTTCTGAAAAAAGCAGCAGCCTGCAGTCATATGCGTCAAAACAATCAGAATCAAATATGATTAATGCAAAACTTGTATTATATCTATATATCCATCCATCCATCCATCCATCCATCATGGTGGGGCCTGGAGCCTACCTCAGACAGCACAGAGCACAAGGTCCGGGGAAATCCTGGATAGGATTCCAAAGTCCATTTATTAAATGTTTAAACGGAAAGGAGAATATAAGAGGGCAGAACTATGGTGTCATGTCTCCAGGGTTGTGGGTTCACTTCCTGCTTCTGCCTCTTTACATGTTTTCCCGCTCTAATGCCGGTTTCCTACGGATATTCTGGGTACTTCCAGTCCAAAGGCATGCAGCCAGGGGACTTGGTATCTCTGAATTGCCCATTACGTGAATAAGCGCTCTGTGATGAACTAGCTATGCATTAGCGTCCCCTACCTGGTACCCTGTGCTTCATGGAATGGAGCCCAATCTCAATATGACCTTCTGCTGGATTAGCAGTTTGGGACCATTTATGAAAGCAGCCTGAAAAGGTCAGTTCTGGAGATGATTTGGAAGTCTGAGTACTGCAATCCTGAGAGCTCTTTCCACAAAAAAAGGCTTGAATACCTTAATGTATTCAAGGTCAACTGACAGAAGAATATCCAGTTGTTCAGAAGGGACAATGAGAGCTTACAGTACATGGTTAGGCTTGTCCTTGTGTCTGATGCTGGATAGATATTTCTTTTAGCAGTCAGTATCAAGATCTTAAGCTTAATATAGAGATGTAGGGGAAAAGCTTGGACTAATAGAAAATCATCTCCAAAGAAGGGAAGAGAAATGAATCAGTGTGTCAACTGGTATCATTAACTGTGGGTCTAAATATTTTAGTCCTATATTTTCATATGTCTTAATTGAAGTTAAGAATACTGTACTATCCCAATTCTTTTTTAAGGCTACTAAGTAACTAAAATGTTTCACTTATACAGATCTATATTTTTATGTAAGAAATAGCTGTACCTTTCAGTTATTGGTAAGACATAACGAGTTTCCTGTCGAAGCTCTTTGGACTGCATTTAGAATTCATTATATTTCTTATACGTTCCATTGACTTGATTCTCCCCATTTGTCCATGTTCCTCAGGACTCAAGGTGAATTACGGTGCATGTCCTACAGACAGACGTACATTTAAGCCCAGGCCCATCCCCCCAATCAATGTTGTCACATGGCCGCCGCTGTTGGGGGGTGGAGCTCCACCACCACCCCGCCCCCTCAACTGCCCACCTACCTGTCCTCTGTAGAGAAGGTCCCGCTGTGAAAACAATCAGCACATTTATTTTGGATCTAAGTGATTCCAGCCAGGTCGATACTCCATGCTGATATCCTGAAAACAGAGAGGGCCACAACTGAAGGAGCGAGGTTTAGAAACTACCAGCATGCGTCCTGTCATCTTGCTGCGTTTCCTCCAAGCTAACAGGGAGCTAATTTAATGACATGGTCAGGTACTTAACACCCAAGATAACACCCGGGGAAGTCAACCGCGGGGCAGATCCTGATCTCACGTATCGGCACAGGATCCTCACACTGGTATTGTAACGCATAAGTGCTGCAATAAAGTCTTTAAATGCCTATCGATGATGAATTGCCTTCCACAACACAAAGACCACGACGATCGTCTTATCACTCCTGAATGGAATGTGCCCGCGTTTAATTCTTTATTGCGCTTTATTAAACTGTTTCATAAAAGGATTTAAATAGTTACTGAATTATGAAGAAATATGAATATTCCTTTTGGCTAGATCTCTCATCTCATGGCATTTTAAGAAATTTTAAATGCATTTGGCAAAATGTATAAAATATGGCTAAGGAATGTTTGCAAAATGCTTTGAATTGTAAAAAGGAAATGCATATTAAAACGGGAAGTCAAATATTTAAAACCGGAATTTTTTTTCTCAAAACGACAAAGCAAACTTCATTAAGCCAAAAGCTAGATAAACTGGACCACATCCAGACATGGCCATTTTACTCCATAATCAATCACTCTGATCATTTTTGAAGAAAACTGTGTACTGAAAGCAGTGTGTAACCACTTTGTTCCTGACAACTGCTTTGAGTACAGTGCGTGAGTGTATGGGTGTTATTAAAAGTCCCAAAGACAAATTCTCAGTGTTTTACCACTCATGTATATCGGTCTAAAAACTTTTAGGATTTAATTCACTACAGTCCCATACTACATACACATATATGGAATATAAATGGAACATTTGCTATTCAAGATCATTCCACAAGTAAATGTTATTTATTTTGCAGATAAATAAAAAAGGGAGAGAGTACAGTACATTATCACATAAACTCTTTGCATTCAATATGAAGTTATACAGTCCCACAAAGGATTAGGGGAATAATCTGTATATTTCATGAATATAAAAAGACCAGTCTGTTAGTCCATTAGTATATTGCGAAGATGCCCTGCAGAGGAGCACAAAGGCATATATATGTATACACTGTTACATCCCACTATAGCTGCTCTGAATGGTTGTTTGGTGTCACAGTATTTGCTCATGATTATTGACACTTGTCACGTGTTTCCCTCCACTTCTCAGCCAAGTTAGACCACCATAGATGCAAGCCGCCGGTTACGAGTGGGTGATTATGTCAAGAATTAAGAGTGCAATAGACCTTTAAGCCATTAGCAGCCTATGTGGTGCAGCTGTTCCTGATAACATCATGGCTGTAGTCATTCATGGCTGCCTTACTAAAGTGGAACACCCCCCAGGAGTGATTATATAAACAAGGCCAAAGGCAATAATGAACAAGGGAGCATCGACAATAGATATATTAAGTAGGTTAACAAATTGTTATGAATTTTTTAAACGGTCACTCTTTATAGCAGCCTTACTGCTTGTCACCTTGTTGAAGTTGCTGTGCATTATATCTAGTGTTATTTGTGTGTTCAATTTCAACTAGGTCAGAATTTCCAAGTTCAAAGTTAGAAATTTCAAATGGCATGCCACCTGAAGTTGGAGTTCCAACTTGGAAAATCGGAAGAAGCTCTGCGACCACCGACCTCAAGATTCAAGATGGCTGCGTCCTTCATCAACAGAAGTAAAACCTGTAGTTATATAGGCCTACTGTTTTTATCACATATGTCTTATTTGTGTTTCATAAAATTGGTTGTACACACAGTACTGTCCATCCGCTAGCTGTGGACATATTGCTATGGTCTTTGTATACGTAAAATAGCACGTAATGTGTTGTTATCAACTGGTAGTGCTAACATTGGCTTTCCGGCTCATTATACTGAAATGTGGTTAACACAGATATGATGTCATTCCCAGCTCTGACTTCCGACCACCAAAGTAAATGGAATGCAACACATGTCTAATGCCAATTAGTAGTCTTTGGGGTTATTTACGATTAGTCATATGGCAATATACAGTCAGGTTTATATGATCTCTTGGTGTTTCTTTTTAAGTCTTTCAACAGTCAGTTTCTAACCCGATGTAAAATATGTAGCTCCTATTTACATATCATACTTTTCCATACTGTTCATCAGGTGCAGGTCATTTGCATCTTTGGAGTAATAGTTGAAATAAACGTAGTTAAAAAGATGTAATTAAGTGATAACTGAATAGTTTTTCTGTCCCAATATTTACTTTCTGGGGACTCTGACGCCTTAGCTTACACTACAGTGTAAGGATGTGATGGCTCTCTGGAGTTTGCTGGATATCTTTTTTCCAAAGATTATAAAGGAATATTTATTTGGAGACTGACATGTCCTGGTATAGTATTCTATAACATCACCTTCAGAGGGTGAACAAATACTATGAGGTGAATGATGTAGGAGAGCAGTAAACCTGAATTCGACCACATGAAGCGATAAAACAGAAGCAGTTAACATTCTCTCTGAGCTCACGTTAGTTCTTCTTTGACAACGAACACTATAAATGAACGGTTTTTAACGTGTGCACTGCCCTGCGCTTCACTCTCTCCTACATTCTCTCTCTTGCCAGTTTACAGTGCTTTGTGTGTGTTTGGCTCTATTGGCTGATATCTGCAGTCTCCTCTAAAGTTTGTTTGCCACTTTTCTCTGCAGCCTCGCTTGGATGTCTGCAGTTGCTGACTCCGTTGGCACTCTCCCTGTGCATAACACTTTTTAACATCTTTCCCTTTCTGTTCTGTTCCACTGGAATCCTGGCAGACATATCAGTGAACCCAGAAACCTTCATAGCTTGGTCTGGCATCCGAGGTGATCAATGTTCTAGCCCTGGTTTGTTTATGCACTGTTTTCTTACTTTACCTTTCTCATCACCCCATCATGTTCCTTTCGAGTATCTCTCCTGACAGACATGGCACAGGCAGAGGGATGCCTCTCGTCTTCTGCAGCCAGACATGACTTCATCATGGTTACAAGATCAGGTGTATGACGTAGGAAAGATGGAAAAGCCTTGATGACTCTTTCTTTGGTAGAAGCAATTTCCAACAATTTTTCCAAAAATTTTGTACTGGTTCAAGTGGATTTTTGCTTTTAATGATTTGGGAACATGATGCAAACTCATGACTGATCTGTTAGAACCTGGTTGTCAGGAATATATCGGGCATGGAGAGAGTGGAGGTCAGTCATGGCATCACAGTGGGCTTGAAATACAATATCACTACCACCCAAAATGTGTCTCTTTGGCTATTATTGTTATCTCACCTCTGGGGCTGAGGCTTTAAATTCTGCCCTCACATTTGTATGGAATTTGCATCTTCTCCCTGTGCTGTGGCGATTTCCACCAGGTACCTTGCTTTCCCCTCTCCGACCAGCGAAGGAGTGGCATAGTGTCCAACCTCAGCTTCATGGCCTATATCATGTGAGATAGGATGGTACACTTTCCCTTAACACCTGATACTCTTCATATAGTAAAAGTGATAAGCAGATTATAAACACCACACCTGGAAAAGAGGACCAAAGGGTGCAGATTATTTAAGAATAAAACAGATGTTAAAGATGTTCATTTGAAAGCCTGATTGTCAGCCTCAGTAAATGATCTTGATGCTGATGAATTCACCTGGGCAGCAGCCTCATTTACTTCATGGGAAAGTGCAGATATTGACTTTTTCTCTTGTTAGAACCTCTGATATAATCAACTCTGCTAAGCAAACAATTCACGTTAAATGTTGCAATTAATGAGATTATCATAATATTTGTGCCTGAGGCTGTCATTCTCTTTAAAATGCTTACCTTCCGGTCACATGATGCATTTGTGAATATAGTAGGCTACTTCAGTAATGAAGCCTCATACTTCCGGGGTATAGGGTGTGAAATGTGCAACTGCCTTGTGTGTGCAGTTGGCATTTTCTCCCTGTTTTGTTCAGGTCTCTTTGCTCAGTCCATACGCTTTATGACCATAAACAGTTAAGCGATCAGAGGTGCCTAAATCACCCCTGACGTGACTGGTGATCTTTTGAAGTTCGAACTTCCTGAAGATTCCTGTGACATCCTGAAAGCCACTATATGCGCAATTTATAAGATATATGGATCGTGGAATCATATCCCCACGTTTCTTGGCTTATTTACATAACACTTAAGATAATAAGTGTCTAATGGTATAGGTTGTAAGACGTGTACAGTGATTAATTTGTATTATAAGTTTATGAAAACCAAAAGATATTCGGTGTTAGCAATTTTAAGATGCTGTTTAGGCAATTTGTGGACATCCTAATCATTATCTTGATATTTACCTTAATTGTTTAAATGGTTTATTGCAGCGTTTGTATTTGATAATTTTAAAATAATTTCACATCGTGCGTTGTGAGGTTATAGTTAGTGTTTGAAAATGCACGCCCGTAAAATCTCAAAGCGCCACACGACGAACCACCACGAATAACTAAATCCGTGAACACTGGCCCATTTGTGCGGTGTACAGATGGTCCTCCCCCAATTCAGTAATCCGATATTCCTTGGCACCTGCTAGCAAAGATTTCTTCCTTTCATTATTATGCAAGTAAAGACCAATAAAACACTCACCTGTATAGTAATTTATAGATCTGATGTGCTGGTATTTTAATGTTATAAGCTTCTGTGAGTATCGTTTGAAAAAAGAAAACGCTATACTGACTTCAGAAAAATACAAATGAAGTGAAAACTTCTGTTAAACCTATTTACTTGAAGTTTTAATGGAACTCACTGACCCACAAGCCAATGCACAATATCGCACATCACGCATGTAAACAACAATTATCCCTTATAATGCCGTATATTTTATGCAAAACCTGCTGTAATGCAGGTGCTATAGTGTCATAATACAATGAGGGAATTACAAGAGTAGCTGAAGTGCTTCAAAAAGCGATATATAATTACCTTAGATATGAAGAGAAGCTGAATACAGTATAGCATTCCTACTCAATTATGTTCTAGCGTAGGCAGATTTCAGGCAGTTAATCTGAGTGAGAGATAATTTTTTGCGGGATTTGTCATGTATGGTACCGCTTCTGCTCTAATTATTACCCGCCCGTAGAATATTCAACCCACAACCTCGCCTGACAATTAGTATATATTACACAGTTAATTACGAACGCCCTCCGCTGTCATAAAACCCAATGAAGCGATACATTTTGAGTAATTGGAGTAATTCGGTGGCTCGGTGTCAGACGTAGAGATGGGAACATAATCTGTGTGTAGTTTGCCTGCCTAGTTGAAGGGACCTGCTGACATGATGCACAGCAAGTGCAATTAATTAATCGCGTTTATTTTTAAGAAGGTGAATTGTGAGAAGTCCTGCGTCAATCCCCGAAGAGCAGAGTGTTTATAAGCATGGTTTTATTGTGGTAATGTCTTTAGTGAAAGTGGCCGCTAAGAGGATGATGTGTCTTTCATTTATTGAGATTGTAGCCTATTTTTCCTTTTTTCTTCAAGCGGTTTCTAAAGCACTGTCTCCAGAAAGGTATAATTCCCTTCCACCCCCCGCTCTCTTCCACAATCTATTTAGCAATGATTTATCGATCCGGGCTTCTTCCTTCATAAAGAATTACTGATCCTTTTTGGGAAATCAGATTTTCACACCTTTCATGAGAATGCGAGCAGCGCAGGTCCCGGGAGGCTGACGGGGGGAAGCTGACTTTGAGGAGACGCCCCTTGGCGACACGCGTCTCTGCGGGCTCTTCGCTAATGTGTAACGCCAGTAATGTGCCCAGGTTAAAAATAGCGAGCTCTGGCGCAGCTCTTCCTATTGCTCCAGAAGCTGTGTTTTTGAAACCCACCTTTTTTGTTTATTTGTGAAAGCAGTCTGTGCTGTTTTGCCCACTGTCAGGGCCCATTTTCTGGATGGCAGTGTTGTTTCTGAATAATCTCCCTGCTGCAGCATGTCAGAATGTATGTGGTTGCAGAAGAACATTGTTAGAATAAACAAAAATGTGTCATGGGAAGCCTTAAACCCTTCCAGATTTGGTCTGGTGTGATTGTTGAAGGACAATGGAGCATGCTGCTTGATCAGGAAATGGGGTTAGCTTTGTAATTGAGACAAGTTTGGGAAGAGGTTGTTGGGAGAGGAAGCATGGGCTTTTTGTGGCTGTCAAACCACCAGTTAACTCCAGTATTTCACCAAAGCTGGAGTATTTGGCGTGAGTTTACAATGGTCAGGCAAGGTTTCAGGGTTGCCAACTTTGGTCAGCTAGCTGGTGTGAGATTTTCAGTCCAAGACAAATCTGCACACACACGCACAAGCATTTACATGTAAGTAATGGATTTATTACCTTATAAATAGTCTGAAGTATTTTCAAACTATCCCGACGCTTTTGATGCACTTAATTTCAGGTTTATAATGGAATATATATCATCCTGAGACCCAAGGAAAAAAGTGTCCTTCAGTTATAGGTTATCTGTCTTTGGAGGAAATAATTTAGATTTTTCAAATGTATTTTTAATTTTAATATCACAGCATGTCCACTTTAGTGTACAACAGGAATAAATATGTTTCCTTACATCAGTGAAAATATAGATGCAAAAACAACATGTCCAATACAATGGGTGGGGTCTCAGGAGGATACAGATTTGCTATAAGATGTCTTTCTTGAGCATGACAGTCTGAAAGCGTGAGTTGCACGCCACATGTGTGTGAGTTGCCAACCAACAGTTTTTCTCAGGCTGACGGACATCATGGTGATATTGCTCAGTCAAACATGTTAACAGAGGTCATGTTCAAATATATGGAGTTCAAGCAGAGTTGAACCACAGTTCCAGTGACAAAAAGGATATCCAGTGTGAAATTCATTGATTACTTTGAATTCTTGAGGTACTCCTTGAATCACTGTTCAGTTCATACACCGTTGCACCCTGCCACATTCTCCCAGGCAGTACGCCACTAACTGCAACACACTAAGGATGCATTCTGACCAACGCAGGAATGCCTAAAGTTACGCAAAAAAAAAATATATTCAAATTTGTCCTTCATGGGCTGAGTAAAAGTATAGTTTCCATGGTTACTTGGCAGCAATAGCAGAATTGTGAATTAGCGTGACAAATGTCAAAAGCTCTTTGCAAAATCAATTTTGTTAACATTCCAAAAACTGTTATCAAGACAAATTAACTCACCATGTTAAAAAGGAATAAGAAAGGTTCATCCAGCGTTAAGGTCTTAGCTATTCGAATAAGATATTGAGGAAAAGCAGTTAGGATGGTACTGAGCACAGACATTATTTGAAATGGAAATGTATAGCTACAGACTCACATATCACATAAAAGAGCAAAATTGGAGGAAAGTGAAACTAAGAGATAAAGAATATTGCTAGATAGTTATCTAGCTAACAAGTATTTTTTTTATTTAAGTGTTATTTTAAAAATCTTGAAACTAAATCTTACATTTAAAAAATCTATGGATTTAATATAAAACGTCAGCCACAATTTAACAGTTTATTGAATTTTCAATTGATTTATGATATGTATACATTAACTGAAATGAATATTGTTGTTTTTCTATTTGTGTTTCTTAGCATATTATGGTGTAAAATCAAAGCTATTTGCATTACGTAATGTTTTCTTGAGAATTTATTATTAGATTGTTACTTTGCGATAGTGGATCTTGTTTTTTTTTGCTTGGAGTAGGCTCCACAATAAGTGGCTGGGCGATAGATGGTTACGCTGGTTTGTTAACAATCAAATATCATTGTGTTGGAGAATCTTTGCAAATTGCAGGAAGGTTGGTTGGCGATAGGAGAATAAAGATTATCAAGGAACTATTCAGCCAGAATTAAACTCTGGCTTCACACATTCAGCAGCTAGCAGGTCCCCATACATGTAAACCCCTGACCTCTACAGTAAGGATGATGCTTTGTTTCACGATAATTTTTTTTTTTAAAAAATCAAAAGTACTAGTAATAGCAGAAAGCTGATAATGTAAACTTTTTTTTTTTAGTTTGATACGTAATCCTTCCTGTAATATGCAGGTTTGCATGCCAACCGTTTAACTGGGTATTTATGGGACCAGTTTAGATTTTGCTCCACAGTGGTCCTTCTGGGAAACAGGATTGTTTTTGTTTTACGATCCAGTTCATTCACCACTTCACCCCTCCTGTTCTTTTTAGTTATTCCTCAATACCCGACTGCATCTGGAGTGCCGATGAGGTGATTGTGGAAACCTTGTCCTCCATCATGTGATCCGGCCCAAGATCAGACCTTTTCAATATCCTGCAGCCCTGGAGATCATATTATGGGTTGCAGCATTAACTCCATATGCAGGGGTCAATCAGTCAAATTTGACAGAAAGCTATTTTTTCCCCTGGAGTAACCACTGTAGCCATGTCAGGGAAGCGTAGACAGCACCTAAAAGCAGACGACAAAGGCGTATTGTCAGATTGAGGGCCGTGTCTCCATTTGATCAATTAGACTGGTCAAAGATAATTTCTTTCAGTACAGTGATTATTGACTATGTGGACACTCATATTGAATTCACTTAATGTGTCATGCTCACAGACAGTAAATGTAAAAGGCAAAATATGAATACATTTCAATTTTTGCCACATATGTCATTTATGTCATTGTGACTGAATGGCATTTTAGTATAATGGTTAGGAGTACATGTCAATTAAATGATATGGTAATCTGAAGATTAAAAAGGATACGATTCTGAATATTATAAGAATATGATTTTGTACACAGACCGCAAGTATGAATGGGCAAAGCCTCCCAGATGAAACAGCCCTGTTAATCAGCAGCGGAAAGGCAGACTGTAAAAAGCACCTGCTGTAATGTAAGCTTAGGTGTGAGATGGAGCAATAGTTGAGGTATTAAAAACTATTTGTCAGTGTCAGGCAGCAGATTGGCACAGGAGACTTCGCATGCGTCCAATCAACAGAAGCCTCTTGTAGAACAGGGGCGGAATCCTGCCGGCAGGAGTCAGACGGGAAGTGCGGGAGCCTGGGGTGTTATGTTGAAGAACATTTCAGAGGATTCTCTATCACGCATCAAGGCGGGAATGGCATGGACCGTGAGTATCTTGTTTGTTTGTTTCTCTCTGTATCAGTGCTCTGCCTCCTATACAGGGGGCAGATTAGTTCGCTGTGGGCTTTGATGCTCCAGAAGGTCAGCCTGGAGCAGATCGATGGGCGAAAACGAATTCTCACTTTCCTTTCCAATCGATGCTTTTTTTTTTTATTTATCTGAAGTGGACCTGCTGGGTTTTATGATTTCCCGGGTTCAAAGAGCTTTTTAAGGTATGGCTTTAATAGGCTAGGGTAACAAGGTATTTTCATTGCACCCATGACACTTTGTGTGCCATTTGCATGGTAAGAACTATGGACATATTGTGACTTCAGAGGGAGTCAGATGGCTGAAATATCGGTTATGACTGTATGCCGATAAATGTAAAGCCTTGGTGTAAATACATTGAACACTTGGCCCTCTAATTTTGACTAATGGTATGTGACTTCTCTCCGGTCTCTATATATTACAGAAAATAGCTGCAGATACTTGAAGAGTACCATTCTCATGATTAATCTACAGAGGAGATGGTAATTCTAGGAGCAAGTTTCATTTCTTATAATTTTAGCCATTTATTTATGTGGTTGTCAAATATTGGAGTCTCACTAAAACCATAATCTTCATTTATTGACATCCTTTGCTGTCCATACACTATATTTGTAGGTCTTCAGCTTTTTATAAATATCAATTATAGTATGTTTACTAACAAGCCACGTACAAAGTTTTCTTTGATAATCCTATAGCGTATAATAGGAACACCAAGATGAATTGCAGAAACGCATTATGGGAGGCATAATCTGGATAAGATTTTATACTTTTCTTGCTGTGAAGTCTGATATGTATCCACAGATTACTGCAACTGCAGAATGTTTCCAGTAAACAGAAATAACTAGTTAGTAGGGACAGCAAAATATCTACCTGAAATCTGCGTTTTTAATCACTTTGATAGAATATCTCTTTATTACATGAAATCATTATACGATTTAATAAATTACTTAATAATTTAAGTTTAATTTACATTATATACACAGAACTCTGTATCTATATGCATATTGTACTTTGCTTTTTTTAAAAATTATAATTTAATTTAATTTAAAATAAATTTAATAATTTGTCTAGTATTTTTGTACTGCGCTTTAAAATACGTATATAACAGTTATGTTGGTGCTGTTCACCAAATTTGAAATTAAATACAAAAGAGGCAGTCACCTGATATCTCATACTATAACTTGTCATCCAAATGTCATATTTAGATAATATGTATATTACTGTCAGACTAAATGCTAACAAATTCATTATTGATTTATATGCCGGTATATATGTTTACATTTGCAGACACACACAGACACATACACAGTACAAATGTGTTTTGCGTCATATGGGTTTTCTCACCTGCTGTGCACAGACACCGCTGGGTCCCGAGACTCATGTGCTATTGGCCAATGTTGACAGGGGGCTGGAGGGGGTGTGGTCTGATTGTTCTGTCGATTGCAATGCGCATGTTCAAAGTGCCCATGTGCTGAACATCTGTGCAACATGCGATGGGCTCTTCTCCATTTGTGGATTTCAATTACCGTAGTCTCACTGAGTTTATAATACGCTTTGATTTTTTTACTTTTTATTTCTTGAGGCTGATAAAATTCTGTTAAATTACTGAGGTTTAACACATTTTTCTAGGATTTTGTATATTACAAACTTTGCAGCACGTTGTATATAGCAGGGATAGGTAACCCTGATTCTGGAGTGCCAGAATCCAGCAGGCTTTCTATCCTACCTGATGAGTTACTATCTGCCTGATATCAGGAGCGGATCATCAGACACCAGGTAGGATGAAAAACCTACTGGATACTAGAACTCCAGGATCAGGATTGTCTACCCTTGGTGTACAGTATCATTTCTAAAGAAACATCCATTCAACTTCAACATGCTTATGCTGGTTGCATTATGCTAGTTGTATCAGGGTGACAGGGGTCTGGAAGCCTATTCCAGGCTGCACGGGGCACAAGGCAGGGGGCACACCCTGAATATGGGATGCCAGTGTTAATATGTGTATATACACGTGCACACACACACACATACACACACTCACACACGCAAACACACATACCCGCACGCATACACATATACACACATGTACACACATGCAAACACACACATATCTACAGACACATACTTACACACACCCATAAGTGTGTGTGTGTGTGTGTATATATATATATATACACACACACACAGTATATATATACATATATTACTGTATATATTAAACAAACAAATAATTTTAAATATGCAAGCAGAAATTATTATGTATAATATTATGTACATAATGTTGTTTTTCTTTATAATTGTCCATAATATTTCATCTTCAATATTGATTCATGTCTCAAGAAATACATATAACACATAAACAACACTGAATCGCTTAATTATTGTGAATATAAAATTACTATAATTATAGTCAGTTTTTTGTTGTTATGCATCTACACTCATAGTTAAATCAACAGACAAGAGAAGAAATGTAATAAGGATTTAATATTACGATAAGTAACATTTTCTTTTTCATCTGCTAAATAGCAGTCTGTATAGAACGTACTGGAAAGTGAAGAAGCCAGACATCACATTATTATAGTAATATACTTCTCCTACCCATTGGGGGAGACAAACCTCCCTGGTTCGAGACTGACCAATCCGGACCTCAGGCAGAGCGAGTTTACGGTGTCCTGTGCCTTTCCTTTACCCGAGGGGCCATGTCACGTTACTACTGGCATTAAATCCGCCAGTATCCCCTGGGTAGACAGTCACTGTAGTTTTGATGCGGCATCACTGACAAAATTAGCTTGGCGTTGTTGCTTGATGATAATTGGCTAGGAATTGCTTGATACTCTGTCAGTGTTTCAATGGGAGCCTCGGGGCTGTGAAAAGCATGTAATATCATCACAGCTGCTGATGACGATAATGACCATGAAAATACATTTACTTTAAAAATCACTATTTAGGTTGAGCTAACTGTGGCTTTAAGATAGTTACAAAAACAATCATAATAAACAATACGGATCTAAAGGGCATAGGTTTTAATACCTACTGCTGCAGCTTTATAATGCGCTGTTAAAATACAATCTGTGATGTGGACAAAGCACCGAGCTTAAAACTGACCGGGATCATCAATGGACGACGCCGAACAAATCATCCTGCAGGCTGCACAGGTCGCGCTTTATTTTCCCAGCAACCTTGAGGCTGAGTAAAAGACAGTTTTGTTCCGGCAGCCTTGGCTGTCACCACGACACGCGTCTGGGAATGCGGAATAGGACTCCAATAGCAGGCCTTGTCATACTCTTTGGGCTGTGATTATTTTAATAACTGCGTTTTTAGAACTTTGTGCATTAAATAGGATAAAGGAGGATAAAGTTCTCCCTATCCCATCACATGACAGTTTTTAATTTATTCCAGTAATATGATATGCGTTCATGTCCCTTAGCGTGTTTCGTGTTGCCATTATCAGTATTAATATGACGATAATGTACGTAGTGTAACTGCAGTATCGTGATGTGAAGAAGAGGCTTAGTGGCTAAGTGGGTAGGTTGTTTTCGCCCCTCCTGTCCACCTTTTTTTAATATATAGTCACCCTTATAATTACCTGTGAGTTACTTTGGATAACGGGAAGTATAAGAAGGCATGCAGTCTTTTGGCGGAATTTCACTCCGTGTAAATATAAAAGATAAGTAGCGAACAGAGCAGAATAAGTGGAGGTGTAGCTAAGTTTTAAAAGCCAATAATCTTTTAAACAATTCCTTATAGCATAAAGTGCATTACTTGTAAGGGTAATTAATTTTATTTTCCGCAAAAGGTTAAAAACAGGGTTAATGGCTTCGTAGTATATAATACAGGTTTGCATTAAGCATCATGGACCATTATACAGAAATTATAAAAGCCATAGCCTATTAAATCAGTTTAATGATAAATATTACTTATGATGAATATGATTTTTTATTATAAACATCACCGTTATGTGTGTCTGTTATTAGGATGCTATTTTTTTCAAACTGCTTTTCTTTTTATTTTCTTAATAAACTAAGCTGAAGAAGCCTTTAGCCCGTTTCTGGGAGTCAGGTAAATAGCGGCAGCTATAAAATTAATTGAGCCGTAGGCGGCGCGGATGAGCCGAAGCGCCGGCGCGTTACGGAACCGGCCGGGACCATTAGCAATTAGCGGGGATATCTGATGATCCTTGCGGGACCCGGCCTGCCTCAGAGGGGAAGGGAGTAGAGTGCTTTTCGTTGTACCTGCTCCGGGGCCGGAGGAGTAAGGAAATCCCCCTGCCGAGCCCCGCGCGTTTAATGCGCCGTAGTAAACACACTGAGCCGGGCTGTAGCGCTGCCCTGGGAGCGGCGGTTTATTAAAGTAATTAACAGCGGGGCGGCCAGGAGGAGGAGGGGGGGGGGGGGCGTCCTTTCTGTAGGGGCTGATGAAAGATGATAGCCAGGATCTCATCCCCTGCACTTGTTTAGAGATTGTCAGGAAGAGAAATGTCAGTATTATAAAAGGGCCACTGTGCTCTTGATATGATAAAA
>JABFEA020000001.1:27791108-27803291 GCA_019775915.2 Cyphomyrus plagiostoma
CCCCCCCCCCCCCCCCCCCCCCCCCCCCCCCCCCCCCCCCCCCCCCCCCCCCCCCCCCCCCCCCGCTCTTCTAGAGGCACGTTTGCTGTGGTTGCTTTTGATTTGCCCTTTTTTGTTACAGCTGGCAGGAAAAAATAAGATTAATCTTTCCAGCCTCCTCCCTCATTCCTGTTACATCCTCTGCTTTTCTTCTTCTTTTTTTCGCTTTAACATACATCTTACAAGCCCTAATGCCTCCGTGAAAATTACATCGTTAAAGGACGGTGTTTCCAGACCTGGAACGCCTTCCACCATCCCTCTGAGCTTTCAAACAGTCAACAGACTGTAAAGAATAAATAATAAAAAAGTATTGATTATTTTCGATGACCGCCAGATTCAATTAGGTATTAATTTTGCCCTCCAGTGGACCTATCAGGTTGTACAAAAGAGAGTGGATTCATGGCGGGGGGCAGCTGGGTTTAAGCAGGGGGATGGGGGGGCTTTTACCGGTCTGAGAAGGGAGCAGTCCGCTGTGTCGATGAAGGCGTCTAAGTACCCTGCACACGCAGGCCTGATGACAGGAGGCGTTGCTCGTCGGGGTATGAGTATTGACCCATCACATCACATCTAATAACACCATTAACCGGTTTTATCGATTAACATTTTCATAGATTATCGTCATGTGTCATAACGAAGTTCCTTAACGATCACATTTAATAAAAGGCCCCGCAGACACGCTCCAATCGACCGTCTCGGGGGAGGACAAGGGGGTGAGTGGATAGAAGAACTGTGTCCTCTCCTCAGCCACCCCCCCTCCCACCCCAACCACCCGTCTCCCTCAGGCATACGAACGCCAGTTACCTGTGCCATGCTGTGAGCCTCTTATCCAGAAAGTTCTCCATAAATAACTGCAAGGGAGGAGATGGTCGTGTATGTACAGCAGGACAAAAAATCAGATTCTCCTTCTGAGAATGGGAGGAGTAACAGACAAGAACTACTTTGGAGATCCCTGGCTCTGACCCAAAGCTTTACCTGGTGGTTGGTTCTGAAGTTTCAGTGACACTGAAGGAAGGTGCACAGGGAGATTTTATCCTGCGGGCCTTTCTGCAGCTCTTCTCTCTGGTTTTTGTGCATATATTTTGATGATGGGTTGTACACTTTCCCAACAAAGTTTCTGCCCAATGTGGGCATAGTCCTCAACGAGTATGGCCCATATAGCTTGGCATTTGAAGGCTCTGTCGGTGGGATTGTATCGTTCGTGTTCTGCTGGGTGTGATACAGAAGCTCCCTCAATGAAATGTGTCCTGTGGTATTTTTTAGAATTCATCAGTTCTGATGTCATCAATTATTATGACATCATGAAGGTAATGTTTGCACACCTCTCCCATTAATGGAAATGTCAATGCAGGACAATTCCAGGCCCTGCAATTCCACAGCAGTGAAATCAGCCCCCCTGCTACAATTCACAGTTCTGCACATTTTTATACGTGGGCTAATAAACTGTCCGGAATTGGATCCTCAGTCGTCCTTTCATCCTGAGTTTTTGCTCCCTCTATTCTCAAACGGATTCCTATTGCGTGTAGCTGCACAGATGCGTATGTGTGTAAGATGGTCACAAGCAGATTTTGACCCCGCGCTGCGTAGATCTTAATGGGGCATCTGCGCTCCGACTGGCCAGTGTGGGGCGTCGTTAATAGGCTGGGGAGTAATGGCAAAGGCATAATGGGCTTCACTTGACTGCAGCCCGGCGGTAACAGCAGGAGAAGCATCAGCCTCAGATAAGAGTGGGGGGGGGGGTTGCTGTGAGTGAGCAAGAGAGAAGCGAGGGAGAGAGAGGGGGTAGAGAGAGAGAGAGAGAGAGAGAGAGAGGAGGGTAAAAAGAAAGAGTAAGCAAGAGAGAGAGAAAGGGTGAGAGAGTGAAAACGCACGCCGTAGCTAAGCGGGCTTTTTTTCCCTTGCCACCTGGCTCTCCCACTCCTCGCAGGACCCGATGATCAACGGGCAGCTCAGCAAGCCGCTGCTGTCCCTGTGCAGCGACATGAGCGGCACCGAGCTGCGGCCCCAAGCCGGCGGGCCCCCCACCCCCGACCACGAGCTTGCCGACTCACCGCCGTCGCTGCCACCGCCGGCCGAGGTGACCGACGGCGATGACGCGCCCGCCAACCTCTTCGGTGAGTCTGTGGGGGTGTCCTGTGAGCCCTCCCCCTTTGACAGGGGGCCAGAGCTTCTGGAAGTTCTGCCTGCTTTGTTATTAACAGTTGGCTCATGTCGGTTTCTGCGCGCAGACGGCGCCAAAGAAAGTTAGTGGCGTGCCCCAAAGCTATACTCTGCACTACTATGCTGTACCCTGCTATATTCTGGTGTGTTCTACTGTACTCTGCAATACTCTGCCATGCACTGCCATACTCTGCTGTGGTCTGCGCGTGTGAGAGTTTTACCGGCTTGGCTAGAACAGGATTCCAGGCTCTCTGCATAACTGCCAGGAGAAAGTTAAAAGAGTTTAAAGCGAGCAGGCAACACACTACGGTGTTTTGACGGATATGACTTGCTGGTGCTGATCGCTTTGTGTAAACTCAATGCCTTGAAAAGTCAGAGAAAGAACCTAAAGTCCCTGCCCGCATAATAACCAAATCAGAGGCTCGTGTCGATAATGGAATTTTACACTTTAGATTACACGTTCGGTACATACCTTTGGTAAAATTTTGTCATGGGCGCACAATTATTTTTCAGAACGATGCAACTTTTGTTCAGATTTGCTTCTTTTTTAATGAACCTAGCTGGACTGACAGAGGTTGTCCATGCTTATTTGATGTCTGCTAACTACTACAGACGTTCCATGAGTTATGCATCGCTTTCTGTGGACTTGCTCAGCTGACAGCGAGAGGAGCGTGAACACATGGCGAAGGGAGAGTGCTTTCTCTTTTGTTTTTTTTTTGTTCAAAGTGTGAGAGGCTTGCAATAGTCCTTGATTGATAATGGTGACGTCTCATGATATCCGAGCATTTTTTCTCGCCTTGTTTTGGAGACACGCTTTGTTTTGCGCGAAGTTTGTGCAACATATTGGTCACGCTGAACGCTTCACGTTTCACATTTCACGCAAAAGGGTTATTACCATGTACTTTAATATATAATATACTATATCATCATTGTAATTCTGTACAATATTTTAAAATCATTACAATAAGCACACTGACCCCAATATAATTACTTTACAAATATGTGATATAACATTGTATTAGTTTTAAATTCACATTTAAGCATAATGATAGCATGGGATTAAATTGCCAAGAAACACATACATTAACATTATTTATAGTATATTTCTATCCATCCATCCATCCATCCATCAATCTTCTATGCTTATATTGTTCAGGGTCAGGAGTATAGTAGGTTTGTTTTCAGTTATATGTTTTATATGTAGATTAATAACAATAAGGTACCGGTACATATTTTGCCTATATATAGAACAAGATATATAATATTGAAAAATTTTAGAAACAAAAAAATTAAAATTAAATTTAAGAAAATAATTGAAACTTTCTAAAAAATTATAACTAATATTATCAATTTTATCATTGACAAAACTATTGCTTAACTGCATCAACAAATTACAAAAATATTAATAATAAGCTTTTAGTTGCGTCTGCCTTTTCAAATATTAATTTATTTTTGCCTTGAAACAAAACAGTTTCCAATGACAGAAAAGTAAACGAACCTCTTACTTCATTCATACTTTACAGTTTTGTTTATAGAAATATCAATGGAAACAAATCCTATATGTTACTGCCAGACACAACTCTTTAATAAGGCTGAACAACATTAAATGTTATTGATAGACCAGGCATAAGAAACGGCGTGTTATTTTCAGGAAATTAAAATTTGTGTCAATAGTCTATCTAACAGGGTAATGAAACAAGACTATCCACATCAAAAGAAGGGAAACAACTACAATGTTAACTCATGCACAATGTACCAAAAATAAATCTAGATAAGAAAACTTTGTAAATTATAAATTAGATAGTCATGTATTTTTTTTAATGTTCTACCATCCATTTGATGCAATTTGGTATTAAAACCATCATTGAATTAATGTTCCTTCCTGTTAGTGGTGAAACAACTTGGTCAGTTTAATCATTCCTATCTATCAATATAATATTTGGATATTGTACAAAAAAATTTTAGTGGATAAAAGCTTTACTTTTATTTGTTCTGTTTTCCCTGTTTTTTGTCTTGCATGCTGTCAAGCTTTTACAAAAGCACTCCGACCAGCCTATGACACTCAGCTAAATAAAAATAACGCAGCTTTAACCACGATGAACGGTTGAAAAATGAATGGAAATGAATCAGGAAGCAGGAGTTCCAGTCTGAGGTGGTAGAGGAGGTGACCATGGCCAGACTGGGGGGTGGCATCCCACGAAGGACGGAACCAGAGCACTGACCAGCACCACCCTCCCCTGCATTACCTATAACCTATAGGGAATAACCTGCCCCCCCATGCGAGCAAGCCAGGGATGCTACGTACCATGGCCAGAAACAGGGCAAGCTAATTCTGTAAGATTTAAGGGAGGGGGGCTGCACTGCTTAATGTGCCTGCAAGTAGTAGTTTATGATTAAATAAAGCAATGGAAATATAATAAAATGGAGACAAGAATCAACATAATCCAGTCAAAATTAAATTAAAAGTCAATATTACTAGTGCAATTAGTGAAACGGGTGCAGTCTGAATTTGAGTTACCATGATATGATTAATCCTACTACTTTTTAATTCTAACGATGATCATAATAATATAAATATGTAATTTAGATCACTTCATTCAATGGCTGTATAACTACATAATAATATAAGGCAAAGTTCGTTAATAGTATTTTATTCTTTTTGCTGTCCTTGTTCTTTTTTGTTGTTAGATATAATGACAGACAGACTGTGAGCTTGCAGGGAGCTGCTTACATTCTCAGAGTTTCAGGGTCTAGATCTGTGACGATGACGCATGTCACCTGTGGCTTATTTGGATGTCTCATGTTTTTGTTTACTTTTTTTGGGTGTGTATGCGTAGTGGGGTGGGGGGGGAGGTGATGCAGAACAATGGGTGTTTTTGTATGGAAAGATATTTATATTTAAATGGTATTTTTCCTGTAGCATTCATGTATGTGTTTATAACTGTTGGCGATGTGTATACAAAGCAAAGCAAAGTTCTAGGCAGCTTATTTTCTGTTCTAAATTATACAAAAAATATGTATAGATCAAATAAAGTTAGATGCAGAACACACAATTCATGAAATTTCTTATTGATTTCTATCTCCCAAAAGAGTATTTTAAAAAAATCACCTTTTTCATTTACATATATTTAAAATGTACCTCGATTTTGAATGTTGAAGTGTTAGTTATGACTTACATGAAATCCACTTTTAAGTGACTCGCTCCTCTATGTTTTATAGAAAAGCCCCCAAAGCATGAAATTAAGAGAAAAAAAAAAACTTACTGAAGCATAGTAAGGCTCTCCCTGCTTCCCCGAGAAGGAGGTCTCCCTTTCACCAATCTCCCAGTGCTTGCAGACAACTGATGTGATTTTTAGTGAAATAGCTGGATATATTTTTATGTCTTGCCTTTGGTCCTTTTTCCATCACAATAATGGCTTGTATGTTTAATTAAATACAATTAATGCCCGCCAGCATATGGCTGTCAAATCAACAATGTATATATTGTGTATATAACTATAAGAGCTGTTATCTATCACTATTACGCAACATGCATTGTAGGTCTTGCTGGTTTTCTTCATGTATCTAGTACTGTATGATTTGTTTGATCCATCAGCTGAATAGTACTAAACTAGGTTTATATTCCATTCAACTTAATGCTAGGTAGTAGCATGTTGATGTGTAAGGTGAGACAAAGGGAAAGCATGTGCAAGAGCGCCATCCAGAGCCCCCAATGCTGCACGCACTTGGCCGCTAATTTCATTTGCTACGGCTGCCTGTAGCCGCTTGCTGGATTAATGGTGTGAGACCGGCCCACCTGTCAGGACCAAGCAAACCCAGGCAATTGGAAACTGTCAAGAAGTGAAGCCGCCTTCGATTGAAAGGAAAAAGATAAGAAAAAAGAGAGGGGGGGGGGAGAAAAAAAACACATGGTGTTTTGCGATAAATAATACAACAGAACACCTCTTATGGGGGGGTGAGAATAAACAGGACAATGTGAGTAATAAGGGAGGTGATGAAAGGAGTGGTCTGGGGGAAGAAAAGGAACAAACCGTCACGGGGTTTGTTTAGTGCTGCTACCTGCTGTCTGCCAGCGCGTGTCGCTGCCCCATGTAGCCGTGCGGCTGGCATCCCTACCTCGTCTTTGAGAGGCTCTGATGATAAAAGGCGAAAACTCCACCAAACTTTCCGCTGTTAGGTTAATGAATTTTTAAAGGATATCCCTAGGCAACAATCTCCAAAGAAGGCGCATGGTAACTATTTCAAAACACCAGCGTAACAGTTTTCTTTAATAAGCATTGAATTGTGTTGTGTGCCCCCAACCCCCCCAAATCCCTTCTGTCTCTCTCATGTAACATTCTGTCTGTAATGCTATTTTATCACCAGATCACGTGACTGTGATTGCATTTTTTTTTTTATTTTTGCTTTCACTTGGCTGATAATTGAGGCCTCTTCGCTTTTATGGCATCTACTGGGTCTCCCTGCTCTAAGATTAAGGTTATTCTGTCATACTATATAATTGCCGTTATTTGCGTTTACATATTTGGCCGTGGTAATGGTTGAATAGTCAATGAAGCACTTAATTAACCATGAATGCAAAAGCAAGGAAGTATTCTTCATCCATCCATCAATCCATCACAGATCGTTGTGGGGACCTGAAAAATGGTCCCCACATTGTCAGAATAGCAGATTTTTATCACACTGTGGAGTTCATTTGGTACCATATCCCTAATCCCCACACACACACACATGCACACAAACACACAGATACACACACTTATATATGTGTCTATATACTGCAGAATATACTGCAGCGTGAATATATATATATATATATATATATATATATATATATGTGTGTGTGTGTATAGAGAGAGAGAGACAATTAGGCTACGTTCACACTGCCATGCTGAAGTGACTCAAATCGGATTTTTTGCCTTACTGTGACACAGATCTGATTTTTTCAGGGCTGTGTGGACACGTAAATCTTGTCTTTTCAAATCAGATTTGTGCCACTTTCATATGTGGTACTAAATCTCATATGTATCCGATTCGCGGCCATGCGACCTGAATATGAACGCTCAGATCGGAATTCATGTGGCTTTTTGCTTATACGCATGTGTGACATCATCAGCCTGCACCGGCAGCACAGGAAGGTAAAAATGGAGGAGAGCTTTGATAACAGTCAGTGAAAGGATGGAGAAGTTGGGGATTTAATTGATATTTGGAGAAATTAATCTGTTCAAGCTAAACTGGAAGGAACCTATTGTAATAGGGTAGTATTTGAAATAATTGCCAAAGAAATGGCACAATGTGGACACGAACGTGGCTACAATGCCAAAGAAAAATAAAGAGCCTGAAATCAAAGTTTAAAGAGGCAAAAGACTCAAATCAGCGCAGTGGTCATGGCCGCACAACGTGTCAATTATACAACCAGCTTTTCACCCATGTAAAAACGTATCAATGTGCATATGCGTGACGTTTCGGAGGACCGATGCGTTCACATTACAGTCAGATATAGGTCACTTGTACTTAAGAATGTGAACCGACAAGATCCGATCTGAGCAAAAAATCAAAATTGTATGATGTGGCTGGCAGCGTGAACGTAGCCTTTGAGTATTGATTTTTTCACATGAGATACACTATGCAAAAACATGTACACCCACAGAAGGGTGTATAAATTTTAACTTGTTATGAACTCCTGGATTTCTGGAGCTTGATTAACCATGGTGTCTGGGTGTGGTGTAGCCATGGTGTCTGGGTGTGGTGTAACCATGGTGTCGGGGTGTGGTGTAACCATGGTGTCTGGGTATGATGTAACCATGGTGTCGGAGTGTGGTGTAACCATGGTGTCTGGGTGTGATGTAACCACAGTGTTTGGGTGTGATGTAACCATGGTGCCTGGGTGTGGTGTAACCATGGTGTCTGGGTGTGGTACAACCATGGTGTCTGAGTGTGATGTAACCACAGTGTTTGGGTGTGATGTAACCATGGTGCCTGGGTGTGGTGTAACCATGGTGTCTGGGTGTGGTACAACCATGGTGTCTGGGTGTGATGTAACCACAGTGTTTGGGTGTGATGTAACTATGGTGTCTGGGTGTGGTGTAACCATGGTGTCTGGGTGTGATGTAACCATGGTGTCTGGGTGTGATGCAACCATGGTGTCTGGGTGTGATGTAACCATGGTGTCTGGATGTGGTGTAACCATGGTGTCTGGGTGTGGTCTAACTTTCTCTTGGTCACATTCTGACAGGAATGGCTGTGTTGCTGTTGATTTTGATGGAAGGAACGGCCTGTGTCAAGGGCCTCTTGTTGGTGAAGAGGGGCAAAGACGGGCCTGAGAGGGCTGGGGATGAAAGGGCCATGAACTACAGTCAGATATGAGTTTGGTCTAGATGGACTGATTTTATATGAGCAGTAATGAGATCTGAGACAGACAGATGGGGCCTCAAAGGCTAACAGCACATGTGTGAGAGGGAGGGTGTTTCATGTATGTAAGCGTGCATGTATGTCAACAGAAAGGTCCTGTTTTTGTTTGTATTACTATGTGCAACCGAATGGCAGGAATCTGTGCATGGACAAATGGATTGTGATAAAAAGGAAAAAATACAAGGAATTAATTATTATATTACAGCATAAACCATCTTCTTTATAAGTTACACTGTTCTTTTAGATGTGTCACTTAAACATATGCGTATGCATCATTTTACATATGCATCATTTTTCTGATTAGGGGTCCATCCACCAGCTGTGCTGTATCCCTGTTGTTTCTATGCACTTTTTTCTCAGTGTGCAGTTGATTTAACGTAGTCCGTGATGAAATGATGACCTTAATGTGACTGACATTTATAGAGTTTTATATAACTTTAAAAATAAATTCAATTCTAAGATGTGAAAGCAAATAATGTGAAAAGAGCCACTTTATATTTGCAACATTGAGTTTTTTTGTCAAATATCAAAATAACAAACTTAGTAACGTTACAATAATACCCAGATGGATCCAACAAATTGCGACAGTGTCACGTTACCTATTAAAAAAAAGTAAAAGGCCACAGATGGATTTTTAATACATTTTTTTAGGTTCAATGAATAGTTCTTTCCAATCAAGGCATCGGTGATTGTGGCATTAATTGAGTTTGTTCACAGTTGAGGGAGGAATAGATACTTTCAGGAGGCTGTACAACAAATCGGCAATAGACACGGCAAACGCATTAACTGCGCATGAAATGTTTGGATGACAGACCGACATCGACAGAAGGCTGTCCTTGGCACAGTATCAGTTGAATCACCTTGTGGCTAACAGAAAGGCAGCGTGTGATCGAGAGGCTAAAGGTGCAGGAACGCTGGCGATTGTGCGGGACACCGGCCCTTTAAGAGCACGGGCTGACGGGCAGGGTCAGCTGCATGGCACAGCATGAAAGGGGATAGGGCCTCTTCTTTTCAGTGCCACGATTGTTTGCCCCAAACAATGACGTCAAATGGTATAATAAAAGGATTCAATTACTAGCTAATTCGAGGCACAAACTGGTTGCTGAAAACACAAAACGGAAGGTTTCCACATTTTCGGAAGTACATTTTTGCAAAAAAAAGGAGTATATTTTAACATTACATTCTATATAAATAAGCAGTAATACAATAAAAAGTATAATAATTTATTTTGTTGTCTAAAAATTTACTGATATCTAGTTGGATGGCTAGATGAACTTCACTTCAGTTCCCAAACCTCTCCACAGGGGCCCCTCAGCCGTTCCATGTATTTGTTACGTTTCATCACCAGCTCAATTAATTAGCTTAATTAGTGAATTAACTTAGGTTATTAACTGAGGTATTGATTAGGCAAACAAGGTGAGGTAGTGAGTGAGTGGGTGAGAGAAAAATGGATATATTTGGTGGTTCCTGCAAATACTGGGCTCACTTTAGGAGGTTCTGGTGGGGTTAAGTTGACACATTAGCTTTACACCAAAACAAATACATTTTAAACATAATTTGCGTTATCCGCTAAAGCTTTTTGCACAGCACTGTATGCTTGTGTATAGTTTATGTTGGTAACTAGCTACTGTATATACCAGTAAATACAAGGATACAGTCCCAGTGTCTCTGCCGTGTGCAGATAATGAAGAGTGATTTGTTGTGTGACTCTAGCACTTCAGTTTACCCCCATGTCTGAAAACACCCACACTGTCTGACAGTACAGGTCCTCAATCAGTAATATCATGCAATGTGATTTTCCATTTTCTCCGGTTCTACCTAAGATATAAAATAGAATTTAAGGCCACGTCTGGTGGGCCGTGTAAAACACAAATACACTTACATGTCGTTGGCCTATCTTGTTTTAGAAGGAGAGTCAGGTGGCACGGACAACAAAGGACAACACAGTGATCACCGACAAGTACCACATGTGACAGTAAATGTCATTAGTCACTTGCTCCATATGACGATTCAAGATTCAAGTGTTTATTATCATATGCACGCTAGACAGTTACTCTATTTGATGAATATCCTTCATCACAGCTCACAAACGTAAATTCAAATGTAGTTGCTTACAGTAAGATAATAAATAGCATTACAAACAGCAGTAAATACGCAGATTATCCTCCCCATTTAGACTGTTTTGGTACCCCAGGTGGTCGAAGCACTTGTGTAGCTGATGATCTCGCCACGCTTCTTTCCCAAAGCTCATTCGCCTCTCATGCTTCTGATACTTTTCCATTTTAGCTACCAGAAGCCATAAAAATCAGATATGAAAGGTAAATTGCTTGTCACATCCTGTGGACCTGACATATTCATTGTTAAGAAAAAAATGGACATTAACCCAAAAAGCAGTTGTTAGAGGCCAAACAATTTTTGGCTAGTGAGATGGGAAGAACGTGTACCGTCTGCTCTCTCTTCCCAACAAACTACCCCTTTAAACATCAACAGACAAGATGATAAGACACTTTGAGCACAATTTGGTATTATATTCAGCATCTAAAGCCTCATCTCTTGTCAGATTGCATTTACTCTCCCAAGGATGTGACTCTTCTGTCATCATTCTGTCAAAGACATTCTGGCAGAAACAACAAGGGCACTCATTTCACACACTTAGTGTCTACATGAAATAGCCCACACTTATCCCGATTAAGCCCAAATGGAGCAATAATTTCAGAAAGGTCACCTGCAAGCAAAAAAAAAGGGGACCAAACACAGAAAGAAACATGTATTGATTTGTGTTATTGGAGGGCATCTCGGATGAGATGTGTGCTCTTGGATGGTCTGTCATGTTCTGTTTAATTTTTTTTATTGGAATGAAGATGTAGATCCATAAAGCTACACACTGGAAATACACATCTTAACTTTTATCAGTCTGTCATTGTATGGAGTAAGGCTCTGCACAGCTAAAAAGTCTGCAAATTTTTTTTAAGCATGTATTGTGTGGGACTTGCTAGATTTTTTTTGAAAGTGTATGTGATACAAAACCAGGAAGCAAGATATTTTCTGTGTCTGAAATACTCATGTCCACTTAATGCTTGAAATCCTTAGATATACCATTGAGTTATTACAGGAATCTTGGTTTGGGAGGCAAAAATAAGAAAATAAAGTGAATGAATGAATGAATGAATGATGTTATGCCTGTGTATACATATAACAAATGCTGGAATTTTGCCAGTGATGGTTATTTTGTCAGTTATTTTGACTCTCTGTATTGATAAATTTGTACCGCATTCAATAGATTTCAGATATTGCCTGGATATCTGGTCCAAAAATAATTGGGTGTTGTTGTGTAACACAATCATTGTGAAAGCTAAGTTTTAGAATTGTGTACTTACTTTGAAAGAATGGTTTTGGGGGGACTGTGGCCTATGAGACGCCATTCTTCGTGATAATTCACCGGTTCTTTTTGGCCATCAAGAAGCGCTCTCTAACGTACCAATGATTTATTCTGCCATTGCCTTATACAGTTAGGCCCAAAAATATTTGGACAGTGACACAAGTTTTGTTATTTTAGCTGTTTACGAAAACATATTCAGG
>JABFEA020000001.1:27803391-27814495 GCA_019775915.2 Cyphomyrus plagiostoma
ATATATTTTTCCTTTTTGACCCCTGTTACCTTTTGACCCCCCCCCCCCCCCCCGAATAAACCTGCTGCTCACTGACCTTCCCTCACATCACATGTTCAGCCCCAAGTCACTCCTTACAAGTGCTCGCTGTGTTACACATTAAGGGACTGGGTCCATACCAAACACTATAGCCCTCCAACCCCCCAACACACACACACACACACACGACAGGTAAACATATCTTTATGGGGACCACTCATTCACATCTATGGGAAAAATGCTAATGCTAACTATGACAACCTTAACCCCCACCCAGCCCTAACCACAAACATAAGTAACCAAGCAAAAAGTCTTTTGGCACTTTTAGTTTTTTGATTGCAGTCACAGATTTTTATTAAATTACCTTTCCCTTTGGGGGGACCCAGAAAATGTTCCCCCGCAATGTCAAAAAAACTTGTTTTTATCACATTGTGGGGACCAAAACTCCCCACAATGTAACGTACACACACACACACCCTGTATGCATCCCCACGGGCTCTGTTCTCAGACCAGCCAGCTGCATAACTATGTTTGTGTAATCAGCTTATCTAAAAGCAGTGGATTCAGTGCACAGCAGCCATATAATAAATTCTGGGGGTGGGGGTTGCTTCTAATGTACCTAATTTTTTTTAAGTAATATTGTGGTGCAATTTTGAGTGGATGGATTTAGTCCAGGAGGCGAACAGACAGCAAGGTGGGGGGTGGGGGGTGAGCAGCTGGGGGGCGGCTTTCTGTCTTCCGAGGCCTTTATTATGAAGGGTTAGCTTAAACCTGAAAATGCGTAATGCGTGTGTGTAGAGCATATGTAATACAGGCAGAGAGCGCTTACCTCGCCTCCAGCTACTGAAGAGAGTTTGGGCATCCGGACCCTTCGTTTCTCAGATGGGCTCCGTGCTGCTTCACCCCGAGCGCAGAAAGCTTGGGAGGAAGGTTACCAATCCAAATCGGCAAGTCACAAACTGAGGGTTTCTAATTGGCCGCTTTGTTTGCAAATACTAGCATTATGTAAAATTTGTGCTGTAATATTCTTTGAAACACCGAGGGGGAAAATATATGATTCTAACCAAAAGGCAGGAATCATTTTTTGAACACTTTTAAAGCAAATTGAAAAATTATTTGTGAGCCAAGGTGCTTTTTTACCGTTTCTGCAATGGGTGCATGCAGAACTGGATTATATGGCAGAAGAATCGGACGTGACAAAGACGAGCGTATTAAGAGCAGAAATTAGCGCTTCCCCACTGCTAATAAAATCCATCGTGAAGACACGCCCTTCAGCCATGTGTGCTTGCTTACTGAGGCGCCCAGGATGGCTGCCCGTCATCAGGCTGGAAGCATTTCATGGCAGGTTTCTATTGTCGCAATAGTAACACCTTTCTGCTAAGGGCTGCTATGTCTGGCCGTAAAAGCAGTGGTGGCCACAAAGTCAAGGAGTAGCTATGAGGAATAAGCTCCTAAGGATTCCCAATCTTCAGCTGAGTTGAAGGTCAGGGGCTATTGCAGTCAGAACTGTTACAGCAAGTGCCGATTTGGACGGTAGCGTAGATTACGGTTACTTCGCTTCAAAGTTTTATCATTACATGAACACAGCACATGGACATGAGCCTTTCAGCAAGGTCCTTAAACCCTCTGAAAAATGCTTCAGGGCTGCTAGGTGGGCGGCCAACCCTTGTGCTCTGACCCCTTAAAAAACAGAGCATGATGGGATATGCAAACACATTCTAATGTACCTCTTCTCGTACTTGTACAGATGGTAAACAAAGCTTCATTTAATTTAATTTCATTATGGTAAAATTTGTACTTGGGTGGTTTCTTCAGATTGCAATAATAAATGTCAACTACGTAATGGCTTTTCAATAAATTATAACGTATAAAAATACTCCATTATTATTTAGGTGTTCGTTTTGGTCTAGTTTAATAGCGGGAATAATGTCTTTAATATATTCTGCAGCTCTCTGCGGAGGTATAGCTACGTGATAGTTAGGGTTCATACAGAGGTTTGAAAAAATGGGAAGTAATTATGTGCGAAAAAGAAAGAGAAGTTCTGTTTACTTTTAGTTTTTAGTTTTCTTTTCAGTATCTTCCTTTTCTTTTGGGTCAGTAAAACTAAAGAATTGGGCTGAAATAAATAAAAGATATGAGACAATTGGCTGACAGGTGTTTTTTTCGGTTAGCTATTTGTTATTGTGTAATTGCCTCAACGGTGAACAACAGGGAATATCTTTGGTATTTTAAGCCATAAATCATATTGAAAACTAAGTCTGGGCTGTGCATATCAAAAAGCTGGAAGGTGTGGGATTTGAGGGGAGAAGAAAGGTATATGAAACACAGAGCATAAGCAGATGTGATGTATTGCTGTCTCATGTTTTAATTACTTCAACCCATGTGCACGTGCGTGAACCACACACAGAAAGACTATAATGAACGGAGAGTGGAAACAGGCAAGACACCACATCCACCATACTGCACAAACACATCAGAACACAAAACAAACAACTGCCATAAAGCAGGCACACTGCAACCCGGAGTTATTATGGCGTGTTTTGTTTGCTGTCCACCTACCTTGCTTGTGGATAGAGTAACAGACACGAAGGAGACGAACAGGAGCTTTTTGAGATGCCAGCGAGGTTTCCAGGCGGGGGGTGATGGAGAAGAAGCTGCAGCTTTGCCTAACACTACATCTTATCCTAACTAACCGAGGGCATCACACCAGCTTGTCATCACCACAGAGTCATCGCTCTGGAAGTGACTGCTACTCACCTTCAGTTGCAGCTGTCTCTCCAGCTAGTGAGTGATCCATGGAGCTCTACCCCCTGCTTCACCACCCTCTACCCAGTAGGGGAGCATTTGTCCTAGCAGTGACTTTAAAAAGTTTGAGGCGTCATTGTTGAGCTTATTGACTAATTCCACCTCATCTGTTTCCATGCTACACCGCTTGACATGTTGATATTATTTGCTGCTGTATGGACCTCTCTCCTTAAGGCATTGCACTCAATCAGTATCTCTGTGATATGCACATGGCATGTAAAGTGGTAAGTAGTTAATCCGGGAAGTGTTCTGCTCAGCCATCATTGCAATTTTCCTGCGTTTGCTACACTGCCTTGACTACATTCTCTTCTGACGCATTAATGGATAGATGACATGGTGCAATAGGAAGGTGCCATGCACTGTTGAGCTTCAGATGATCTTTAGGAAGACTCTGAACTGGGGAGAATGGCAGAATCTAACAGTGGAATGTGAGGTATTGTAAGTGATTACGGTCAGTGTTTATGGTGTGAAGGGGAATATATTGAAACATTTTGAATATGTAAACACATCAGACATAGTCCAGTGTTGTCAAGATTTCCCCCTGGTTTCCCTGAACGCACCCAAGAGCAGATTTGGGCTTCTGGTGGCATGTTCCTCAGCTATCTGAGACAGTGCCAGGTTGTCCAGCATTTCATGTCAACCTGGTCACCTCACTTGGGTATGGCCATTATTTCTAGAACTCCTTTTCTTCACCGGTCCATCTACTAGATTTTGGAGACTGGGAACATTGTAGGAACATTTACCAAACGTGACAATTAAGGTATGGAAACGTCATGTCAAGGTTTGCACGGGGCATGGACAGAGGGAGCAGAGGTATGACTCTAGAAATTGGGGAAACACAGGGTTTAATTCAGTGTGAATACAAACAGAACAAAGAAACAGGCAGAAACCACAAAATGACGGTATGACATTACTGACCGGACTGGTGAAGCATACTCCAACGTGGACTTAAATACATCAGGCTAATTAACAACAACAAGGAACAGCTGGTAACACAGGGATTCCACACGAGGTAGCAAGGAGGGCGTGACACACAAGAGGATCGGCACAAGCAGGTGATAACACGTCCAAAATGTCCAGCTTCCCTTCCTGCCCCCAGAATGTTAGCCCACTATTACAATTACTCCTAAAAATAGTGATGCTGTGGTGATCAAAGGGCATTGTAGTGCAGCAGGTAGCACTGTGACTTACATGGGTTCAGGATTGGATGGCGTGTTTGCTGTATACTCATGCAGCACTTTCATAAAATAATGTTTTATTATATAACAATATTTTTCAACATTAATTGTGTTAAACAGATGTAAAGTAATAATGTTATCTTGTTAACATTGACAGAGCATTTGCTATATTGTAAAACATGGAGATAATGTTACATTATTGCTGCAGTAAGAATGCTATCTGCCAACTTTGAGAAGATCTTCACATAATGTTGACTAAAGTTTTGGGAACTTTCCCTGTTAGCTGGGTGAGATCATCGGGCTCAGGGTTTGTTCCTGCCTCTGGAGTGAGTGGCTGAGGCCACCGCCCACCGACTACGGCAGACCAATCGTAAACAATAGAGGATCCACTACTGTTTCAGACAGAGAACTACAGAGTCCATGTATTTCCCCAGTGCATGCTGCTATTATATTTGTAAAAGGGCCCATTTTGAAGCTGTCATGACACAGGGGTAATTGAGTTTCATCAACTACAATTCAATTTTACAATTCCTAATTTTTTTCAAATACTTCTTGTCTACTCTTTGATATCACTGGTGTGAGAGTCACCAAGGGTAACCTTGGCTGATATATTACCAAAAGCGCCTCTGATAAGCATGACCTGCTTGACCTGTGAAATGCTGATTCCCCCTCTTCCAGCAGTTGCTGGAGGGGGATTAACACTTTAGAAATGTCACGTCTGGTGGGAAGCTAAAGGATCTATTTAATAGCCTAAGGAAGACCCATAACTCACTCTCATTAGATAGATCTGAAGCTGACTTCATAGGCTATATTATGTTGTTGAAAGGTACTGTCACTTTAAGTGCCTTAAGTAAATGTTACTCATTGGCTGATGTCCCTAAGATGCATTATATAATAAACAAGAATAGGTTAAGGGTCACTTAAAAAATTATTTATTACTCTCGGGAAAGAACAAAGTTTATTTCCTCTATCATTGCATGCTGGAACAAATGGTGAAAGTGTTGATTTTGGTGCTTTTCCATAACCTTAGCATGTCTAATCATAGCAAACCATGAAGGTTTCGACTAAACTCTGTACCTGGATGCAGTTCAGGACTGCCCTCAATGGGCTGATATGACGTCCCTACTATTCCATGATTGTGGCATCACTAGAAATAAATAATGGACACTCATTCCAAAATAAAATGTATTTATATGTTTCCATAGACACATTTCTATAGATATACAGAGAACTATACAGCACAAGCTGCTGATAAGTGCAGGAAATCTAATTCGGTTAGATGAACTTTTTTCAGCTACCTTAGCAAAAACTTGTTAACGCTTGAAAGGGGATTCGGGTCCACTGATGATGTCACTTTGGATTCCTGCTCATGGTCCCTGCAGATTCTAACAGAATGTTACTCTTTAACACCAGGACAATGGGGACCTGAATGTGTTATAGGTTGAACAATACACTAGGGGGGCTTGCTCAAATTTAATGTTCACTTGTACAGTAAGAGTACAGGCAGTGCCTTGCCAATATAAGGTAGAGCAGGAGGATAATACCATCAGACTGTAATGCTCATAATCTGTCACCACAGATGAGCGATTGCTCATTATCCTCTGCAAGGGACACTGACACTTTGAGGGCCCTCTTCCTTTGCTCAAACCAGTCCAGTACCAGTCTGTGACGCAAACTGATGTCCACCTGTCCTCTATCACTAGCACAGATCTAACAACTTTAGTGCGCCATCCCATAGACAACATGAGAACTGCAGGCAAGGATTTTATTATCATTATACAATTGTTCTAGCCCATGATTGTAAGACTTCTCCCCTATGCGTCTCAATAAATCTATCACAAAGCTCATCTTACAACCGATTACATCTAAAATTATGTTTATTGGTCTACCTGGTGTTTCCAGAATTGCGATTAGGCCTAAGCTTCCCGCTCCCCTGATAATGGAGGCGACTGTGCCACCTGCTGTTCTCTAAATCCATTTATGCCTCTTTTCTATGGATTTCCTCTTTTTATGCTCCCATAGGCTGAGTGTCATTGGTCTTCGCACATATAGAGCCTAAGCTTTGCACCCCGTCATGGCAGCTAAGAGCTGCTTTGGCCATTCCTGAGCTAATCCCTCAAACCAGCTGATCCCATAGACATTCTCAGGTCTCTCCAGAGTCAAACCAACTACTCCCACAGACATTCTCGAGTCAAAGTGTTCTGCTTGGTGTGTCTGCCAATGATACAAATCGCACATAAGGGAGCCACAGTACAATCAGGAAAGGCTTTCAGCATCTGTGCACTGTTTAGGTGTAATGAAGTCCTACCATTCTGCAAAGACAGCTGCTGTGGGCTATCGGGCAGGTTTTCAGTTTCATTTTATCACCCTTTATATCACTGGCTTCAAAGTAAAACCCAAGCTGTTCAGCTTTACACTTGCTGGACCCAGAATGAGACTGTTACCTGTCTTAAAAAACATTTTTTTACACTAAAATTGTTCTTCTTTGTTATTGGCTGTACTGACTTCCCCAGCCCTTTAGGTGGCAGGCCAGAGAATGATCCACGGAAGGTGTGGTGCTGGGCAGACTTGTATCTATTTTATTAACCATCGTGAACTACAGAAACAGAAGAAGCAGAAGGAAAAAGAAGCCTTTTAGGCACAGGACTCAAATTAAAACTCTCCTTCAGGTCAAAACAAAAGCAGAATTTGGGAAGACAAAACCACACAAACTTCAGCGGGGGGTTCACTTCAAAAAGCAGACGCCACTCACCTGAACCTGCCGGTAATAACAAGCTCCCGCTCAGGTGAGACAGCCTGAAGAAAAAGTGCATTGTGGTTCCAAATTGCTTCAGAGTTAAAAAACAAGACTTTAATAGCAAAAGCAGCAGCAGCAACAACAAGAACCTAGTAGGATATACTGGGAATCTCAGAAACAAATGCAGGAATTGAAATGAAGACCTCAACACTTTAATTTATATTGCAGTAAATAATTTGTTGAAAAGGACAGGAAACAAGCTCAACAATACTCTCTGGCAGTCTTATTGTACAAAGGGTACCATCACATTTTAAAAACAGGAATTACATGCTCTACTTGACTAGTCTGTTGTGGTCTTGGGGTATATTCTAGATCTCCGAGTCCTTTGCCATTCTTCATTATTTATATCGGTCGCTCTTTGAGCAATAACCAATACTAATACATAACCTTTGTCCTTCAAGCTGATTCACTTTCTGTTGAAACAGAGGATTGAGCAAATAAAAAGGTGAGTAATATCCAGGCGCTGCAAGGAAGTTATTATTTTTTTTTCATAGTTAGAAGTGGAATAAGATTGGGGTACTTTAATTTTTTTTCTAGGAAATGGAGTTAGGGTGGTTCAAAGCTTCACAGGAGAGACCTTCAGAAAGACGACCTTTCCACACATCCACCGTGGATGAGCATCACAAGATGACCCCCCACCCCATTTGGGTTGTTTATATCATATCTATTGATTTTGTCAAACAACCTTGGTGAAGGAGATGAGGGATAAGTGACACATAAGCATATGCATCAAAAATGTCACATGCCTGAGACTTGGAGGATGGAGTAATGCACGGAAACAGCATTAGCACCAAATTCCCTGTAGGAAGAGACGAACTAGGCCAGGCTTACGGGGGGGTTCATCCCGAACTTGTTCTTTCTCTCTGCAGAAAGCCAGTGATTGAACCTTCAAGTGTAGCTACTGGCTGCTTTAATTGTGCTGCGCTCACACTGGCTTATCAAGATGTAATGAAAGCTGACAGCTACTGTTTGGTCATGCTTCATTTACATCTTCTCTTGTCGGTCCTGACTGACGTTTCCGCTTAGCTATGGAGGGCTTTCCAAAGTACAAACGGACTCACTAGTATTGTTAAAATGCAAAGAAGATTACCAAATATAATTTTAATTCGGTAGCTTATCCAGAAAACTCGATCCAATAAAAAAAATTGCAAAGTCTTGAAAAATATTTTATTTATTTGCTGTTACGAAATTACAAAGCTTACTTTTTTACACTTCGTTGCTTTGTCAAATTGGGGTTTCTTAAAGCAGTGCACCTTACTGTGCTCAAGGACACAGCGCTCATGTCTCTTCTGGGATGTGACTTTACAAGGTCTTTGTTTTTGTTTTACATTTATATACTATTTTATACTGTGTACACACACACACACACACACACGCACACACACACACATACACACATATCTATACACATACATACACACCTTAATGTTCATATTGTTTTCCTTTTCCTGTCCATTGATTATTATTATTTATTTTACCAGCATTTATATCTAAAGTAGCTTACAGTTATATAGTTTATGTTTTTATTGTTATTTTCCTAAGGTTATGTTGGAGTCCTTATTTTATTTGCTGTGACATTTTTACACTTTTACTCAATTTAGGCTAAGCACCTTTCCAGCAACTGCCTCTATACTGACCACTGCAAATTAAATATAGCTATTTATTTTTTTTTCCCCCTGTGTATATAAGCGAGAGACCTTTTGGTACTCTGGAGCTGAATATGAGGGCAGGAGCCCAAATCCTATTTACCACAAATATGATCAAACTAATTTAAGAGGAGGAGAATGTCAGTGGCGAAAGAGGCACCCGGCACCAATTTCCTTTTTAAACGGCTTTTAGTTTCCCCAAGACGGTCATGACTTAACTCCCTAGGAATTGTAGATAGAAGTAAAATGATAAAGAATTTTCTACATTTAGTTAGTTTTGTTCTTCTTTTTCCTGGATAAATCTGAGCAGCAGATGTGGTTATGTGCACAGAGCTCTGCAGAGATCCGGCCCACACCACCATCCTCATTCTGGCCTTGAATTTCTATACTCTTCTCCATTTTAACTTCTCACATGTCCCTGTCTTGCCATTGGCCCCTTTGATGCCAATATTCCGGCCTCGTCAGCCGGCTCTCTCAGCCCGGGAGGCAGGTGAACGGCAGGAGGGAGCACTTTCACAGCCCAGAGAGCGTGACGCGCCAGCGCCCTGCCGAGGCGGAGAGGCTAATTGGGAGGTGCGTCAGAGGCCCTGTAATGAGCACCATTTACATGTATTGATTAGTAGCCGGGCCACTGGCTCGCATTTATCACCGACGGCAGCTGTGAAATCCGCCCTCCCCTCCCCGTGCCAGTTGGCACACTGCATCTTCCCCAGGCTCCGCTCTCCCCCATCCCACTGCCACCAGCCCACCTCCCCTTAATTCCCCGCCAACCAGCGGTGTGACTCTGTAATTACTCCGCGAATGGTGGGCAAAAACTGCTGGAGTGAGAAATCCCATTCCTGGGCTGCCACCGTGTCGCATTACCTTCCACAATAATCAACTCTGATGAATAATTAATCTGGCCTTTGCCCAGTAAACTGATAATACCAGCCCCCCCCTGCTGTGGTAAAACAGAGTGCTGGATAAACCTTGCTGCAGAAGGCCAGAGAGTCACCCCGCACCCTGGGAGACGACCTCCCTCCTACTCTTTTTGGAGTCTTTATTATGCTCTTCAACTGTCCTAAGCACTGATGCTGATAATACAATCATGCTCAGCGGCGCCTCCTATCTGCCACCCTGAAAGCCAACAGCTCCGCCAACCTATCAGCAGTAGTCAATTCTTTGTCGTGGTAGATACCGTGTTATTTTTCTTGCTGTGCAAACGCCACCATGGGGAGACATCTGACAGACGCCCCCTGCAGGTACTAATAAGACATTATTCTTCGAGCTGTTATTGAGGGCCACTGAACGGGGAGGCGGATGACACATCGGATAAAAAAGGAGTCGGCTTTATCCGAATTTATTATGCAGGAAGTTTCCGTATGCGTGCTGCCGTCGTGTCACTCTCACCGATTCCCTGGACTGTTTTTCAGTGCAGTACTTTATCCACAAGGTGTTATGGAGAAATTATAGGATCAAAATCGAACTTCCATGACAGATAAATGTCTTCTGTTTCACTGTAAATAAGTGCGTAAATGTTACCGAACATGAGCTCAGGGTATTCAGTGATGTCCTCACTTCACGTAAGTAGCTAAAATTCATTGCCCATGGAAATAAGACAGAAGTGTTAATCGAATGAAAAAAGCACTTTTCTGATTGCAGACTTATGAATAGGCTAAAATGCAGCTACTTCCCCAATATTATATACATACAACTAATTATGGTATGTAAACCAGCTATGAAACTTTCATTATAAATTTTGTTTACAAATAAGGAATGCTTTTAACGTTTATGTATGTCTGTATATTACATGTGGGATAAGCGCGATGATGGAACTGAAGAATTGAGAATGTTATTGAAATTGAGAATGGCAGTGAAATGAAATGATGGACAGGACTGTATAACTTCCACAGAGGAGAGCACCCCGTGACACTGACTGTACACTGAGTATGAAACACGCTACATCTGCCTCTCCTTTAGAACAAAGCGGCTCACCATAGATTACAGTATTACTGTGATCTGATTTCTAATTTATTGTGAAGCTCCACGTGTTACAAACCACATTATTGACCGTCTTCTGCCAGTTTGTATTCACGCAGACAAGTAATATTGGTGGTCTGGCTGATTATTTTTTACAGCCTATATGAAAGTATTTCTAGGTATGAATCATGCAGCCATTTATAATAGTTACACATTTCCTTAATGCATTTAAGTTGGAAAAAAAAAATCACCTTGATTGTCTAAGGGTTAGGTTAATGCTTGCTAAATGAAGTGTCCCGGTGAAGGGTTGTTAAGGCGGAATCTGAAGGCCACTCCTGAATATCCTACATTTGTTTCTCAGTGGCTTTAAGTGAAATCGATGGCCTAACGATTTAACCTGAATGGTTGCTTTTTGATGGAATTAAAAACTGCTGTTAAAGAAACGTGTCATTGATCAGACCAGAGCTGCGTCCAGAGTGCACACATCAAAATGCCTGTATTGTGACAGCTTCAATTCAGGCCATAACAATAGCTCTGTTGAGGGAAAGCAGCTGCTATATACAAATGCTAAGCAATTACCTGATTTTAACATTTGCCCGCAATTTCAACAGTGATTGCATTGAACCTTCCCTGCTGCTATGCCACCATGGACCCTGCCATCAAGCACCCCATGCCAGCACCGGTCTGCCCCTGCTTAGAGA
>JABFEA020000001.1:27843242-27862191 GCA_019775915.2 Cyphomyrus plagiostoma
CCCCCCCCCCCACCCCCCCCCCCCCCCCCCCCCCCCCCCCCCCCCCCCCCCCCCCCCCCGCGCGCCGCGGCGCCCCCCGGCCCGCCCCCCCCGGGGCGCCCTGGTTGGTTTGCGATGTTGCCTACGGTGGGTTTGTGAGACGTAAAGGTATGTGGTTAGTGAACATGCTCACTCTCTGTGGTTAGATGTTACTGTGCATAACAGTGTTCGATTAGAAAATAAATTCGAATAGAAAATAAAGACAATTACAACACATTAACTTTCAAACACTACCTTTGGTTTTATTGATTCATGTACAGCATTTTATTTCTCGAAAAGACATAAATGAAGTGAATAATAGTTTGATGAACAGTATAAAATGAAATAATGAATGAATGAAACAAGGAGCAGTGTTTTCTATTGTTTAACTTCACTGCCAGATGGCTCTTTGTAAAGCCCATTGCTATAAGATGCCACACTGCGCTGTTGCAGAACGCTGTTCTTTTTGAGTTAAACCATATTTACTACAATATGAGCCCTTCTTGTGAAATTCCATATTACTCTAGACAGTAATACATAAGATCCGATGAAAGCTAGCGGTGAAAATGCAGCGCTCTGTAGTACCACCACTGCACCCCAACCTTATCGGCGTTGCGGATACCCGACCCCAGTGAAACCTGCTGTCATTGCCGTTGATCCCTATGCCATCCCAGGCAGAATAAATCGAGTCATTAATACCTTGTGATTACGCGAGAGCAGATGTTTTACAGCAGTATTCCGCCCAGCTAATCGGGGCAGGATGACTAGGCTGAGCGTCTCTGGCGTGTGGTGATGTGCGGGTAATATTTTAACGTTAATGCGCAGAGCCGTGGTGACGTTTTAGCTGAATCAGGCGAGGCATTCTTTTCATAATCGCAGATTTAATCGCAGTCATACAGCCTAGAGGCCAACTTAAATATTATTTGAGTTGACGCCTAGCTGGTTAATTGCAGTCGTTGATTAAATTCTGTTAAATGATGCGTAGATTTTGACAAATTGTTAAGAACTGAAGTGGGAAACAAGAAATCACACACAAACCGTCATCCTTTATCTAGTTAAACACAATACACATTATGAGGTTTATTCATTTATTCATTCATCCATTCAGCCATCAATCCATCTTCCATTCTTTTTATACAATCAAGTTTCATATAATTTGTACGACATCCTACAAGGAGTTCTGTATTGTTTAATATATTTTATTAGGCTTGTATATTTTCTCAATAAAACTTTAACAGAATTCAGTGACTCTAAATGTAAAACGAAAATACTAATTTAAGCAGCTTAAAAAAGTAATAATAAAGTTGTTGCATTAATGATTGTGCAAATAATTAATAAACAATGAACTGATTCCAACCTAATTTCTTAATATTTACTTGCCATTGATAATATTCAAACTGCCTACATCAACTCAGAATAGCTCCCTGTTATGTAGGGAAAAACCCTCCAAGGGCTGAAGGCAGTAATTAAATTCAGACACAATAATTCAGTAACATTCAGCATTTTTCTTTCTTTTGTGTGCTGTTGTACTGTAGTCTGCTCCAGCTATCTGACCTAGAGAAAGAAAGGAGACAAAGGTAAGTTTAAGTCTCCCAACCCCTGTAATATCCATAAGTGAAGCTGCCTGATTTGCTTACATCAGACATCAAATGTAGCCTGGGAGTAATCCCAGCCAGCCGGAGCACGATAGCTCACAGCAAGCCCTGTTCTTTGTGCCTGTCTCCACGAAACACGGAATAGCTCTCAGGATCTACATAAAAGCCACCGTCGCACTTATGTAATGTAATGAGAAACGATGTCAGTAATGATCAGAATGATGTTTCTGTTAGCGGGAATATCCTTCCGTTCTGCGACGGCGAGAGTGACACAAATTACGCAAATCGTGCCCGTCATTACAGCACCGGAGCAGAGGCTCCTGAGGGAAGATCAAAATATTTCCACGCTACATAATCCACGTCTGACTCTATCAATTCTAATCAGCCAGTGAGATCGGGCGGGGGGTGGGGGGGCTTTTAGTTGCTTGTCTATTGGGCCCAGCCAGCCTGGAATGTTGTTCTCTGCATCTTTTCAAAATATCTGAAGACTCAAATGTAAGAGAGTAAAGCAAAATGTATTTTATGGTACATGGTGAGTTCTTAAAAGTAATTACTGTGCTTCTGTATTGATAAGTAGTGGTACTCTTATGTAAAGGCATTAATGAACTCAGTCTTCGGAGTATAATTTGAAAGGTTCTTGCAGGAGCTGAATGGTCAGCTTGCTGAAGGTTGTGTGCCATCTCATTGAGTGGGTGTATCCAGTAAATAAAAGAGGTCATATTTTGCTTATTTTACAGATGCCTTTGTATACTCATCATGTTGTTGAAGGGCCCAATGTGGAAATCACTCTGCTGGCTCTGCGATCTAAACCAATCTAAACCAACAACCTTCTGATCACAGACACAGTGTCCTAACCTGTACTAACCCACACACCACTCCGCAGGGCTCATTTGACTGGCCTTGACTAGCTTTTGCACAGAGGGGCCATGGTGATTCATGGTGGCAATTTGATTAACTTTCTGTGACTTTCTGTAGTTGTGATTGAGAGCCACCAGTGCAGATAGGGTCCTGACCACCAATCCACAGTGAAGTTCCACAGTCTCATAGTCTGGCTTCTAAAGCAGGGAAATTATTCATTTTACCAAGATTATCCATCCATCCACCCATCCATCCATCCATCCATCCATCCATCCATCCATCCAACCATCCATCCATCTTATCCCAGGAAACAAAGACAGCACACTATGGGCAGTTTTGAGGCATTGTTTCATCTAGTTGCATGTTCTTGTACAGGAAGGAAAGTAAAACCCCCAGAAAAATGACAAACATGATGCAGGGAGAATTCTAGCAGGACAGCAGAGGGGTGGGTTATAGGGGACTCAACACCCCACTCCACTGTGTGCTATGTATGTGTGTGTGGAGATTACATATTCTCTCCATGCTTGTGTGACCATGTATTTCATAAGCAATTGGAGGATGGATGAATATGTTGCATTATTTCAATTGTTTGGTGATGAGTCTCACATAAGTTGAAAAATTCCACAATTTAGAAAGGCTTCAGAGGGGCACTGGCTCATTGGACTGATTGTTGTGAAAATGCCCATTGTGCCAGGGGGGTACATATTGACACCAAAAAGCCTTTCCTGTGCCCAGTGGCACTGAGGTATTATTTCCTGCCTGTCATTTTTATGCTGTCCTTCACAGTAGCTTAATCCAGATGTGTGTGTTTGCTGGCTGGTGGCGTTGTCAGTCCGGTTAAAACCATAAACACACAGCTGACAGTGGAAAGCACATTGTCTGATGGAGGATAAAGTGCCGCGTCCAGTGAAAGATATTGTGCTGGTCAGGGTGGAAGAAAAGCAATAATAATGATAATTGGAAATGGCTTTGTCTGGGCTGAGGAAATAAGACATGACTTGTTTTTGTGCCGAGTGGCCATAGGAAAAGACATTTGGATCACTTCGATAAATCGCGACTGAAACGGCAGATTTGCACCACACCTTAAGCATGTGCTTGTAGATTTATTTTTCGGAATCACCTCCACATATTTCAGCTTCACAGCGTGGAAAACTCAGTCTTTGTTTTGTTTAGAGGCAGCTGAACAGCTCACAGACATTGTAATGCAGTGAAAGTGGAAGACAGTTGATTAATTAAAGGTGTGCAGGAGTCTCTTTTGAATCCCACACAGGTCGCACAATGACAGTCTTCAGTTTCTACAGTAGTTTGCGTTCCTTGTTCAGCCGGGTACAAGCAGGAGCAAAGGCAAGGGCGGGGCCAGAGGGACGCATGGAGTTCAGACTCGTGCCACCAAACCTTATCGCTGATATCAAATCTCCTTCCCTGCCACTCACTGATTCAAAACATAACATTGACTGCCCCCTTTATATGAATTTTGGCACCTCCTCTGCCCATACCTTAAAAAATCTGAGAATTGCCCCCATTTACAAAAAAAGACACAACTATGTTTAAAACTGTGGTTTTTAACCTTTTTTGAATCATGGACCCCTTTTTTGTATCTGGTAAAAGCAATGGACCCCCTCCCGAAAATATGCACATAAGCACATAAACTCAATTTTGCATGCAATAAATATTTTATTTATATTTTATGTGACATGCAGAAAACATGAATAAATAAAAATCTGAACAAAATATGTTTCTCACTTTTTTTTCTTGCAAAATTAATATCCAGTCTGTGCAAAAATTAAATGCGATAATCTCATACAATTTAAACCAAACACAAACGTTCATTTCAATGAGAAGGTTGTTGTTGTTTGGCTTCAGTAAGAGGATGAAACTGTGGAGCAGCCATTCTTACCCTGACCATCACGGAGCCCATAAGATCCATTAACGGACCCCTTGTGGATACTGTGGATGCCAGGTTGAGAACCCTTGGTTCAAGACAACTGTGTGAACATTTTTTAATGCACCTAAAATTCAAAATATGGCGTTGAGTTTATGGAATAAACAATAAACAAACAAACAAATAAATACATGTTCACCACATAAACTTCAGTTAATCAGCGCTCAGAAGCAATTCTATCTTTAATTGACTTGTTTTAGTGAGTCCTGGCTGTAATGATTGTGTCTTCTCTGTGTCTCATTGTTAAGCAGCAAGAGATTTTAGAAAAGGATTCCTAATTGACTGAGTTCCATCTTTCATTCTTTTGGTTCCCCATGTGCAGTGTTTTGTGTAGGTCTGTGTATATTTTGATTAGCTATTCATACTATTCAGTTGCACAGGTGCCATAATAATTTGTTACCTTGAATCTGCTGCCTATGTGCAGAGATACCTTCACCGTAATGTCAGATCCAGTTCGAGTTTTCTAGCAAAAAAAAGCTAATTTACTCCTTTTATTTCTCCATCCACAAGGTTTGTGCTTCACATGCCAACCAGCCTCTGCTGACGTATTATTCCTGACGCCTTCTGGAAGAATCTCTCATGTCGAGCATTGTAAATTAAAATTGATTTATGATTTACATGGTCAGTATGAAGAAAATTAACTTACCAAATGTTGTAAATGAAATATTAGACAAGGTGCCGAAAGGGTAGAGAGAGATGGTGATCTAGTGGAACTGAAATTCCCATCTGGAAGAACTGGGTGACATTTTTACATTTATCTGCGTTCTGCATGAGTTGTAATGTTAATGGTAATTTTATGGGACTGAACTGAATGAAAATGGTGTTATCGCAGATTGCCTACAATATAGGATTGTGTTCAGTGGAGAGGCCGGCTTCACTGTTTTTGTATAATATGGCTCATTGCACTGGTCTACCTCGGTTTTTAAACGCATTGAGACCTTCGGTGTGTTTTCTTAAATGTGCAAGTGTCGCATCATTGCAGAGAAAGATGGTGCTATTATAGTGCAGAAATCTTTGCACGTTTAAGACTTAGAAACACAAAACATTTGATTTTCTGAAAAGGAAAAAGACACTTTATTTCACTCTGAAGGAGATTTTTGTGTCCAAATAAACCTATATGGATCTGGACTGCCTTTTCCACAAAAAACATCCCTAAACATTTAGCATCAACGTAGCTGGCTCTTATACTGAGATGCTACTGCATGGCCTGATCAGGTGTGTTACATTAGGGCTGCACCAAAGCTCTGTGGGGAGGTAGATCTTCAGGAGCAGGACTGGGCAGCCCTGACTTTCCATTTCAAAACCTCTAATAAAGTCACTCCAGTATTTGCAGCGGCCATCCAATACACCCATGATTTTTTTCACTCTGACTCGATCACTGACACACTGTGTTTGGGCAGTCAATACTCCATTGAGTTAACTATGTTAATTAATTAAACAAGATAGTAATGAAATTTAACATGACCTGGAATGGCTGGGGTGCCCCAGAGGTGAATCTTGGGAACAGAAGCGGTGTTCTGTTTTGTAGACACCAAAAAAACTTTAACAACAGCACCAGATCTTTAAATTCTAAGAAAGATCAGAGCTGCTAAAAATTCCTTCCCGAGGACAATTACACGTGAAAGCAGCAAGCACCCCGTCTGAAACCCAAGCTGCCCAAAGGTCAATATTAAGTGTAGGATTCCTGCTGTCTGCCTCTGAAAATGCTTGTGGTCACTCTCGTCGGCAAATGGCTTGGCACAGCTAGCAGGATGGGGTGGCGCTAAGTGAAGGCTGCGGTTTGTAATAGCAGGTTAGAGATTAATTATCTTAATTAATAGCCATACTTCCTGGGGGCCATGTTTGAGGTGGCACTCCAGGCAGAGTGTCAGCAGGGGGGGGCAAGGAGCCCACAGGGAGGAGGCTGGGGCTTCTAATGATGCCCAGAAAACCCCAGTGGACGAACTGCAAGTACATCACGTATAGATCAGATAGCATCTGGCCAGACCTCAAAGAGTCCCGGCGCGCTGGCGCACGTGTGAGAGGGGGCAAGATCCATTTCTTCCCGATCAAGTGAGCCAGCATTAAACAGATCTCAGAAAAGCACACGCGCTCTCCTCTCTCCCAGTCTTTGGGCTGTCTCCTCCCCTGCCCATTTCTGCTGTTGCTGCGTCTTGTCTCTCCTGTTACAGTCTCGTCCCCCTCTTTTTCACATTCCGCTTCTCCTGTCTCAGCTTCATTCCTCTCTCTAGCTCTTTTTCTATCCTCTTCTTCTTGTCTTTTTTTCCTTTCTTACGACGAGCTACGAGTATATCACACAAGACCTGATAGCTCCCGTGTTTCCCTCCTCCTGTCTCAGCTTCATTCTTACGTCTTTCTCCTTTTCCATCCTCTGTTCCATCCTTCTTTCCTTTTATGGTTACACAGTTTAACTGTACTGTTAATTATTTGGATAATAATTCAGTGGTGTAGGGGTTCAGTGGTGTATTCAGATTGTGCTCTTTCTTAACAGGGTGCAAAAAAAAGAGAAAAAATTGTGATCTGTGTCACATGATCTGCCGTATGTTGTCACCCCGGTCTCCCATGCCAACGTTAGCGCCAAAGAACTGAGACAGAAGCTCTTCGTTTTGTGCACACTGGGGACTGAAAGCAATTAACGTAATTACGATAATTACCTACTGCCATCGATTTATTAACTTCCTGCTTCATTACATTTAGCTGAAGTTCATAACACTGACAGATTTAAAAGATTAAGATCACAGGTGAAATTCGTGACTGGCACTGTAAATACCTTCTAAGTATTTTCTTTTCACACATGCATTTTATGAACATTTAATGCATAAGTACAAAGCATAAAGGATACATCTGCAAACACACGTATATGAGGCCCATGCTTTGAGTAGCTTTACCCTTCCTGTAGCCATGTAATTAGTTTTTTATTTGCAGGATTGATAAGAGCATGGGTACAAACTGCACGGAAGTGAGCCGATAAGGTCATATGTGGCGTGCAGGCAAACAGAGAGTTTACACTCCTCGGGTCTCATACTGCAGTGATCGCTAAGAGGCCCTGAGCTTATCGGAACAAAATTTCACGCCAAAATTAGCTATTTTCCAATTCAATTTGAAACACCCAACTGAAACAGTTAAATAAAATGGGAGCAGCCAGCTGATATGAAAATAGTCCAGTCCAATGGGTCTCTACCTCCTCCTGTCTTTTCACTCTTTATTTTTTCCCCCTGTTCTGCGCCCCGTCTGCATCTGTTGGAGGCTTGTAAGTTCCGGGTGCATACATTTCTCCTGATGATATATTGTCCTGGTGGAAAATTTCATTTACTGCCGCTGCCCTTTGCTGAACCTGTTGCTAGTCGGCACACATGATAAGCGTATAAGAAGCACGCTGCTTCATTTATCACACGTCGTTTCGGACACTCGGATATCTACCATGAAATTCAGAAGGAAACCACCAGGCCAGCAAAAGCAGCTCTGTGATAATAAAACAGAAACAGCATGAAGAAATATATAGCGTTTATGCACTTTGAAATGAACAACATATATTTTACTAACAAAAAAATGATAATAATACGTATTTAAAATGCATTCATGTGTTTATTAAAATGTGTACTGCAAATCGAATAAGTATATCACAGTATATTAAATCATTTAATAATTTGAATAATTTTTATTATATATATTATATATATATATATATATAAAATAAAATTTGCGTTTTTGGGCAGTACAGGCTTGCGAAGAAGGAAGGGGTGCGTCACTCTGAAGTTCTCTAAGTACGTGTCGTAGGGCATGTAAGCGTGCGCCGCGAGCATGTGGCAGCGAGGCCATGTGAAAACACTTACTGTCCTGTCCGTGTGACCAAAGGGAATAGCTAAAGAGCGAACATGCAGGCTGAAATGTTATTGTTTGGGTACTTTTTCATCTGAGCGAATCTGCGCCTTAGAAAATCCTCTCGGTGCCTCTGGTTCATTTTCAAAAGCATATCTAAGCATGGTGGAGGGGTACAGAAAGCCCTCAGATGTCGTGCTCCTTCCCACAATGCCTTTTCATTATCTTAAAATGATTTCTATTATTCGCAAGTTAGCTGATCTTGATTCCTATCACCCTTAGCGCTGCCTTGGTTAAATAATTGCATAATGTGGCAGTCGACAGACAAGACAAAGCGCGCCATGTTTTAGGGACGTCAGCAGTCAACCGTCTTGGATTTTTTGTAATGGTATAATTGCTTTAAACCCCCACAATGGTAATCGCTATCAAAATAAACCCAACAAAAGCTAATAAAAGGTGGGCAGGCTATAATAAGAACTGGAATACAGTCTATCTGTTGAGCAACAAATGCAGCTCCTCAATCTCCTTGTGCTTTTAGTGTCAGTCAGAGAGCACTCTGTCATTTCAGTGCATCAAGCCAGCAGTATTGATTTTTCCACCCACTGAAACGGGCGTATAAGCATAAATTTTGCATGAGGCTTTTACTCCAGGCCTGTGCTTTGGTCCGATGACACATGATGTGAACATGAAGACCTGCGTTACTCCGTTTGGCTGTAGATCTGCCTCACAAGCCGGCTCGCAGGACAAAAGGCAGAGGGGCTGCTCCTTTAATATCATTTCCATTTTTCTTCAGACTTGTGCCACCAAACCTTATCGCTGATATCAAAGGCTGATGGCGGCCATCTTTGTTCCTGGGGAACAAGGAGATAATCAATGGGTGAAACATCAAACACATATATGACATTTTCCTCTCTGTGATTCCTCCTTTTTTCCATCTAATCCTAATGGAGTGGGTGTGGGCCCTTTTTTTCTGATATGGATGGAATTATAAAACTCCTTTTAATGGCAACAGAAAGTAGAACATTTTTCTGCAGATGCTTATAAGAAGTAGATCTTTAGGATGTGTAAGGTAATTTAATGTTAGTCTTCAGCTGTCCTGAAACCCAGCCATGTCAGTATGCAAATCACCTCCAGGAACATACTAGCATGAGTCTACCTAGCGTATCAATATGGCGTTAAAAATTCAGCATTTCTCCTAGTGGGCAGTTTTTAATGTTTAACCACACATGTATAGGATCATTTCTGCTTTTGTTGATCTGGTGGTGGTGTTGTTGTTGAATGTCAGACGCACACACGCACTCACATACACATGTGTACATGTGCGGTTTGGGTGGATTGGTGTCTCTATGTCATCCTTAAGGTTCGGGTGTTCACTGCATTTCCTAGATCAGGCTCACACCGTCCAACCACTGGAAAGAAGCTTCCGGAAAACAGACGCATGGAGTATGCGGTGCTAAGCATGCCCGAGACGTGTCACTGCTGCACTCATGCGTGTAGCGTGTCGCGGCGCGATGTTATCAAACTGCAGAGCCGTGTGCCTGGCGTGGAGATCCCTGCTTGCGGGATCTGCGTGTCCCGAGGGGAAGCGAGCTTCGCCCCCGCCGGGAATGGCATGAATAGAGAGGCGTCAGCGGCACAGCGGGGCCTGATTTGGTGGGAATGTGCAGTTTACCTGAATGGAAGTGCGGATCCTGCCAGGCGCTATTGAAAGGTAAATGTCTGACAATCAGAGGGCTGCTGTACACACCGACTGCCATTGGGGGCGGCTGCAGATTTAATACAAATATAATGCACTTGTTACCTACTCACTAGGTGTCCCTTCTCTTTGTATTGTGTGGAAACAATACCTAAGTACATGGACCATGGAGCCCAGCTGAATGGGGGGGCAAGAAGCCCACTTGTCTGTTTGCTTTTGGAGAAACTCAAATATAATCTTTTGTTTAAAAACACAAATACTCCTGCCTTTTGTTTTTTAAATTAGCATAAAAAACAGCAGTTTCTTTAATAATTGGTGTATTTTATTAATCAGTGCACCCCCCCTCCGGCCCTCACGGATCATGCCTATACAACACAAGTAATATAAAAACTAAATATGTTTACAGTGAACTTTTAAACAATTTAACAATATTAGACACAATAGCAGATTTTTCACTGTAAAATTCCAGTGCAAAAGTTTTTTTAATCAATTTCATTATTCATACCAGTTATTTTTCAAAACAGGTTCTTTGAATTGAATAGTGGCCAGCAACTGTTGATGTGGAGTTCACCTATTCATCTCCCCTTCAAAACAGAGAATAAAGCAAAGGAATATGCTGCTTGAAATCATCTGTAGCTGATAACTGTCCATGAGCTTCAGTGTGGGAAGACTGCAGATACAGCTGACTGCTTGTGCAAAGAAAGCATTAATAACTGAGGTTACATCAATAGATTAATTCACTAGCAAAAATGTATTGTTATGCGGTGTTAAAGTGCTGATCTTATTTTTTAAAATATCTAATTAAAGAAGTAGCTTTAGAACCATCCACTGGCCAATTCCCCCAACACATACTCCAATTTTAATTATCATATAAAGCCTTGACATTATACTATGGTAAACAGTCATCAATTACCACCATTTTAAAAGGCTCCAGAGGTAATCCCAATGCTTTGAGGATGTCTGCATGAATTTCCAACCTGATTCCCGTACTAGTTAATGAACTGCAGTTGAGAGCAGACTACATACACTCCCAAGCACGGTTTATAGCCAAAAACCGGCAAAGGGATTGCAGGAAGATGAGGGGAAAGGGCTCTTTTTGCTGACTGCCCTTTGATTACTGATAAATATTAACCCTTTGGGACATGGAGCTGTCTCGGTTGGAGCTCTGTGGGAGGGTCTGGCATGCGTTTCATGCAGGATGAAGACCAGAGCATGCTGGGAAACTCATTAGCTCGACAGCTAGGGGCGCTAAAAGGAGGCAAAGGAGGACCTCGGCCGGGTTTCACCAGGGGCAGATAAAAACCAGCCTTTATGCTTTTATTGGACTCTGTCTTACATGCTAGTTAGAATAGTGGATGTGGGTGACGTTCAAGATGCTTGGACACAGCATTTCAGAAAGCAGAGATGGGGTGGGGGGGAATTCAAGGAGGGAGGAGTAAAATAGACAATAAGCTGCAGTGGTGGGGTGTGGGTAGGAGAATGGATGGGGTTTTTAATAGGGTTATTAAAGGGTTATTTAATAGGGTTATTGTGATTAATGTACAACCCTAAACATCATAAATCTGGTCGTACGTTAATGGTTTGTAAAGGGTGAAGAATAGCATGAGACCTGTTTGAAATGATGACTTTTCCTGATGGTTGGAGTGTAGTTTCATTTTAACACTGGGGTTGTTAGTGAATTTGAACAGAGAACCTATGGCCTGTTTGAGTGACATGCACTCTTGCCTCATATCTTCAGGTTTGGAGTTTTGAATACTCTGTTTTTGATTTGTGCTGCATTGGCTTCCAGCTGCAGTTAAGCACTTGTGTTGCACTTACACATTTATATGACACTTTTATCCAAAGTAACTGCAGCAGATTCAGAAGAGACAGATGAGTCAAAGTTTACGTGCTCCTTGGGACTTGAACCCACAACCTTTGTGGTGTTAGCATAATATGCTTTTTGTTGAGTTACAAAGCATTAAGCTTTAGCTTTCTATTGTTTGTGTGCATAAATGTGTTCTGTGATGCACTGGCATCCTGTCCATGGTGTATCCAACACAACCTGGGATAGGATCCAGGCCCCACCGATGAGGATAACTGGTCGGATCATGGATAGAAAATCTCAATATAGAGCAAACCAGATTTTTCCCAAATCTACATCTAAACCAAATATAACATTTAATATGCCAATATAACAGGACACTCTCTTTTCTGCATCTTATAAACGATATTTACTTTTAACATGCAGAATTAACATGAGAAACAACTTTTTCCGAGGGGTATGGTGAAAACCATGAAATGTCACTTTGTTTAGTACTCTTTTTTAAAAAAAATTCAGCGTAGATGTATATTTCCACGTCCTTAAGCCACCAACAAAAGAAAGATTGATTTTTTCTAGACCACCATATAACTTCTGGAATCAAAAAAATCCTCTGTGTAATCAACACATTCCTTTCCTGCTCCAGTTTACTGACAGGCAGGCCCACTCCATTCATTTCTATGGGAATATCCTTAATCCCAGCAGTGACAACCCTAACTCCTACCCAGCCATAACCATAACCATGAGTAATCAAACAAAATCCTAAAAGTCTTTTGGTATTCTTTAGTTTTTTGAAAGCAGTCACACGTTTTTATAAAACTGAATTTCCCCACAACGTCAAAATAACAGGTTCTGACCCATGCACACACACGCACACACACACACACACACACACAGGAGTTGGAGCACAAATAAATAATAAAAAAACAAGGAAGACACCACAGAAATCAAACCTGGGTAGAAAACAAAGGCTGGAGGCAGCGGCTGAGAGGGGAGAGACAGCAGGCTGGGGTACGGTAATGTGGAGTGGCAGCAGTCGAGGCCGAGGGCCCATAATGAGCGACGGGCTGTTATTTCTCTAGCTCCTCCTCAGCGACATGGAGCACCAACCTGACACTTGTCTGATGATTAAACCCAGGTCTGACCCTGCCTCGTGACCTCTGACGATCAATTCTACCTGATGTTTTCACAAAGCTTTATGCTATGGCTGCTCCCTTGACATTTGGCTCTGGAGTTTTTCCAGCTCTGGCATTTAAAAAAAAAAAAATCAAATAAAACTATGGCTGATGGACGATAGAGGATGATGGCTCTTACACCAAGTGAAAAACTTTCCTGGTGCTCAGTCAGACGAGTCAATCCGAAAATATGACAGATGTCGTTAATCCAAGGGAAATTAATTATTGGCTTTGTAAATGTGCACTTGAACCACCAAGCATCGGGAACCGCTACGTGAGTTAATGTGATGTATATTTACAGCATAATCTCTAACAAATGTGCAGATACATGTTTCTAAGATAAACTAGTGGGACATTGTTTACAATGGCTTCCCTCTGTCTAAAAACTGAACAGCAAATTTCTAAAACTCAGTTTATTTGTTGTTGTTTTTGGGATGAGACCGCCAGTGACATAAAGTCAGGGCTCCTCATGATTTGTGTAGTCCACAGTCCACAGGGATTTTCTGGAACACATATCCCGTGGACAGAGTGAGTTTTGGGAATTTGCTCTTCAGTTGGTCACAACTGGACTAAAATGTATCTACTATTTCTTGCCTGTGCCTAGCTGAACTCATCGCCAGTACGTAATTCTGATACCACAGTTTTGTCAGGAAGTCCACCTCTCCCCTGACTTGGAAAGTTTACACCAGGTCTTTGGTTTAGTTAAATAATCCTCTTATCTGGGAACGTGAAGAGAAATTCTCAGAACTCTCTCCACTGGATATGTGGATGGGATGAGTTTGTAAGTGCCATTTCTGTGGTCTTTTCTGGGGACTTTTTGTACTGAAATTTCTTGGGTGTATTAAATGAGGAATGAGTGAGTTTTGGTCCCCAGTATTGTAACTTGTGACAAGGATACCTGACATTAGGTCATTGGCAGTCTCACCTATAAAACAACAAATGTACGGAGAGAGTTTTGGAAATCTGTTCTTCATTTGTGCCGATTGAGGTGATGAGGGTCTGCTGCCCCCCCTGAGTTGGTGACTCCTTCGAATATCATCTCCAGGAGCATTTACTAAACAATATACCAGAATATACAGACATTTACGTTATGACTAGATAATATACCTCACAATCTACATTTACACAGTGACTAGGCGATATGCTACATTCTGTACAGCAGAAAGAACCAAAGGAACTCAAAGACAAGACATAGCCATGCAAGAACTTGATGGATTTATCGCCTCATCATCAACTCATCGAGTTACAGCAGGCAGGAAACAATTAGTCTGCAGAAACTGCCGCATGCCTTCCTTGGCAAAAGAAAGCGGGGAGCAGAGAGAGAGTGACGTGATGAAGCCGCCCGGCTTGTTAGTGTGAAAGGAAGGTCAATGATCTTGACAGTCTTAACAAGATGACAGGCTTTATAAAGAAGCTCTGTTAAGGAATATAGTTACCTGCAGTGCAGCTATATAATAAGCCCACATGGGGCTTCATGGTTATTCTACTTGCATTTGTTTTTCTTTTTTTACCATTTTCTTTTGTTGTTCTTTTTCTTTGGCCTTGCGATCAGTGCTGGAGGAAACTCTCGAATCAACTTTGATCTTCCTCTGGTTTAGATAATCTTCTGACAGAACTTTTTTCCCCCTCATTCTCTCTCTCTCTCTCTCTCTCACTCCCCCCCTCTCTCTCTCCTCCCAAACGTGGCGTACAGTCTCGAGGTTCACTTGCAAGAGAAATGAGCGGCCACTCTTTTTTAGAGCTACCCAGACAACTTGCCCCAACACTTCAAGTGAGAATCGGACTCCGGGATGCGAGTGCAGATTATATATAATTCATGATCTGATACGAGAGCGATGTCAACGTGTCAGGAGGCAGAAAAAATATGAAAGTGGGCTGTTTACTGGTTAACCGTCCTCGTCTTTTTCATTGCAATTTTCGCTCTTCGGAGCGGCAGCTCGGAGTTGGCAGCACGTCGCCGACATCTCGGATCAAACACTCCTACTTGCCTGTCACGGCATCCCAGAAACACAACTCCATGGTAACCAAAGATGTAATTGACTTGATTGTCCCTTTTATTTATTATATAAAATGCTGTGGGCTGAATTATTAAAGCATGTATATTAATTTTGCATACGCTTTTCTGCTTTATACTAAGGAGCGCCGTTCTCTGACGTCTGTATGCTCCGTGCTGCTCCTTCCTAGCCTGCACTCATGCAGATTTGCTGTTGTCGTGTGTCGTGTTGTGGTATGATTCCAGAAGATGATCTGTTCAAACCCCATCACTGGCAGAGTGATGTCACTGTTGTCCCCTTGAGCAGGGCCCTTAAGCCCATTTGCTACAGGGACTGACCCTGCTGACTGATCCTCACCAGTACGTCGCTTTGGACAAAAGAGTCTGCTAACTAAATGTGTTTCTAATGTGCTTTTATGCTGCTCTTAATAGTCTGAGTAATGCAATTTTTTTTTTTCAGTATCAGCATCAAGAATAGCAATGTCACAAACCTCGTTTAATGAAATACATCTCCCATAACTGCATGAATATATACATGTATTGGTATAAAAAACACTTAATCTTCCTCTATTGCAGTGAGTAAAGTTTATGAACATAAACGATTCTATTATGCATCACAGTGTTTCATTAATGGAGTTAACAATAAGCTTACAATACTCCATTTTGACAGCACATGTCAGTGTTTGCCAGACATCTGCATTTATCAGAGAGTGCAGACTAAAACTGTGGTTTCCATGGAAAATGTACAAAACTCAGAAGATAAATGGAGGGTTTTTATTTATCTGAATACAGTGGTTTTACTGTGTAAATACCTGGTAAAATCTGTTTGCAGCTCATGTAATACATGGAAGAGGAACAAAATGTAAGTTTCCTATCAAGATAATGAATATAGCAACATGTCAGGTATAGAACGCTTACTCAGCTTCAGTAGGGGAAATGTCTCCACACTGGAAATATCAGTTGGCAAAGCACTGACTTTGAAATTAATTTCAAGAAAACACATTTATATATACAAAACACATATCTATATGGTGCATTATAGTGTACATGCAGTGTATATCCCTTTCAAAAATACACTGAACTGGATGTCTTTAAAATATATAACAATATCCTAATTAATTTTGCAGTGTTTTCAGGATATTTGTACTACCCCTTAACATTATGCGTTCAGCAGTGAAGCTTTTTCTGTTTCTTTTTATCACAGTGAAGCCCTGCCTTCTTCTGTGTTTTACTATGTCCCATGGGATGCCGTTACAATGGCGTCATGGTGTACTTCTTCATCAGTCATCTAGCTATCATCCAAAAGAGTACAAACTTTCAAATTATTTTAACTTGAGAACTGATGCATCCTGAAATAAACACTGCTTTATCGTACTACAGAAAAGGAACAAAAGAGTATTCATGGTATTTCATATTTTTTCATATATATTCAACGAGCCGAAGAAATAATACAGTATAGGAAAGTGGTTTAACTGTAGGCAGTGTGGTAAATGTACTACAGATTTTCCTACGCTTTACGTAGAAGCTTAATTTAATTTCGTATCAGAACGAAAAAAAAACAGAATGGTTTTTGTTTACAGCTGTGTCAGATCAACACTCAAATACGGAGGCAGAATCCATCTCTGATATCTTTAATTGAGTGCAAAAGCGAAATACACTCTCACAGAGGTCTTAGATTTATTTCCTCTCTCTGGGTTTGAGGACATTTTTCGAGAGGGCCAGTCACTGAATCAATTGCTAGCATGATCTTTTATAGGCTGCGTGTGATGGGAAGAGGCAGCTGATTTTAAGGTGGCCCCTGAAGAAGGAGAACACTCCTATCCTTATAATGCACCTGCCTGTCATATGAGTCTGCAAGTTACACAGCTATTAACAGACATGCGTGCTGAAGTTTTCCCTCTCTGTGGCAAACATCACGACACAGGTGCTGCAAGTCAGACGAACATGATTCCAAATTAGGCAGTTAATCTCCTTCCTTCTCCCACTTATTTTTGCCTCAGCAATCCAATTTTCATGATAACGTGATCTGCTGCATTTCCTGTGTACTAACTTCAGTTTCAGATTCTTTTCAGTTGCAATAAATTTGGTGCACTTTTTAAAATTATGGTTAATACCTACAATTACAATAATAGCCGTTTTTCTTTGCATTCATTAACATTATAATCACTGGCTGTAATTACTGGTTTCTCCTGCACTGGTTTGTTATTTTAAAAGCCGCACAGCACGCCTGCGTGTTTCCCACAGGTTAATAAGCTTGTGAGATACCTCCCCAGTCACATGACCATTGTAACGGGCGGCCATTTTCATAACATAATGTAGGGGGTGAGTAATTCCTCTTGACCAAGGGCTACGTGATCTAAAATTATGGTCAGCTTTGTTGATCCCAAGGGAAGCTTCATGTGCATATGGCAAAAAGTATGCAGTGCAAAGGCAAGTGTACATATAGTGCCAAACCGAGAAAGTGCACCAAAGTGGTACACACAAATTAGAAAGTACACATTACGTAAATACTCTATCCTGAAAAATAGAATATTGGAATATTAAGAAAATAATAAAAAAAAAAATCAGACAATAACTTCTTATCACGAAAGGTGACCTCCTGGTATGACTGCCTGGTATGATTATTACCGATGTTACACTTTGGGATCGGTTACTGTGGTCGTAATCTAACTCAGCTGACAGTTTCCAGTGATCACCTCTGGCACTTCAGGCAAGTTGAAACTGGCTCAGAAGTCACAGCATAGAAAGCCCATGGGGCCGCTGAGTGAAGCCCACCAATGACTTGCTCTCCTCTCTCCTGCGGCAGCTACCTCGTCCCTGAACTCGCAGCTCCAGCATCTGCAGCAGCTTCAGCACCTACAGCACCAGCAGCATCAGCATCACCATCATCAACAGCAGCACCAGCAGCATCAGCATCACCATCATCAACAGCAGCATCAGCAGCATCAGCACCCGGGCCCAACGCACGCCCACGCTCAGAATCCGCTCTCCTCACCGCATCAACAGTCCCCAACCGGCCAGCACCGGTCCTCATCTTCCTCCTCTTCATCCTCCGCCTCCACCCCAGCAGGCCACGGCCCTGCTGCCTCCGCCTCTCCTCCGCACAAGCAGAGCCAGTCGCCGGCCCGCAGCCTCCCCTCACCCGCTACACCGCCCACATCCCTCCAGGTGAGGCCTGCTCTTGCGTGTAAGCCACGCCCCTTTTCCTCATCCACATGAGTCCTTCCTTAGGGCCTTTGCTGTCTGTGTTGCCCCCTAAAAACATGCATTAAAGAAATGAAACACCACGCTCAGTCATGGGCAGATCCTGGCAAGGGAAAGACAAGCAATTGCCCTGGTCGGCACCTTCTGAGGGGGTTAGGGTTAGCAAATCGCCCCAACTCACCCACCAGAGATGTTACCATGTTGCTTTCAAGATCCAAGATAAAGTGAAATTGCTATGGTTTGACCATTGGGGGGCGCTACCTGGGTTTTATTCAACCAGTACTCCCACCCACCCCCATCCTCAGCCATCATATCTCCTTTGTCATTCCTATATAGACCCAGTAGCTATAATCTATTCCCATAATCCTGCACTGTGGGTGTAATTATTCATATCAGGAAATCTGCATGAATGCATCCTGGTTTATTCAAATGAGCCGCAGCATGGTCACGAAGGTACAGCTTTACTTTCTCGTTCTATCACGGTGAAATGGAATTGTGGGGGGCTTCAGACGCACACGTGACACGTGTCACCCGGAACAAGGTGCGGCATCCAATCGAGTCGCGCGATCCGAGCGTCTCCCTGGAACGCGCGGATGACTTTGACTTTCGGATTTATCCTAGATGTAAAGGAGCCCTGGAACATTATTATTTTCTCCTTGGAAGATCCCAGACTTCACTGTGGAAGGAATGTCAGCAGGCAGAGTGTCTCTGAATCCCCGAATAACTGGGAGAATCTCCTCCTTATTGCTGTGGATCAGAGTAACTGGTTGTTTTGTTTAGGTGCAGTGAGCGATCAGTGGATATGGATTGTTTTTTATTTCGCAAACAAGATTATTGGGGGAGGGGTG
>JABFEA020000001.1:27862206-27882848 GCA_019775915.2 Cyphomyrus plagiostoma
CAAAGTGACATGTCAGATTCCATCCCCGAAACCTCCAAAGCTTTCAGTTTAAGGCCTCATCCTTTTACATTATTAACAATCTGTCTGGGGAAATATTAGTTTAGGACAAGCCAGGTCTGAAATGATTGTCAAGAACAGGGCGATAATTCAGGATGATGATTGGATTTGTTTGGAGAAACCCCAGATATTGCGAATATTGTTTCTTGAGAACGCTGCTTGTCCGTTATCATGTGTGTGGAAAATTTGAATGTGGGGTCTTTTGGTTGCTGGTGAATCACCGTGGTGATGTTGCCATGATGTTGCGGAAACCGAATTGCACGCTGCATTCATGAACGCCAGTTAGGATCTGGTTAGCCTCCATTTGCTAAATGATGAATAGAGCCAGTGGACAGTTCACACATAAACACATAAAAATCGTTAGCAATTAATGCTGAAAGTGGACTGAATTTACCTCAGGGGGTAATTAGCATATAGTGAAGCAGATTTTTATGTCCAATTAAAGGAAATTATGGAAATAATCTCACTTGTACACACCCACACACATATACATATAGACATCATACTTTTAACAACATCAAAATTCCTCAATAACTATAATATGACAAAATATTCCTCCTATATTATGCCAGGCTAAGAGCTCTTGTCAATCCATCCCCCCATATTATGTCCCCGATTTTCTTTCTAGGGGGGGGTTGCCCAGGGTCACCTCCTTCCCTCGGCCACATTCGTCAGTGTCACGTCCTAATTGGGTTGTGGAAGTCCTTTCTTTATGGCCAGCCCAAGATTCCTCATTCATTTGGCTGCGGGCTTCCTCTCCCTGTCACGGTCCGCTGAGGCGCCAGAGGAAAAATGGAGCACGAATGTAATGGTCTCAGGAGCTGGGCCGCCCGGGTGGGTGCCCGCGTAACAAATATGGCGGTAATTACAGCAATAGCAGAAGGGCTGTCCGTGATCTGCCACAGTGACCAATAGCAAGCAAGTTTCATGACTGGCCTCCGAACCATATCTACAGATCTGTATCTCTGTGTCTGTGCAGAGTCAGAACAAATCACTAAGGAAGAGGCTTGAGGAAGGGGATTGAGGAACAGGATTGAGGAACAGGACTGAGGAACAGAATTGAGGAACTGTTTTGAGGAACAGGACCAAGAAACAGGATTGAGGAACCAGATTGTTATGAAGCCTTAGGGATCAGGCAGGGAGCACATGACACACACATACACACGAAAATGGCATCCCTTCCCAAACTACAAACACACGCACGCACACCATTATGAAGCGATCCAGATTATGAGTTCTGGGACTGGCATCAACCTAAGATTCCAAATCATGAAGAACAAATATCTACATACCATAGGGAACTAAGGACAGGTGGAATGAATCGATACAAATAAAGCAGGTCACCTGACCCTCCCCTCCCCCAAGGCAGCCAGAGGCCACATAAGCCCCCACAGTCATAGTCTTAAGTGCACGTTTAATAAATAACGCAATTTTTTGAAAGAAGGATTATATTCTTACATTGCATGAACATTGTGCTGGGTGATGCAAGTGCTGAGATCAGAAAGCAGCTCTAAATGACCTTCACTGACCTGCCACAGAGAACCTTTGAAGGAGATGCCAGTGTCCCAATCCACTGTACTGTAACAAGCTTTTTTATAGTCAATAAGATCGTTCCCATTCACTAACTGAGTATCAGACCCATTGCATTTATTTATTACCTGTTAAATATTATACAACAGTCACTGGAGTGGTATGTCCTGTACTTAAGGTTGGGCAGCTGTCATTACGAGATTGCCTTATGAAATGTCTTTAAGTGCACGTCTTACCATTTGTGCATCGTCACCAGAGATACACTGTGGGGGTGGGTACCAGGCTCATCGTCCAAGGACAGACGCTGCGCAGTCCCTATATCAGGTCACCCACACCAAAAGGATTTAAGGAGAGCCCCCTCCCAACCTGTGATGGGATTTTGGGCCGAAAGCCTTTCAGCGTCCTATTTATGAACATGGGGGTGGAGTAGGAGTAAGCTTCGCGTGAAAGTGGGTGTCTGCGAGCAAGCCTGCTGTTTCGGGGGGGGCTGGTCCAGGAGAAGGGCCAGGTGGGAGGGGTTTGATGTCATGGGGACCTGGATGAAGTAATTCAGTGCAGGGCCTGGGAATTATGTCCAGCGGGCCTGGCTAGGAAACTTGGCAGTACAGGGGCATGTGCCACACCGGACACCCACGTCTCACATAGGGGGCGGCAGCACATAATTGAGATCCGTAAGCTCTCCGGTAGGGTGACGCCATGCATCATGGGAGTCGGCTCTGACCTGGGGGGGCAATTATGGGAGGCCACTGCACTGACAAAGTGTGCTCTTGGGTTCCGGGATAATTACTTGCCTGTCAAACCACGTGTATGAGCAGATAAGCCCTTGTTTTGCGTGATTATTCAAATAGTAACGTGCATGAGTATTGGGGGGGGGGGGCAGATATTCAGACAAAATTTATGGAAACCCAAATGCTCATTAACCATTTTCTCCAGGTAGATAGACTGTGAAGGTCCAGGTACATTCAGGCCCAAGGAGATAAGGAACAGATGTCATTTTTATCTCCCCAGGCGTGAATATACTTACACCTTCGCGGGCAGAAATGACATTTGTTTCCTTGATTCGACTTGTTTTATGCTTAATACAAAGAGTTCAGGCAACACCTCTGAAGAACAGGGACAGAAAGCACTTCACATATCGTAGCCTGGAGTGTTAGACCTGCTGGTTTTACATCGGTTAATATTTAGTGATGCTCTTTCTTTCTGGACAAATCGTCATATTTGTCCGTGATTTGAAAATTAATTGATGCATTTAACTAACATTGGGCTGAGAGCTGTTGTTATATGGAAACTTAAAACACTAAATGAGGAGGCTGGAATTGGTGGCCACAGTCAGATTCTTGTAAAACAATGTGTCTCAACCCAGTCCTGAGTGAGACCCAGACAGCCCACATTTTTGTTCCCTCCCAGCTCCCAGCACACCTGTACCAGTTATCGAGTGTTCTTCATTGTTTGGTTTGTTCTTCATTGTTTGGTTCTGGTTTGCTGGGAGTCTGGGGGTCCCTGAGTACTGGGTTGGGAAACACTGTTCTAGAAGAAAGGATGTTCCTGACAGGGATGAGGAACCCATCTTTGGGGGGTTGAAAATATTCACCATCTCAGGTTTGACACTAAGCATACGGTGTCCCCTCTCCATGCTCACATCGCAGCCAATCACACTGGGTGTAGAGCTGCACACTGTCATGTGACTGGGTTGAGCTTCACTGAGCATGGCTGAGAAAGGAGGAAAATCCACCTTTAAGTCAGACTCATGATAAACTCCCCTGTGGACCTTTTGCTTCTCATGGGGAGCTTTCAGTCAGTGTGGTACAGTAGGTTCAAAAGGTCTTGATGTTTTCGTTCCAGACTGTACAAAAAAAAGGTTTATAAAAGTGAGTTTTCATTGATTTCCTACAGAGCAGGCGAGCAGCAGGAACCAACTGTATGAAATCAACCATCGGATATAAAATTGACCCGGTAAAATGTCCGTAATTATGCAATCAGCTTAGCAGCCAGATCTGTACTTGACCTGTCTTATTGCACATATCAAGCGATTGGCCTAGGTCCCCCTTTGAGAGGCAGCGATGATCATTAATTTGAAGACCTGAGCTCGTTAAGTACTTGTATCTTTATCCTAATACCACTTTGCTTTAAGTCACTTAAATAACTGTGTTGGCTTCCCAGGGGAATCAACTCGCGATCTCCTCAGATGTTAAGCGGCTCATTATTCTTAATTATCCGCATCCCTTGTATCCGTGGGGATGCAAAAGGGCGCTCTGTGTCTGCAGGAAATGCCAGCCGAAGCACTTTTAGCAGCCTCCTGTGTTTTTATGACGTTCAAAGAGGTCTTGGAATGATGTCAGTTTGACTTGGATGGCCGACATCTTGCAGCTCGGGGTGGTGTTTGGCTCAGTAGGTTAGGCTTCCGTGCCTTTGATCAGAAGGTCGCTGGTTCAAATGCCATTCTTGGTGGACAAATACCATCTGTATTTCGCCTTTGAGCAAGACCCTGAACCCTATAAAATGCTCTGGCAATGACAAGCTTCACTCATTTGTTTGTGCCCCAAAGAAGAGCATGTTGACATGCAAAAAGATTCATTCCAATGCGTTTGTGCAAATGGAAAACAATGACTGCATCCAAATTCACACCCTTCCACACTAAATGGTGTGCCAAAATAGTACATGAAACATAATAGTGTAACCAAAACCATAGTGTACCTCACTTAGTGCACAAAAATTTACCAGACAGCACCCTACAGCCGGTCAAAGTGTGCGAACACTGTACACTATTCAGCCCCACAGTCCTCCACCTGACTGGTGCATTTGGTACATGGTTTGTTTGGAACATGTTGTTCTGCAGGACTTCTGTCATTAAAGGTGAAAGTCCAGTAGTTCAAAGGTAACATAGGTCGGAAAGTATACAAAGTTTTGTACTCGCGCACTGAGGAATCACTCCGACTGAAACTTGCAGTAGTGCAGGGGTGTCAAACTGCAATCCTGGGCGGGCGGAGCCCTGAGTAGCTTAGCTTTTTCCCTGTTCCACCACAAATGATTCAACTCAAGAGCTGTGTGGTAATTAGCACAAAGAGTTGAATCAGGTGCGTTAAATGAGGGCAAACCAAAAATTGTGCAGGGCTCCGGCCCCCCAGGACTGGAGTTTGACACCCCTGCCATGGTGTGCACTTTTTCCTCATTTAAGTACAGTGTGTAATTGTCTGTACAGCCTATGTGTCATTTCATTCACAGAAACAGGAAGTTAGATGCAGGTTCAGCTTCCTAACCTCTCGCTCACCTCCAGCTGCACCTTGGAGGTGGCGGGTTGGAGAAAGGAGACCTGTGGTCCTGCGATAGCACACTGAGGAAGCCCAGTGACAAACAAGTGAGGAGATTATGAAATTTACTTAAGTGTGTTAATGGGCTGATTGCCGGAGCCCGGTGGATTTTCTGGGGAGGTGATTGATTGGAAGCGCCGGTGGCTCCACGCCCGCCGAGCTCGGGGATTTGCCTGGGAAAACCGCTGCCAAGTCCGTTACACTGGAATTTATCTTAATTAGATCTGAAAGACCTGCCACGGCAGAACGGCCCCGGCGATTAAAATGAAAAACAGGAGAAATTACCGATCAAATTAATCATAATGTCGGCCTACAGCTGTAGGTCTGCTGTAATTTGCCACTCCAGTGAGTTACATCGGCCTGGGGGGGGGAGCGGGGGGGGAGGTGCAGAGCAGCACCACAGTCAGGAGCTCAGCGTAGCCTGTCGTGGCACCGGACCTTGGAGAACTGGGCAACTGGAAAACTGAGCCTCATAGAACCAGAAAAACAGACCTTGGAGAACTGGGCTTTGGAGAACAGGGCTTCAGAAAACCGGACCTCGGAGAGCCAAGCCACGGAAAATTGGACCTGGTGGCAACAGATGAACTGGGCCTCGTAGAACAGGAACCTGGTAAACTGGACCCCGGAGAACTGGCTCTTGTACAACCGGGTCTTGAAGAACCAGATTTCCAAATAGCAGGGAGGGGATGTACTCTGCACACCGAGTTGGGCACTATGTCTTCCTCTCCCGCGGCACTGCATCTATCTGGCTCACACCGCTGCCATTTCCCATTTCCGAAATCACTCCTTCCTCCATTTTCTTCCCCTCTGTCATGGCCGCACTCTGTCCCAATGTACACTCGCATTCGGTGAGCCGTGACCTTGTCCTCGAGGCCCAGTGCCAGACAGATGACGGAACTGCATCTGCACCTCGAGAGCCTCCGTGTTCTTTCACCCCCGACTCGTCTCCGCCCCCCCCTTCAGAGCTACCTGCCACCTGAGGCTGCATGAGCGCAACTGACAGACTGGCGGTAATTACAGCCCAAGGTGCTCTCCTTCCCTTTGGTCTGGGGTGGCCAAGAGCCCCCGATCGCCCATCCCCACCACCGGCCAATTTGCCAGTGGAGTGTTTACGGGCGTCCGGCCATTTCCTCACACGTCGCTGTCTATTTCTGCACCAGAGGCTGCAGGCACACAAGTGCTCCAATTACCCATGTTTCTGCCGTGCTTCCATTACTATCACCTGCAATCAGGCGTTATTACAGCCCCTCTCCGTGGGGCACCGTCGTCACCAAGGTCAGTGGTTTCCAGCCACAAGAGGGTCTGAGAGCCGGCTCTCTTCCCGCTTCCTCGTCGCCCTCCTTTGAGGACCGGAATCACAATTCGGCTACCCTCCTTCTCCAAATATAGTGCATGCCGCCAGCTTCCTCTTCCAGCCGATCGCTTGTTGATCCGGTGGAACCATTTCTCGCATTTGTTTACCGGTTTTCGCGGCTGTTTTCATATTACCCTTGTATTATTTAAAGGGTTGCCGCGAATATTGATTTCTGGAAAGGTACCGCTGTGTAATTTCTGAATGTTTTCCAGCTGACTTGACAGACATAAGTGCGCGGAATCAGAGCAGGCGTGCTCTTAGCGTCAACACTGTCCCTGCGCTGTCAGAATCGAATATCCATTAGGCGCGCTGAAGGAATAAGCATACCTTCAGATCTGCAAAATTGTCTGTCGCTTCAAAAAAAGCCAAACCTATGATCTCATTGCTGGTGAAAGGAATCATGGGATTGTAATTACTACAATGGCTCCAAACCAGTAAGAATGATCTGCTTTATTACACACACCAGAGTAAAACCCAGTAAATCGTGAGTCTTTTACGTGCAGGAGAACTATTTAGAAGCTGGTTTAAATGCTCCACCTTAATGGCCTTTAAATAGACTTTGCTGTACTAAAAGAGAGCAACAGTGAGTATTATCTATAGCCTTGAAGTTCGTGTAACTGGTCTGCCACGATCCCAGTTTAATACACACCACATTTTTCCGGATGACAGTCCCTTGTGAAACCGCGCTGCCGGGTCTTCAATAACACGCAGCAGGGAGTTATATGCTGGCTGATCCACTTTCTCTCGCATCTTCTTCCTTAGAACGCGTTGTGCTGTTCTCTGTCGTTTGTTGTGCATGGTTACGACGCAGCGGCCTTCATTTGCACTGTGTCTTGTTGGCATCACGTGTTTGTTGTTCTCCGCTTCATGTGCCTTGCCGCTTCACGCACAAGATTTCTCCCCTGGGGCTGAGTTTCCATTACCTCTTATCTTATCCTACGTCTGTGTCACAGGCCAAAATGTAGGATGTTTTAAAATTTTAGAATGACTCCCTTGTTTATCTAGTAAATGAAATGCTATGGCTGTGTTTGGGTATTAGCTTGCACAAATGTACCTTTTAATTTAAAAAAAATTATCAGTGGGCCCATGTTCAGCTGCAGGAATCCCCCCCCATCCCTCCCCCGATAAATTTATACAATAATAGGCCAATATCCTTTTTGACCCTTAAAACCCTTATGGGTTTTGATCATAAATAGCTTATAATGGGTTAACAAACAGTGTATAAGGGATAGTGCAAGGCACACCTTCAACACTGAAAAAGTTCAAAGCTAACAGTATGTACGACATCTCAGCTAACCAACAAATGATAACATAATCACAAATTGCTTACATTTCTTCACACTTGCAAGCTAGTTCCGGCATACAGAAACAGTATTAATTTGTCACCCACACTAGGCAGTTTTCCTAGAAGATGCAGACTTTATTCCAGTAAGCAGAGAGCAGAATATTCCTTGAATGAGAACCCACTACCTGACTCACACAAAATAATAATTTAGAGTTACTACTTTGCTGCAGGAGGAAAGTCTTTGAAACATAGAACTTACAGTTTGAACTTCACACATGGAAAGGTAAGGCTGGAATCACATGCTTAACCCAGGAAGAATGAGGCATTAACTCTGCTAACTGTGCCACCAACAGGTACCGGGGTCACAATAAAATTTGTTTACTATTTGCTAGTCTGATTTATTATAAATCATTATTATAGTGAGAAGGATTTATTTTGATGTTCCCAGTAATTTTAGAGGCCTGGAATAAGCTCACCAAGAACCCGTCCTAAGTACCCATCACCCGTCTGTCCATTCATCCTTCCAGTTTTCACAAACAGATCATCCAGAAGCAGGTAACAGTTCATCTGGAAAGCATAGGCAGAACACACCATGGAAGGGATGCCAGACCATCTCAGGGAACAGATTTACACAGTGGCCAGTTTAGAGATATCAATTAATCTAATCTGGACTGTGGCAGGAAAGCCCAATGAACAGATAGAGAGCACGCAAAGTCCACACATAGAGATCTTGGGATGACACTGGAACCCCAAGACTGGTGGAGCGAGACTACTAACCGATTCACTGCACAACCCTCTGTGAAGAGTATGTGGGTGTCAAAGCAGTCAGTGTGTAATGAATGTTTTACCATCCTTCTCTTAATGTACTCGGATAGTATTAAAACCTGTCCAGAAGTACCAGAGTACATAACTGAAAGTGTCAAGTTCTTGTTGAACTGGCACTTCAGGTCTGAAGGACTGGTGCTAATTCTGCGTAGAAACTACGTCGGTAAATAAATCGGCGGCTCGCCTAAACCGGCTGAGGCCCCTGACTACTTCATCAGTGGTGGGCAATCAGTACCTACTGGGTGAACTGGAAAACGGAGGCCATTTTCAGGCCACTTAAGATGGAGGCCTTATCTGCCCTTTGACTGGAATGAGCCTAGCACTGCCGGCTAATTGCCTGCGGGCGGTGCTCGTACCTGACAGCGGGGAAGTTCATTAATGCACGGCCAACGCAGCCTCCTAAGGTGGCATAAAATTGCCTTTTGTGACAATCGTGGCGCAGTATGGAAATATCACACGTGCACAGTTAACTGAGCCAGAAAATGAGACTGCTGTCCTTCAACACTAACATTTCATACACATTAATACACGCAGACCGCAGATACTAATAAGAAATATCTGAAAAATCAGGCATTTCTACAGTTGTGTTTTAAACATTTATCAAGATAAAATGTGCGATATGTATGCCACACAAAACTTCATTCAATACTGAGTTTTAAACAAGAGAAAAAATACGTTAAAACATGCATTCATGCATTATCCATTAGTGTATGTTTTTGATTGCTAAATACATGCAAACTCTTCTCAGTGGAAAATTGTTGTATGGATTGTTTGTTGGTTTGCTTGCTTGTTTACAGGGACAATGCATATTGATCATACGGCTGAAAATATGCTACAGTTAACCAAAAGGCTAGTTTTCATCTTTAATGCCTGGGATGTTTTTTTTTAAGAAAAGAGCACATTCAAAGATCAAAACATTTTCAATGAAATAATACAAATCTATACAGTATTATAAAAGCAAAGAAACGCATGGATATTCTTGATACATTCAGTGCAGCTGAAAAACAAAGGCACATATAATAATAATAAAAGCACAAAGCACATAACAAAACAAGGCCAGTTAAGACAGAAGCACGTAACTCTGTTCTAGTGAACACAAGTTTGATTACTTAACAACCAATCCATTAACTGAGAAGGAGTGATAGGTAGTACTGCTTCTTATGTGTTCCAGTGTATTGTCACAATCTTGTGACGCTCTCCCTGAAAAAAAAATTGAACATCCTTGAAACTCTAATGAAAGTGAATTTCACCAGCAAAACCAGATTCTCATTGTCTCACATTAGCACTTAATAAGCTGCAGGTGGGTACATTATCCATAGGGTCAGCTGCAAAGCTAGCAGCCCATGGAAACCTGTGCTACCCTGAATATACTGAACAGACATTAGAGATCCACCAGAGATCTAATGAGTAAGAAAGCGATCCGAACAAAAGGAAGTCACTCTGTTTGTATTTTTGTGTTGTCGAGGGTGACGGTAATGGTCATTGTTGAAGTAGTGCTCTACTTCTGAGAGCGCAGGATCTTTCCAGGTGTCTTCTCTGCTCATGATCTGTTACATTCGTCCTCTCCATTAGTGTCCACAAACAAAGAACTTCTCCCATGGAGCAGACCACAAGAGCTTCTCTTTTTGGTGCAGAACTCTCACCTTGACTTTAACTTTCAAGTGTAAGTAGCTTCTCAGAACAAAGACGCCATACTGTGCCATCAAGTATATTCTAACATCGGTGTTGTGGGTTAGCCTCTCTTGCGTACTTTTAGTTTTGTATGTACCATATATCACTTGCAGTTCACTATTCTACAAGTGGCCTTTCTAACAAATGTGTATGAGCAGCTAAACCCTCTGTCATTGTTTCCACAGAGACACTTTACAAGTTATGCGCAAGTTATAAAACAGGAAAAAGAATAATGTCAAAAATCAAAAGGCACGATCAATACCCCGGTCTGTAAATGTCAGCGATTCATTACAGTACTTAGCTGTAATACAGGATACGTTTGTGAGGGATGCGCGTATTGAACAGCCGTGATCACATCTCGGCCAAGAAGATCCTCTCCTTTAATTAATCTCTCTGCTCCGAGTCATGAAATGGCACATGACAGCAGTAGCCTTACACCCCCCCATTTTTCTTCATTCTGAACCTGATTTTGGAACAATAGAGAGTCGGCTAATAATTTACCTTTATTGTGTTTATAAAGCTTAGGCATGGATGACCCTTTATATATTGAATTGAGGCCATCGAAAGATCGCCTGCCATTGATCAGCTGGATATTAAAGTCAATCAAATGCAGAATGTATATGTCAAATGGTGCTGGAAGTGAAGAGGAATAACATTCAGCGATTGTCGAATGAGCCACTATGCTGTAATGAAAAACACGTAATGTTAAATGCTAAAAGCTAATGGACCCATAGTCAGGATCATCTTCAAAAAGTGTATATCCCATAATAAGCAGCACTTTCGAGCTCGACATCCTGCATTCATTTTCAGTGAGCTAGATATTATCCAAAAAATTAATACATGAATAGAATATCCATCCATTCATTCATTTTCCATGCCTACTTTTCTTATTCAAGGTCGCTGGGGTCTGGAGCCTATCCCAGAAACTATGTGCGTTAGGCAGGGAATAACCCAGGATGGGCAATGAATAGAATATTACAGGGAAAATGTATTAAAAAAATCTGTTCCCAGAGGAACATAATTGTATCAATTGTGAATTCTCAAGTCAAGTACTTTCAAACAGAAAATCCAATTTTAGGAAATGATTAAACGCACAGCAATGGGTTGATAGGTGGGTGGCCCTCATGTGACCTTTTGTCGCATCCTTATTGGCTGGAACCACATGTCCTGGCTTGCCTCCTTAGCTCACTTGCATTAGTCCTGTGTTTCTGACACCAGTTGTGCCCATTTATCAGGGTGACTCGTTCTGGCAGCACCCTTGATCTGCCCAATGTTCTTCGATGCCCATCCTGGCAATAACAGAACTGTCTGTCCTACTGTAAACTTTGAGTCCCCCTCCCTGGACACTGCTCTTCCTGTCCCCATCAAAACTTCAGGGCCTAATGTGTCTTTGTGTGATGTCATTCTTCTTCTTTTTAATCATATTCTTCCTCAATTTTACTATCCCCCAGGTCCTTTGCACAGAAACTACCCCAAGGCCCAAAAACAAGTCTTTCAAGTAAAGGCCTCTGAGGCCAGACTGTGGCAGAAAAGTGTCTTGGGAGAAACCAACGAAGGGGAAAGACAGGGGTGTCCGTGGACTATTCTAATGGCATTTTAATGTACATGTGCAAAATTGATGTGGGAGGAGTCTCAGTGGAGTCCCCAGCCCTAGCCGGCCGGAGATGTTGGGAAGGTGGCAGGAGATGTGGAAAGCACTGAAAACCAAATTATTCTCTCATGTCAAAGCTTATTACATTCTTACAGAAGAGGCAAAGGGCGGGTTTGGGGAAGCAGACATCAGGGTGGTGTATAACAAAGCAAGATTTCTCAGTTAGCTGGGTTGACTTAAGCTGGAAGTCATGATCGTTCAATAAAAGTTCAGGTAAGGAGCATTCATATTTGACAATCATGACTTTCAGTTTAAGTTAATCCAGCTAACTGAGAAATCCTGATTTGTGGAACACCTCCCTGGCAAAAGGTCCATCTCTGTTTGTTCGTATGGGAAATGACTGTTTTTGGTTTAAGTCCTGTGATGTGCTTGATCAATTTCTTTGTTTGGTTACCTCGCTATTTACCCATACACATGTCTCTTACCTCCTCGTTTCTGCATTTCAATCTTCAGTTTGAAATGCACCTAGATCCTCTTGTCTGTTTGGGCTGGCTCTTTTTGAACCTGAAGAAACGCACATCTGCATAGCGGAGGTTTTTAAAAATGTACACGGTGTAAACGTCAGCGCTGCTCAGTGCGGTGATGAGTGAAAACAATTTCACCGTCTGATACGGCTCGATATGCGCTGCGGCAACCTTGAAATTAATACTCAGATGCGTCTGTGTCGCTGTTGTCAATGTGACTGTCATTGTGCTTGCTTTCATTAGAATGCATGCATGTCATCGCCCACTCAAAGGGGGGACAGGCAGGGACTGTGGACAGCACAAAATCTCATCTTGAGTACCTCTTCTACCATGGTGAGCTTTGTTGTACTTGGTGGCACAGAGGAACACAGTGGCACCTATGAGAGGAAACCTGCCAGAGAAGAAATGTAACATGCAAACTTCACAGCTGGTGGCAGCTGGTAGAACCATGACCCTGAAATTGGGAGGTGCTCTTTAATCACGAAGCCACCATGACACCTAATATCCAGGGTATGTCGTATACAATATAATGTGAATCCTCTGTGACCTTAATTTAAAAAAAAATCCCATTTTTGTTCATTTTATTCATTTATTCCAAGTTTCTATGCTAGCTACCAAACAGGGCAAATGGCAAAAGCAACATTAGATAAACCAGAATGTTTTTTTATTATTATTAAAGGAATGCGTTTTAAGAAAATATCAGCTTTCACATATACAACGTATGGGTATCTCAGGTCGGTTTCACTAACAGTTTCTCTAGTATAGAAAATGAATACATTAGATTTTAACAATGCTAAGGTGTTGCTCCCTTATAAACGGTTCTTCTGCATTTTGCTTTTTTTCATTTCCAGAGATCAAGGTTAAGCAAGATGTAAACATGTTATGCATATGTTGCATTGCTGTCACACTCTTTCCAGGTTGTTGAAACTTCTTTAGCCATTTGCACAGCTGGTCGCTGGATCCATTTGAGTTATGCAGTTTTCACACAGGCGGTACACTGCAGAGGCTCTCTATGGACGACAGCCGACACGCAGCCCTACCTGTTACATTTGCGTTATTGCGCTATCACATACCAAAGCGTATAGCTAGTGAGGCTGGACACTATTTTGAATTGAACACTAGTACAAAACATCCCTGAATTCAAGATAAGGGTGAAAAAGTGGCATCTATACTATTATAGAGTGATATGCTGACATGTTAGTAAAAGGACGTGGCATTCAAAAATATGCAATCATATTGATAAAATCCAATAAAAATGTATATAATATAGTAATCATTATAGTCTAATTTGGGAAAAATCTAGGAAATTGCTTTGCCTGCCATTTTTAAGAAAGAAAAAAAGAGAAAATCTGTTTTCAGAGAAATGTCTCTGACTGGTACGGAACTGAGAGTCTGTGTGCTGTTTCGGGTACCAGCACCTTCCGGATGAATTCCTACTTGTCAGTGGTCAATCATATGGATAGGCTTTTCTGTCTTTCTCTTCAAGTCCCTGTAAGGAGAGAACAGCGTCCTGCATTCACACCTCTCTGGGCTGTCCAGGTTAAGGTGGTGTGATATTTCATGTAGCTTGTCCCTCCTGCTTTTCGCTCACCTGTAAAGAAGAAGCCTGAAACGCTAGCAAACGTGGCTCCTAATTTTTGCTGAGGCAAACCTTTTAGTGTGCTGGTGACTTGTTTGGGTTTAAATTCTGAGGGATTCTAAAGTTAGTGACAAATTTATCCAACTGTTAGCAAACAATAACATATTTTAGAAACTCCTTTGTAAACCACCAGGGTGTCCCACACATCCCAATAACCAAACAAGAGGAACAGAATAGACACAGAGCCAGTGGCTGTTTCTGAAGGGACAACAAAGACTGTACCTCCAGAATCACAAGCACTCAGCTCAGGTTATAGGGAAAACCCTCTGTGACACTGCAGGTGAACAGAACTGGCTCCTCCATACGTCTACATCTACGCCTTGGCAATGCAGGAAAGGGAATCAGAAAAGTAGATCATGTTCCCAATGTCTGTAACAGGCTCATGCTGTTACTGCACTTTTCATTTTATGGACTTGAAAAGGATAATGTGACACTATCACCGTCTTTGAAAGACATCATTTTTCTTCCAAAAATAAGCATAATATATGAATAATAGCAAATTTCCAAGGCTCATTCAGTCCACCAGAAATGATTGAAAGCTCCTGGTTGGATTACATGACTGAGTGAGTTTTGGTTCAATGGTGGTCTCATCTCAAAAATAAAAAAAAATAAAAAAATAAAAATAAATAAAATATATATATATATATATATATATATATGAATTAGTTAAATGTTTTTTTAACTAATAAGAATCTAAAGAGCTAATATTTGAGCTGAACAGGGAAGTTTATGACACAGAGGGATCAGACATAACTGGCTTGGAGTCAGAAGCCAGAGGGCATGAGGTGGAGGAATAATGGCTTTGTGATGCTGGTTCTGGAGACACACAGACACCCCCACACACAGTCAGCCACACACTGTGGAGAAGTGCGACGGATTTGCCTGAATGCATGTTTTTAGACTAGGGGAGGAAAGCCTTACCGATACACAGAACAGTCAGAAGAAAACAAATACATCTAGCAACTTCATTCCATACTACAGCTTTGGACTCAATTACATTGTGAATTCTTTTTTATTTTTTACTATATAACCATCTAATAGTTAATGCCCCAGTTTCTGACTGCATTGAAAAAAAAATGAACAATAAAGGAAACTCAGACCATTTCAGCGTTGCTCCTACATGCTGTCAAACTTAAAAAAACATCACAATAATCCAGAAATACAACAAATCTTACACAGAATGCCTGTGATATTTTATTCATGTATATTTTAATAGTCCCCAAGCCCCCTAGTTCAGCTCATCATTTGATTTCCAAGGGTATTTTTTTATATAAAAAAGTACATCAAATGATAATATTATATGTCATTATGCCATTACCCTGAGGTAGACACTAATTTTATTAACAAAAGACTACCAAAATGAATGTAAATGAGAGGCCACTGCAAATACTTTACAGAACACAATAATTAGGCAGCAGAAACATGGGAGTTAAATACTTATAAGGTGGTGATTTGTGGTCCTTAACTAGGGATTGATGCCTGATTTTAAGGGTTATTGAGTTGCCTCAGCTACCAACTCTCTCTGATATTCTGGCCATTGGCTAGCTAGCAAATTATCTGTGTTTTTGTAAGGAATTGTGGAACATCTCCAACGTGATGTATGAAAAGGGGGTATCACAGAGTATCTAAAGCCATCGTGAGACTTTTGGCATAGTTTGCCTTCCACCGGGGAGTGTATAGCTATTGAAAAGATTAGAGGCTAAATCAAGATTACCTGGGGCTTGAGCTATTTCTTAATTCTCGGAGTGGGGTTTAAAATACGTGGGGCTGTAGCTCCGAGTGATCAGACATAACGACACCCATACCTTCCACAGTAATTGTGGTCTAAGCAATCCATTGGTGAAAAACAAGCCTCACTAACGGACCATTGCAGAGGCTGTGGTACAGTGGCATCATGATGCTGATGATAGACTATGTTTGGCGGCTAATTGAAACGTTAAACGGCAAAACGGGCAACCAGCCCAGCAATTTATGACTGATAGAAAGGACATCAGTGCTCTTCTGGGTTCTGATTCCCTTATGCAAATGAGTGAAGGTCAAAGCAGGTCTTTGGTAGTCCAACAGCAACAACCTCAAGTCTTTATTGACTTCATCAAGACCCTCTCTTAGCTACATCATTATCTTCCATCCATCTATTTTCTGAAACCACTTATTATATTCGGGGTCTCATGGGGTCCCATGGGCACAAGGCAGGGAACAACCCAGGATGGGGCACCAACCTATCACAGGGCACGCTTACAATTCTCTCTCTCTCTCTCACACGCACACACACACACACACATACACACGGGCAATGTGGTAACACCAATCAGCCTCAGCATGTTTTGTGAGCGTGGGGGAAGCCAGAGTCCCCAGAGAAAACCCCACAATGACACAGAGGGAACATGCAAGCTCCATACACATGGAGTCCTGGTGGAGATTTGAACCCATGTGCCAGAGGCATGAGGCGACAGTGTCACCATCAGCACCCTGAATTTTGCATTGAAACTGGCTCTTTATTTGTTTGCCTCCATAAAACTACACATTCCGGACTCATTTGCTTTTACTCTATCTATGAATAAATGCTGATTATATAGCTATACAGTAAGCTTGGTGTGCTGCCCAGGGTGTCCCCTGTCTTGTGCCCTGTGCTTCCTGCGATAGATTCTAGGCTTACGGCAGCCTTGTACTGGATGGCAATGAATCATGGTGAAGCATAAGTGAAGCGCGGATTTATGATCAACAGATGCTTCACTATGACCCAGTTTGGGCCAGAAATGAAGTCACTGTAACATACAGTAGAAATGTAAGCAGAGAAATGGCAGTTTGAGTGAAGTTTTATTATTTTTTAGTTATCATTGGGACGAAAAATGAGGACAAACTACATGAAGACTATTTTTCAAGTTTTCTCACAGAATCTCCCCACTTAGCATTTTGAAAGAAGTTTGCATATTTCAGTCAAGGAATTTCCACATTTTTATTGGCAAATTAACAAGAAAGTATTGCACAAGAGCTTATTTAAGGAGTTAGTCATGCCTGACATATTCACGCAGTACCTCTTGAAATCAACATAAATTTAACCTTGTTTGAATAAACCCTGATGTTCATGCCGCTTTTTCACCAAACTCCAGCAGCAACTGTAGGTTCTATCTGCATCCAACAAGTTATTTTCAGTATGGAGCAAAATTCAAAAATGAGTTATTTCTTGATATTGCCAATAGCATTCGACATCTCTGAAGGACAAATGTCCGACAAAGAAGAAATCGAATGAAAAACGAATGCAGCTCGGTTAAAGGTTTCCTCCTTGTTCCTGACAACAAAAACCCATGTCGCTGTGTTGTCAAGCTGAGGCGCGCAGTATCAATCTCTGCCAATTTAAGGCTGATAACATAAAATAAGATTTTATAAGAGAAATGCAGTGTCGTTCTTAATGCGCTTAACCTTTACTGTCAATAAAAAAGTATTGATTGTTCAGTGTTTTTTTTTACATTCGATTTTAGAAACAGTCATAAAAAAAACATCACATGGCCTATAATTAAAAAAAATGAGTAGTGACCAAAAAACCGCCATCAAATGAAGCTGAACCCCCCTGCTGAGATTAATATGAAAGTGATTATATAAAAAATATTTTTAACCTTTGGTGAAGATCAGGGGTATTTTAAAGATGTTCATCTATGAATAGCAAAGGAAATGATTAATATGTGTATTTAATTCTTGCACAAGGTATCAAAGTTAAAATTTTAACAATTTAAACATTTCTATCATTTTACCATTCTATCTGTTGCATGCTGAGTTATTACATGTTCATTGTTAGCCTTCAGTCAACTTTAATTTCCTATAGAGAAGCACTTTTCAGTTTTATCAGCTAGATACATTTTATGTGATTTAATAGCCTTGAATTTTATTACACTGGCATCAGGGGCTTCTATAGTAATTTGGTCTTAATCTATTGTGCAGCCTAATAATGTCACATTCTTTTGCACTGCAACCAAATCAGTGAGGCATGGTACCCTTGATTTATAGTAATAGTAACACAGTGGCTAGGCACACAAACAGACCTTTAGCTAAACGAGATGCTAAGGGGTCAGGTTGTTTTTGAGTCTAGCTATGTTAATTATGGTACTTCAAGGGAACAGGAAGGGATGTGACAATAAAGACAGAAAAAATGTGGAGACGACGAGTTTGTGTTCAGACGGGCTTCTGGGGGTGACAGGACTGGTTATAATGATACATTGGTGGTTTAGGGCCTTGGGTAGCTAAGAGGCCATGGTTTGGGCTAAATGGTTGCTGCAAAGTGGGACTGGCTGACGAGATCCCAGGGGCCCATGAGCACTTAACATCACCAGCAGAGCTGTTTGTGGTGGAGCCCATAGAAAACCGTGCCGGAGAGTGAAGGCCGTGCTGGAGAGGTGCAGTGTGGCTATCTAAAGAGCCGGCCCTTGTTGGGAATTCACACACCGCTGTTTCACGATGTCCCATGTAAAATATGACATGGGGAATTCCACAGTAAAATTTGTTAAAGCATTATTGAAGATGCGCCGGGGGCTCAGTTAGTGGCATTGTCACCCAAGGGCTATGGGTGCGAATCCCATCCTTGCTCTGCATGTGCCATTTGCTCAAAATCATGCAGTTTAGGTAAACTAGCCCATTGTGTATATGTGTGCTGTCTACTGCCCCTCCTTGACCATGCACTGCATGCAGTGTGAAGATAGATGTTGCTTAACAGACACTGTACTGCAAAATATCTGGTGCAGCTCATGCACTGTACAGCTTCAAACAAACATGTACTGTTTTGTATGGAAAGCTTTTCTGTGAAGTATCTTTCTCGAAGGGACCTCCAGCGGCCTCTTACACTGCCGATCACCATCCATAACTGTTGCCCTACCTTCTCTCGCAGCTCAATCCTCTGGCCACCCAGGCAGCAGCAGCGGCAGCAGCAGCCATGAGCTCCATGGCTGGTCCCCAAGCATTCAGCAGTGCTCTGTCAGGCCTGCAAGGCGTCACTGGACAGCTGGTCACCAACGCACAGGGACAGGTGAGTCGTCTGCCCACATCAGCAACCATAACCTTCATGATTACTGCTCAGGAGCGATTCTAGGATATTTTTAAGATGAAGGGGCATAAGAGGGACCGTAATTCATACTGAGGAGCCAACATTATCATTAGCCAATGATATGTTTTGAATCGGGAGTGACAGGAGAGTGGACAGTCCAGGACCCAATCAGCTTTCAGCTGGGGCCAATGCCCCTTTGGCCCCACCCCTGAATACGCCCCTTTCACCTCTTCTAAATTGCTTAGCCACCAAAATCTTGTACTTGCCTGTGCTTCTTATGGGACGTCTCTCTTCATAGGGACAACTTGTCCATCATTGGTGAAAGCGATCGCCTTTCCCTGGCCCATTTTGTCACCTCGTGCAAAGTCTTCCTGGCAAATTTCTGCCTGGTGTCTCCACAAATCCCCTGGGCTAAGATGGAAAAATATTAGCGTTATGGGTACCCTCAGCAAACAGTTTTTTTGGAGCAGAGTTGCTCAGAGTTCACTTGACCCTCACCAAATTACATGCTACCAGCTCCAGGTCCGGTCCGGACCTGAGACTTACTGATTCACTGGCAAGGCTGACCGACAGCTAAAGCGAAGAGCCAGACAGACTTTCCTGTTCGGTCTCTGGGTTGTCATTAGCCACTCGTTTTGGCGAAGCTTCCGTGGGCCCCGGCAGCTATATGGACCCTCTCCTAGCTGCGCACAGCTCGGCAAAACGCTGACCTTCCCATATTCACAAGTTGGGAGCAGTATTGTTCCATCAGTAGCTGGAGGCTTGAACGATGATGCTTGTCAGAGAGGAGACCTCTATAATGAATCATCTTATCGCTGGTGCACACAGCACATATTAAAGGAAGATTGTATAGACAATGTGGCCCTTAGTCCAACCTTTGTGTTATTTACCCTAACCCTTGTTTCATTGCAGTTTTCATCAAGGGAGTCCCTTTTTTATATCAGTGGGGATAGGATAGCTTTAGCTGCTCAATATCCTAAAAGGAGAATTTATTATTTGTGTGAGCACATGGGTTTGTCTGTGTGTGCACATAAATGAAGATTTTGGAGGGAAGTTTTCAGTTGGCCGCTCAAAGCCACCCTAGATGCTTTTATTCCAAGAGCGTAAATGGCTTTTCTGCGTCGAGTGCTTGCAGCATCCCACCTGAACCCCACTCCTGGTCACTTATCATGTCTCTAATGGGGAATCGACAGTCCACCCCCGTAAACCAGACTTCACAGCGTGGATTGTGTACACCAAACCAAACACAATAATCTGGTCTGAATACATTTATCTGGTAAAATATGCATGAGAAGCACAGAATTACATCAGTGCCATTTGGCAATTATTTCCCATATGGGGATGGCTTTACGGGGGGTTAGGATGCTCTGCCACTGGTCAAGGATCAGGGACAAAGCCTGTGCTCTGATGAAGACCTGGTAACCAGGAGATTACTGGTCACCAGATCTTGGGCAAGGAACTAGGTACTCAATTTATAATGGATTAGATTATATTCAGTTTTATTGTCATTGCACATCAGAACACAGACAATCTAATCGCAAAAGTGCTAGACACAAATGAACAATATATACATTTGTTTTTTTCTTCTTCTTTGTCCTTTTAATCTTTTTTTCCTTTTTTTCCGTTTTTTTCTTCCTTTATACACTTGTAACAAATGTACAGCAGTACGCATGGCAGGGTGTAAATTATGAATATTAACATCTATGATTGAAATTATGAAGAAAGAGAGATCTGAACAGCATATCAATATATTGAATTTGGGGGGGGGGGGGTGTTTTCCATTGCAATGGGTAAACGTTACACCCGAAATTAAAGTGGGCCAAACC
>JABFEA020000001.1:27882948-27893311 GCA_019775915.2 Cyphomyrus plagiostoma
CCCCCCCCCCCCCCCCCCCCCCCCCCCCCCCCCCCCCCCCCCCCCCCCCCCCCCCCCCCCCCCCCCCCCCCGAGCCCAGAGCTCTGGGATCACGTTACACACGATCTTACAGTGGGCCAAAGCTTTGCTTTAAGTTCTCTTCTCGAGATGGAAGACAGCAGCAAGGAGGGGGTTTGGTTAGACAGGAAAAAAATCTGGGATGGGATGCATTTGGGGAAAAAAATCCATCTCGGCAAGCAGAGCCCAGGCAAATGTAAACAATGCACATATAAAGAGGACGGTTCTCTGCGATCTGGGAGCAAAAGCGCAAATAAGCCTCCAGTCCAGGTTACTGACAAAACAAAAGCAGGTCATACCAATATGTAGGCGTACAGGGAACAAGGGACAGGTGAAAAATCAATACAAACAATTACAGTCACCTGACTCTGCCTCCCAAGACCGATGGCTGCCCCCCCCCCCAACTCAAACTACAGCCCCTGCTCAGAGGTTTTGCTTGAGGTCTGTGCCGTTGCTGCCTCAGTCATTCAGGAGGATCAGAGCTTGAAAATTTTAGTGATTAGCGAATGAAGTCACCCTGTATCTCCTGCCAATATGTGTTTTAGTTGTATTATATAATGAAAGATGATTTATTCAAAGTCGCTCCTGAAATCAAAGTCATTTTTCACTTGAGCTTTTAAAATCAGTTTATCTACACTCTTCTAATAGACTGCTGCCATTAAAATTTCAGGAGCAATCACAGACAAATTACTGTTAAGCGACATAGATGGCGGCACTGCTAACTGCTAGCGTCTGCGTAGCTTCTTTTAACACAGTTCAAGTATCTGAAATGTGCATCGGGGGAAACACTTCAGACCCAGGAGATGTCAGACTCCCTGGTCTCTGGGCACCGCAAGGAAGAGCAGTGGAATAAGGAAGGTTAATTCATAGGTCTGGCTTCTGGTGGATGTGGGTGAATGAAAGTGAGCATGAGGTTTGATTTCGGTTTGTAGTTTCTGAGAGTGATTTACTGCAGGACTGTAAACCATCAGGAATGAGTGAATTTAGACATGTTGAATGGGTGCAGAGAGCAAAAATTATTACCATTATAAGTAAATTATGCATTTTTCCACAGTCAAACTCCCGCTATCAGGGTCAGACCTACTTTTTCAGCCCCCCCCAAGAAAAAATATCATATCACTTCCTCCACAGTGCAGGTAATTCAGGGGCTACTGTCTGTCTATTCTGCTTATAACTAACTGGTTTTATTTTGTATATTTTCTAATTTTGTGCAGTTATTTTATTCATCAATTGAAAAATGAAAGCCTATATAATACATGCATATTTTTTTCCTGACTTGGTCCGAGCCCCCTCATGCTGAACACACCCTAGGCAGTTGCCCCTAGTTTGCCTGTGCCTGGATCCAGCCCCTCCGTATTCCTCATCATGGTGGCCCATTATTCTCTGTTGAGCCTTGAAAGCTCACATCACACTCAGGGATGACTTCCACCTCGCTGCCAGTAAGTAAATAAACGACGGAAACTGGGCCGGATGACCGGGTGAGACGCATTCATGATAAAATTCGAGACAGGCGGCAAGAACTGTTATATGTGTAGTGTCTGCACTACTGGGAAAATGGCCATTTTGCTGGGGTCTAGTCGATGTGGGTCTGGTAGACGTGGGTGAATGACTGTAAACATGAAGTTTAATTTTGGTTTGGAGATTTTTGGAGAGGAACCATCATGAATGAAAGAATTTAGATATGCCGAATGGGGGATGGAGAGGAACATGGGGAAAATTATTACCATTATTAGGAAACTATTCATATTTCCACAATCAAGCTTCTGCTACTGTCATCAAGACCAGATTTATTCTTGGGTTAACCTGAGGTATAACCCAAGGCCCCGAGTTGCATGGACCCCAAAATATTTTTCTGGTTGCTACAGCAACATACGGGGCCCCAACAATAACTTTAGCCTAAGGGCCCCCAACCACCCTAAATTCAGCCCTGGCTGCCATTCATGGTAAAACTTTTTTGATTGTGTGCATGAGTGTCTGTGTGTCTCATCTCATATGCTGGGTTTGGCAACAGTTTTGTGAACAGGATTGTGAACCCATGGCGTGTCTTAGCATGCGGTTGATTTTGTGACATTTCGTGCACATGTGCATGCAGGCTGGCACTCGTGTAATCATGCGGCCAGTGCATAATGCCTCTAACGAGGCTGGACGGGGACCCCGGGCTCCTGGAGATGCCAGCAGCACCGGGGCCCAAGCCAGAGAAGGGGGGTCATTATGGGATGGGCTAGCTGTTTTTGTAGAGGCTCAGTAGTTGACTCTACCTGACATAATCAGGTCACAGGAGCGGCCGAAGCCTGCAGCCAAACCTCCCCCCCCACCTCCCCGCCCCCCCATACCTCATCATGGTGGCCCATTATTCTCTGTTGAGCCTTGAAAGCTCACATCACATTCAGAGATGACTTCCACCTCGCTGCCAGTAAATAAATAAACGACTGAAACCAGGCCGGATGACCGGTGAAGACATATTCAGGTCCTTACGATAAAATTTGGGAGAGGAGGCAGGAAGGGGTATATTTCCTTGAAATACTGCATTGCTTTATATGTCACATCAATTTTAGATGCAGTGCAGGCCTGGTACTTAACCACTGACCTCAGCTGAAAATACAAATACCTGTCATTATTAGCCCCCACTGTGCATTAGTTAGCTCTGGCTAACCGCTAGTAGCTCAACTTATCTGGCAAACAAACTGACCAAAAAAGGTTTGGCTTTAGCAATGTGCGGGTGATTGTAGGACTTGTCACCAAGTCCTACTGGTGACAGGGCTGGTGGACATTTAAATGCAAGAGGTGCTGAAGTAAAATGCTTGAGCCTTAAGACCATTATTAAACTGTCCAGCATGAGTGGAGTGCAATTTAGTTCTGTTCCCTGTGATTTTCCAGGTTTATTGTTGTTGCGAAGTGTCAGCACCCTTTCAAAGCACCATCAATCTCCCTGTTATGTTATTCTTTACATGCAGAATATGGAATTTATTTATAACATGAAAATACAATGCAATTATTCTTTTTTATGTTGAATATATTTTAAGGAGATTTTGGAAAGGAACTAGATCAAATCAAGCTCCTTGTCAACTTGTATAAAATTCATGTGATCAGTTAGTTCTAATGGAAAAGAAATGCAAAGTTTAAGACAGCGTTCTATAGTAGTTTATTTTGTAAATGATTCCTCCTCACTCCATTGTATTGGCATCCAAATCCTTTTAATCTTTTCATTGCTGATGTAAGTTCTGAATTTTTATGACAGCCTTATAACTTTCAAAGAAAGTGTTGTGTGAAGGGTACTAAAATGAGATATTTCAGTTTTTTGGGTTTTTTTTTCGTGATTAAATGTTTAATAGGGAATTAAGTATTCCAGAAGTGTTCTGGGACTGCCAAGTTAAAAATAAGGGTTTCCTTGGATCTACTGGAACACTAAAAACTAGTAAAAAACAGCAAATAACATAACAAAACAGTGCAGCTAAAAGAGAGTTAGCGAGACCACATTTGTACATGTATGCCTCTGCAAGTACAATCACACTGCAAGCAATAGTCTGCTTGATAGCAATTGCTAAATACACAGTAGGCAATTTCGCAAAAGTAACCTAATGTCTGAAATTCCATTTCCATATGAAGAGATGGTCAGGGGACTGGAGAAAAGTATGTACCATAAAAAACAGATCTTCATCTATTTCCGGGCCTTTTTCCAGGTCAGAGGCATGTGGTTTTACTCTGCTTTACACCACTGGTATGCGTTTAAAGCGTTGAGTGGTCCATGCCTCAGCAGGACGGAAGGTGGAGGTGGAGCTTGGGTTCTGTTTTGCTGCTCTGGTGGTGAACAAGAATCCCAGCATCTCTGGTCAAATCATCATGATTCCCCCGGGAGGAGGCCGCGGGATCCTGCTTCATCACTTTACCTCCTACTCTGACTGGATGACACCATAGGCCAGTAGACAGCACCTCTCTGAAAGCCCAAAAAGCACAACAGAACAATTAATGCTGCCTGTGCTTCTGTAGATTACAAATACCTCCATATATATCCTTAAAATACAGGTTGATTTCTTTCTGAGCTATTCAAATATATTTATTCCATCTTATTCAGTGGGATTTGCCACAAAACGTATTAAAATAATCTTTAATGGCACCAGTCTTCCAAAAATCACAGGCAACTATGCAAACGTCAGTACATTGCAATGATATTCCTATGGAAACGAACCAAGAATAATCACAATGAGTTATTCTCCAAGGTCAGGGACGTGACAGGACATCCATGGACACGACGAATGTAGTCAGTCCAGAGTAGTTCTAAAATACACAAAGACAAGGAGCAAAGAGTAGGCAGACGATGGTGACAATAAGGACAAACATAGCACAGAATCAAGGTTTAAGTTTTATTGTCACATATGTTCCGAGGAACACGGTGAAATTCTTATGCCACAGTTGCTGGGTTGGGAGCAGATGCTTTGGGGTATATGAAAAACAGCAGTGCTGAGGGCTGGAATGAGATTAAAAATCAACCCTGGACTTAGGGGTTCACCACAACCCCATGGGACATTTTAACAAGGGGTTGGGGAGGGTTGTACATGACCAACGACCCACAAGGAAATTGTCCAGTATGCCAGATGGCCAGCATAGGTATGGTAGTGCAATGCTAGACAGGTGTAGGACAAAAAAGTGCAATATAAGAATGAGTAACAAATAAGCAATAAATATGTGCAATGGAAAAACTGACCCCAATATATAATGCCAAATGGACCACAGTATATAAAATAAATATGGATAAAGTGTAGGATTGGATGTTGTAGGAGGAAGGGCAAGTTTATACCACCTCCACAGCGGTGTAGAAGGGGGGTTGCTTCATAAGCCTCAGCTTCCAGGGCTCCCAGTCACTAAAGACAGCATCGCTACTTAATCTGAAATTTCTGTTGACGTCCTGTGTATTTCATTCTGCCGCCACTAATAATTTACTGAGAAATATTTGATGGTTACTACTTAATTGCCTAGTGCCGTAAAGCAGGGGCAGATAAGCAGAGACGGAGAGAGGGAGTGCCAGGTCCTCGGCGAGCGCAGGCGTTAGCACCGCGGCCTGTTATCGAGGTTAGAGCACAGCCGCCCGTGCCTTAAGAAGCTGAATAATTGAGTGCCGCAGCTCACCCGTTAGGCAGAGCAGCCACCGGCTTGCGAGAGTCAGTGAGGGCAATAAAATATGCAAAGGGGCGGGATATCCATGTGGAAACGTGACAGAGAGAGAGACACTCTGTCTACCGCTTAATGTGAGGCAGCGTAAGCAAATGAGCCGCGCTGGGTGTGAATTACAAACCACCGGCCTCCTCTTTTACACTCATCCCCCCTCATTATGTCAAAGAGGGGGGCAAGAGGCGGGCAGGCAGGAAGGCCCCCAGCCCTGGAGGAAGGGCTCAAATTAGCCGAGACAGAAGCAGCAGGCATCTGCAGATGCCTGAGTGAAAACTACCCCACACCGGCCATGCCGCAGCTGGCTGTACTGTAACAGGGCAGGACGCCACCTGTAGGTCACAGGACAGGTGACAGGTGACAGCTACACAAAACTAAAAGGCATCTGTGCAGAAGCTTAACATCTTGCGAGTTGGGCTATGCGTGCAAGTGTTTTGTTTTATTATTTTTTTTAAAGCTATGTTTGCTATTTACATTTTTGTCAATTTTGTGTTGATATTGATCAGATTCCTCATTTTTTTCCTGCCTGCCATTAAGTCATAAATGAATTTTGAGGCTGAAAAAAAATTCTGATTGTTGCAAAATTGTATTGGAAGCAAAGCAAATACCAAAGTAATATGATTTCTCTGACAACACATTTGTTTTCTAAATAAGAAGATTTTTTGAACAGGAATGTCTTTTGTAACATTTTAGTTTAACATTTTAGTTTAACTTATTTTTTATTTTTATTGTATGAGCTGATCACTAATACCAATTTGCAGAAATATGCCACTTGTTTTTTAAAATATTTTAGCACTTATGCAACCTGCTAATCAAAAAAAAAAACTAGCATAGATTAATTCAGTGCCACCTAGCAGAGCCATTATGCAACAGCATCTACTGCAACATTCTGTTGTACGCTGAATCAATATATAATCGGGAATTTTTGTGAATATTAACATATTTAGATAGATGCAAAAAAGTATATATATAAAAGCAGATTTTGCTCCTGGGGTGTCCTTACTTTGGGGAGAGTGACACGGCACCTCAATGTGAAAGTTAATACTGATGCAGGGCTCAGTCATGCGGCTGCCAGGCTCACACTTTTAGGCTATCACGATACAGCCCGTTCGGATAATGATCAGGGAGTCGTAAGAGGTCCGAATCAAAGGCGACGACTGCAAAAGGCATTAAGCGCTACCGACGCCGCGGAGAGGCTGAGGTTCCCTGCTCGGGCCGAGTCCGCCAGCCCTTTCCTCAGCACCGCAAACAGCCGGGGGAGCAGCCCAGAGAGCCGAGGCGGCGGGTGACATTCAGCCGTCGTCTTTGATCTCCGCTTCCACATTATGGCGGAGGAGACGAGAGGGATGGGGAGGCGGTGGGCAGGGTGGGGCGACTCCTGAATTAATAATGATGGAGATAGAGTGGGAGGGAAGCTCCGGTGGCCATATTACCCCCATTGGCTTGGCCATGTGTAATCTGGTCAATGGTCTGCACCAGGACGCAGGCAGGTGACGGAGCTGAAGTCTTCCAGTGCGGCGGCAGCACAATGTGGGTCAATGGGCGGGTCTCACAGCTAACCGATCCCCACAGCACAGATCGGGCCTGCTGCTATATTGCCCTGGCCTTGCTCTCTACGGCTTCTCCCTGGGTGTCTCTACAACTTCATACAGTGAGGCTCATAATGCACCCCTCCTTCTCAAATGTCTCTTTTCTAACCTGAGCACCTCCCCTCTTTCTCTCCGAGACAGATCATCGGAACGATCCCGCTGATGCCGAACTCCGCCGGGCCCTCCAGCCAGTCAGGGGGCGGGGCTCCAGGGCTTCAGGTCCAGCCAATCACGCCACAACTCTTGACCAACGCCCAGGGCCAGATCATCGCCACAGTTATCGGCAACCAGATCCTGCCAGTCATCAATACCCAGGGAATCACACTGTCACCACTCAAACCTGGACAGCCGGTAAACAAATACCGGCGTACTCTGACCACACACATCCTATACGCATTAACATATAGAAATATAAACAATCAGCCATAATATTATTTATTCACAATTATAAACCTGGAAACAAATGATTTGCTTGATACTCGGAAGCTGGTAGCCGGGGTAAATTAAAAACAGAAATGCCTTTACAGTTCAGAATAGCTGGTTTGACTCTCCGCTTCTCACAACACTGCTCAGATCCATATTTTATTAATGGCCTTTGAGCTCCTGACACATATCGACGAACCCGATTCCGCGCACGACCTGAGGATCTTTTTCTTCGGACAAAAATTTTTTAATAAATCTGTTTCGATATGAAGTCCTGATGCGGTGGTTTAGGGTGACAGGCAAACGGGGAGAAGGCCGCCAGATTACACGGCCCTGGATCTGTCAAAAACCCCTGATAGGGAGCTTTTTTTTCTTTTTTGGCAAGTCCCTCCCCCCACACTTTGTTTCCTTGGTACGAATAGTAATAAGCAACCTGTCAGTGGTGCTCCTGTCAGGATCTTGCCCCGGTACAGATCCCCGGGCCCCCGCAGAGCCGAACGCCAAACGCCGCCTTTCATTCCTGCGCTTAACACCCAAACCGCTCCCTCCATCTCATCCCTTGCTCTTCCCTCCTTAATCAAGTGATTTAAAATAAAAAGGGGGGAAAAAAAGAAATAAATATAGCATCTCTGGAGCTGGCAGCATAAAGGCGGCATGGTGTGACTGCAGAGTGACTCGACGGTAAAATACGGTAAAGGAGGGACAGTTCTGCTGGGGGGGGGGGGGGGCAGAGGAAGATGAGGGAGAGCATCCCGTTTATGAGAACATGGCCTGGTGACAGCTGAGGTTTCACTGATCCAACCTCACGCTAAGGCCTTCAGCTCTATATCATGATGGAGGAAGCTGGCTTGAGTTTCAAAAAACACAAAGGGCACGACCTAGGATTATAACATTGTTAATAAATTCAAAAAGTATTTACTGATTTCCTTATTTTGAGGGTACACTATACAGGAAAGCCAATAAACTCTTCAGTATTAGAGTACGCCATCACTGGCAAGGGCATAACTTTGGGTTGAGCATTAGGGGGGGTTAAGGTCTCCAGTCATTTAAGGGGGTCCAGAGGGTTGTCTGGTTTTTGATTATTGGGAGGGTTACAACTGGGGCTGCTTGATTATGACAAAAATCATAATCATGAATATTTTAGTCAATTCTGAGATCGCGATTATTTAGCACGATTACTCATTGACTGTGGAAATATGAATTTATTAAACTTTTTAAAAATGTATCTTTCTAACAGTGGATTTCCTTGAACTGTAAATAAAATTCATCTGAGAAAGAGACCAAAAAGTGGATAGAAAGGGATGTGCACAAGACAAAACGGGATTGTAATTGCGAAATGAAATGCGGCACGATAATCTTTTTATCTCCATTATTTGGTTTTGATAATCACTGTAAGTCAAAATTGTAATTGAAATTAAACTTTGATTAATTGCCCAACCCTATTTACAACCCACTCCCCCCATAATTTATACCGATGAGTCCAGGTCAAATTAGACACTGGACAGAAGCACGGTTTAATGAGTTAAAAATGTGATTTTGCCGCCCTTATTAAGTGCAGTGGAAGCACACGAGTTATGATTAGAACAAGATTGTGCGAGTCGTTTTTGACGGAGTTATTTGTATAATTTATGCTCCCCGTTCAGGAGAGTCAGGGATGTTCCTTCCAGTGCCCGATGATTTGTACAAGCTGTCAGGAGCCGTGACAGTGTAAGCAGCAGCACTGTCGGCCCCCAGCACACAAACAAACACCTGCTGAAGAAGAAATAATTAATGGAGTTGAGGGGGGGGAAAAGCCTACTTTTAGAAAAGCTCACCCTTCGATTAAAAAGCGAGAACTGTTTTTGATCTGGCTGTGAGAATGTAGTTGCGCATAAAACATGAAAATGTATGATTTTGCAGTCAAAGTACGATGAACAAGTGAACAAACATTGTGTTATGAAATGTACTGTCTGTGTGACTTCCAAGCTTAGAACACCTGAATTGATTATGCTCCGAGTATAACAATGTGTGCCGCTAAGATCCAGTAAATTACTCTGGTGGAAACAATGGCAGACCAGTTATTGTGACACTAACAAAGAGAGGAGAGAAAATCTCCGTGATGGATGGCAGCTTGTCTCGTTTCCGCCCCATAACAAGCTGCCATCTTTCTTACATGGCATTACCCAGAATCCCTTTGGAGATACATTAGTGAGGTGCCGCATTAGTGAGTCCAAAGTACCCAAGGAGTGTAACACTGAGATAAGAGTGCCCCACATAGTATAGAAAAAAGAGAGAAGAAAAGAAACAATTTGTTTCTGTAGCTTATAGGAAAGAAAAACAAGTTTCACAAGCATAAAATTGACTCATACATGCACGCAGGCCTATATTATGTCACTGGAGTTCAGAAACTCAGACAGTTCACTGTTTTTAATTTAGGAGCAGATACATGAAAGAGAAATTGTTTTAATGGGTTTCATTATCAGTATTGTTGTGACGTATTTTCTCAGTCTAGCTTAAGGGTTGTCCAAGCAAAATATGTAACAATACAATAATAAAGGGTTACAACTAGAGCAGGTTGGAGGTCATGTGCATGTTATTTTCTAATTGTTACCAAACGCCTTCACATAGTGTCCTTTCCCTGAAACCCTTTTGTGATAAACATTAATTATGGGAGACAACTGGGATGAGCCAAGGTGCACATTTAAATTGCATGGCTTAGGAGATGCTTTTAAAAGCAAAGTACAATTAAGAGGGCAGGGTCAGCCAGTTCCTGGAACAGTTGGGGTTAAGGGTTTTGCTCAAAGGCCCAATGGTGACATCACTCTGCCAACCTTGGGATTCTGTTCGCGGAAATAGTGTCCTAACCTGCTGAGCCACACGCTGTCCCAAAAGAGAATCCACTTTATTACAAAGTTGTCACACAATGGAACGCATCACCGTGGTTGGGTCAAATTAACAGCAGAATAGTCAGCTGCCGAGGGGCCCTGAATTACTTGCATAGGAACATACATAAGAACATAAGAACTATACAAACTAGTGGAGGTCATTCAGCCCATCAAGCTTGCTTAGGGAGAGCTTAACTAATAGCTCAGAGTTGTTAATATCTTATCTAGCTCTGATTTAAAGGAACCCAAGGATTCAGCTTGCACTAC
>JABFEA020000001.1:27893533-27903839 GCA_019775915.2 Cyphomyrus plagiostoma
GGGGGGAAACCGGAGTACCCGGAGGAAACCCCACGACGACACGGGGAGAACATGCAAACTCCACACACATGTGACCAAGGCGGAGACCAGAACCCGGGTCCTAGAGGTGTGAGGCAACAGTACTAACCACTGCACCACCATGCCGCCCCCCATAAAATACCTGTACTTTATATTTCTGCATGGAGTACCTTACATTTGTCTATGTTAAATTTCATCTGCCAGGTATCGGCCCAGTCACTATTTAAATCAAGATCCCGCTGTAGCTGCTGAGCCGCTAGTTCAGTATCTGCTACACCACTGTAGACTAAGTGAAATGATCATCAATTTTCTCGGTGGGGGAGGCTCCCTAGTAAAGCTTTGCCTAGGGCCCCTGAAAAGGTGGACCCGGCCCCATACGCAAGCTCACTGGCACACACTGAATACAGTTTATACATCCTCTGGAACTGCATGTGTTTGCATAGGTTGGGAGGGAAGCCCTATAAGCATGTGTGGAACATGCAGATTCCTCACACACAGCAGGACGGGAGTCTAAACCCCAGTGTTGAAGGTGTGAAGCAGCATCCCTTCCCTGACCGTCCTGTCCTCAGTCTCCTGAGTGATGTCATTCAGTCACGGTGACCTCTCCCTGCATAACCAACACAGATAACGATGACATTGATCATTTTCATCATTCTCCAGGCAAACACCACTAATCATCCATTCATCCCTTCATCCATTGATCCATCCATCCATATATGAAATCTTTATCCAGTACAGGGTCATATTGAGTTTGGAACATATCCCGATAAGCACAGGGCACAGAACAGGGGATGCCAGACTGTCAGTCAATTAAATGATACACACACACACACACATTTTTCTTCATGTCTTTTTGGGGACTCTACTTTTGTCTCCATGGGATGGAGACAAAACCTTTTTTTATATAAAACCTTAATTACAACAATGAAAACCTTAACTTCTACCCAGCTATAACCATAATTAACCAAGCAAAATACATTTTTTGCATATTTTTGAAACTGGTCCTCATAAGGAAAAAAACGAGTATTCACCATGTTGTGGGAACATTGTTTCCCCATACTTACTCACGTACGTACACACACAATGCTTGAAGTAGAGAAATCAGGTACTCTCCTTGTTATTCAGTACTAGGTGCCAGTACTCCCCTTATTATTCAGTTCCAGGTGCTAGTATTCCCCTTGTTATTCAGTACTAGGTTCCATTACTCCCCTTGTTATTCAATTCCAGGGGCGAGCATTCCCCTTGTTATTCAGTACCAGATGCTAGTGCTCCACTTGTTATTCAGCACCTGGTGTCAGTATTCGCCTTGTTATTTAGTGTCAGGTATCAGTATTTCCCTTGTTATTCAGTTCCAGGTGCCAGTACTCCCTTTGTTATTCAGCACCAGGTCTCAGTACTCCCCTTGTTATTCAGCACCAGGTGTCAGTACTCCCCTTGATATTCAATGTCAGGTGTGGTGTCACTACTCCCTTTGTTATTCAGTAGCAGGTGCCAGTTCTCCCCTTTTTATTTAGCAGCAGGTGTCAGTATTCTTGTTTTTCAGTACCAGGTGCTGGTACTCCCCTTGTTATTCAGTTCCAGGTGCTGGTACTCCCCTTGTTATTCAGTACTATGTGCTGGTACTCCCATTGTTATTAAGCACCAGGTGTCAGTACTCCCCTTGTTATTCAGCACCAGGTGTCAGTACTTCCCTTGATATTCAGCATCAAGTGCCAGTACTCCCCTTGTTATTTAGTGCCAGGTTCAAGTACTCCACTTGTTATACAATACCAAATGCTAGTACTTGCCTTGTTATTTAGTGTCAGGTATCAGTACTTCCCTCGTTATTCAATACCAGGTACAGGTATTCCCCTTGTTATTCAGTACCACATGCCAGTACTCCCTTTGTTATGTAGTGCTAGGTGTCAGGACTCCCCTTGTTATTCAGTGGCAGCAGATATGAGAAGTGCAGGTACTCTGAAGAAAAAAACAATGAGGTGCTGGTATTACATACTGATGTTTTTAGCAATTGAATACACATGATGACACACTGTGGGCAATCCACAGGTTCCAAATTATGCTTTTGGTCTACAGGAGGAAACCAGAGTAACAAGAAAGTCCACGGACATGTGCCTGTTCTGCCAAAGCCAGGGCACAAACCAGTGATCTTCTAATCATAGGCACTGACTTAGCAAACTCTAGTACATAAAGAGTTTCTTTGCTTATTTTTCTACAGCTACTCATATTTGCTTAATATTTCTCAGAATTCTGTTAGTTAGCAAGAGGACTTATCAACAGAAAGACTTTAAAGCTTGTAAAGAATCGGTGAAAACATGAGGCCACCCAAAAGGATATACTTATCTAACCTGACTGAGGTCATGCTTTCTTTTCTGAATAATGTAAGAAAAAAAGGAAGTGACACAAAACCAAACTTTGAATTCATAAGAATCTTGGGAAAAACTGAGCCTTTGCATTGCTCTTGCCTTACAAGCTGAGTTCAAATGAGTGACACATCAGCTTTTCAAGCATTTATTGGCTCCCAATGTTTGTAGCGTGAGATGTTTGCTCAGGCTTACTCAGGCATTAACAGCTAAACCTGTTAATGTGGAAGGACAAAGAAAATGAGTCTGAATAACTGAATTTAAGCAAAAACTGAATATGGCCTCCCACTATTATTGAATAAATGTGTATACATTACTCCTTCCTTGATTATCGCTACATCATCCAATCCTCTCTCTCTACTAGGGCATGTTACACATCACCCCAGGTACAGGATCTTCCACAAAGTTTGCCCATAGCCCTACTCAGAAAAAACAGCCACCACTACTGATTTTTTTAGCTGTTCTGCCATGTGATCTCAGTATCTCACTGTGGCTCATGTATTGCTTGTTACAATGATGCCCAGCTCACAGATAGAACTGTCTCCATATCACAGTGCTCTAGATATATGACTCTTGGGTCTCATGCCTGGCTGTCCAGAACAGGGTTGTGGTGAGGATAGAGCCTATCCCTGGATATATAGAGAACAAGGCAGAGTCAGCCAGTCCCTGGAGCAATTGGAAGTTAAGAGCCAAAGGACCTAACATTGAAATCACTCTCTCAACCTTGGATTAGTGACCTTCTGATTACAGGCACAGTGTTCTAACCCACTGAGCCGCACAGCGCCCTCTGGAGGTGTAAGGCTAACACAGTGTTTATGCCTATATTCATTCATAATGGTGACACTTGGGGTCCTTCTCCTCTGATCCACAGTTGCCACAGGCACAACAAGGACAGCCCGGCCCGACGTCCTCACAGAGCGGCCTGCTCCATCTGCCACACGGCCAGGCCCCTCTGTCCCAGAGTCCCCTGCGGCAGGTGTCGTCCTCTTCCTCCAGCTCTTCGTCATCCTCCGCCCTAAGCGTGGGTCAGCTGGTTAGCAGTAAGTAGCTGGGATGGCTGCCTGTGCCATTTTCTCGTTTTTTTTTTGTTCATTCTGTCTATGAAATTTGGCCTGAAAAAGGTGCAGAAGTCAAGTTTTTCATACAATCCGAGAGGTGAAATGCAGCAACGAGCACAACACATTCCGTAGTTTAATTCATTTGTACAAAAACGATCAAAATCTCTAAGTTACTCAAAATGGCTTCATATCTAAAGATCTCTGTATATCAGTTCCTCTTCATTTAAAATTTTAGATATTTAAAAATTTGGAATTAATATAGTTTAGAGATCTGTGATTTTTATTTAGATATAAAGATACATGTGTAATTACATTTTAGATCAATTTAAACTGCTCAAGATATCTTTAAATTGGATACCTTCAAAATATATGCTAAATAACAATTTGGTTTGCCATGTTACATATTTTGTTTACCTCAATAATTATTATTTGAATAGAGTATTTCATCCACCTGTCTTTATAAACAGAATCAGAGGGGTCCTGCCAGGCAGCCCAGGGCCTGGGTACACCCTGGATGGGATGCCAGTCCATCACAGGGCACAGGGCTGGGGTACACCCTGGATGGGATGCCAGTCCATCACAGGGCACATCTTCCCACTACACGCAATATAGAGCTGCTAATTCACCAAACTGCATGGTTCAGGTTATCTTTATGATGCAGCTCTGTGTGTCAGGATGAGTCCGTTTAACATGATTATTTATTTAGTAGATGCTTTCAACCAAAGCGATGTATGTTTTTTTTTTTTGGGGGGGGGGGGGGGTGGGTGTGGTTGAGGACCGTGAGATCTGAACCAGCAACCTTCCAATCCCTTGGCTTGCTTGTTGTGGCAGTGATATTTTTACACTTGCTGTGTGAGTGTGCGCATGTGTGAACACGCGGCATCCTGTCCAGGAAGTGCACCCTCTTTTGCACCGGAACAGCCTATGGTTGACCGACACCCTGACTGCATAAATGTTTACTGAACACAGATGGCAGGATGGATGATTAATCATGATTTTTTTAATGCTTGAATGATTTATATAGCTTATATAATCTAATAGTCAGTGTTCTAAAACACAAATAAATAATGCAGAAAACAACTTTCTTGCAGTGATTGTGGGCTATAATTGTGACGTTTGTTCTCCTGCAAAAAAGAAAATTCTTCCGGGTGCTGGTTCTGCGCATCTAAACTCATACAAATTGAACAGAGACTCAATATCAGCAACCTCAAATAACTCATAAATCATATATTTTTTCACTCATTTTACCAAGCTGATTACTCAGCGGGTGGATCTGGGCAGAGAACGTTAAAACAATTCATGGTTTTCGCTAAGCCCTTCACAAAGCATCAATAGAGGACGTCTCTCCTGGGACACTAACCACCAGAATTTCCCTCACAAATATATTTCTTTAATCACTATGCTACATGCTAATTATTACAGATAAACTCTATAATGGAAAACGACCTCATGCAAAGAATAAAACACAGGATAACGTGGTTTGTAATATATGATATTAGCACTTAATCTATTGCATAATATGGAGGGTTCCAGATGGTAATTTTCTTCCAAATGCATACATTATACGACAGAAATGTAATAAAACATATTGTGTGTGCATGTCAGCTATTTCAGAACTTCTTCTCGGGCCACTCCAGTAACTTCAGTTACCATCTAGGACAGGGGTGGCCAATCTTATCCGCAAAGGGCCGGTGTGTATGCAGGTTTTTGGGATAACCTGTTGGTCACCGACCCGGGTGTGTGGACTCTTCAGCCAATCAGTCCTCTAATTAGTAATCAAATTAGGGAGTTGTAGCGAAATTCCGCATACACATATGGCCCTTTGCGGATAAGACTGGCCACCCCTGATCTAGGACATTTATATGTTTCTTGGACTTGATCACTAGCACACCTTGTTTTGCTAAGCAGTACTTTATTTAGATTATTAACTGATGAAATTAATTAATCAAGTGAGCTGGTGCTAAAATTTAACAAACACATTTAATGGCTGAGGTGCCACTGAGCAGAGGTTTCAGAATTGTTCAGAAGTGTTCATCTAGACATTTAACAAAATATCAGAAACTTTTTAGAACAGAGAACTATTATGTATTTAGTTCATTTGCATATAGTCTAGCAGTAACACTACTTGTGGGGACACAAAAAATGTACTACTACATTCTTACTTAATGCATTAATTAACCAGAAACTAAGTGTTAGTTACATATTGATCCCATGTTCATTCATCATTAATAAATCATAATGATACATGTATTTCATATAGTAACTGTATTAGTTCAAGATTTATTCTTGAGTAGTAACTGAGTTACTACATCATTTTGGCCACATCAAGTAACGTGTTACCATAATAATGTTAAATTCTAAATCTGCCAGAGTGTTCACAACCCTACTGCGCTGCTGCCTGGTGCAAGGATATGTTTCTCTCCTTGAATTTTATAGAAAAAATGAAGATCCATAGTTTCAGATATCGGCAAAGCCTCTGATGGTGGCTAGGGGCCGCCAGTCATTTTGTGAGCACCCGGCACCCACAATCCTCTTGACACAACAAATCTGAGGCTCAGAAACGCATTATGTCTACAGCCAGCAGTTCCTTCCATGTGCCTGGTGCCTTTGTTAAAGCGCTACTACAAGCACTAGCCAGTTTTCTGAGGTGCAGGCCGGCCTCTCCGGCTACGATTCCAATAGCTTATATGCTCAGCTAGCCACTCAGGCACAGAATAAAAGGAAAATATCATACCGTGACAAGACAGTTCCCAGCGCTGCAGACAGGAGATGCAAGCCGGTAATGAATGGTGGCTTGACGCCGATTGACTATTGATTTTACTTAACACACCCATGGGGGATCTCTGCATTAATAATACAGGCCCATACATAATTTACACAATAAACTTTCTTGTGAGTTACTCTGGACACTTAGCACTGATATATTTCTAATGCGAAACTGCTTTTAATTTGTGATACCACTCTAACGTCAGAATTAAGTTATGCTCAGAACGGAGGGGAACACAGACAGATTCTTGGAGCCTGTCTGGAGAATCGAATTAGATGTGGAAGCCCGGAAATCAGTAGATGATATATGAAATAATTCAGAATTGCTTCTTGTGGGCTCAGTCAAGGAGAATCAGCGAGATGTAAGCATTCCCCAGAACAGACAGAACTCTCCTTGACGTGACTGGAGACACTTTTCATTCTGTTCATCACTGTATGTAGAATTTAGAGATGCCAGAGACTGATCTATTGCCATTATTCAGGTATATGAAGAACATTATAAATATATTTTGCATGAAAATTATGGAAATAATTTTGAAAAACATTTTCTATATAACTGAAGTTATTTGTTGAATGTGGTGTGTCTTGGCCGTCTTAAATTCAAAACAGCACCGCAATGTACTTTTAATGACAGACCTGGTGGAAATCAAGCTACTTCACCAAACCAGACTGTAACGTACGAATTACCAAGTCATGTACATTGGTACATACAGTACTCTCTTTAGGAAAAACAGAGGTTCAAATGCTTTTAAAAACCTTTAAAATGGATTGTATACATCATCCTAGAGCCTTAATTCATCTTGACACCAATGTCTTACTGTTAAAGTAACTTAATCATTTAGACACATACTGTTAATATAATATAATATAATATAATGCATAGTACTGTATTTAATGTTACTGTTAACAATGTAATGCAGTTCTTATGCTGGATGGTTCAGCACTGATTTTGTGGTCTGTGTTCTTCCTCAGACCCACAGACAGCCCCCAGTGAGGTGGATGGGGTCAATCTGGAGGAGATCCGTGAATTTGCCAAAGCGTTCAAGATCCGCCGGCTGTCCCTGGGCCTGACGCAAACTCAGGTGGGCCAGGCGCTTAGCGCCACTGAGGGCCCAGCCTACAGCCAGTCTGCCATCTGCAGGTAAGGAAGAGTCATTACAAGCCATCCACTTTTCTTGTTTTCATTATAAACATATACAGATATACAAACTGTATAGTTATTTAAAAAAAAGCCTTGACCTTCTGGTGTATAAAAATATATAAATATATATTTAAAAATATAAAAATTTGCATCAATTAAATAGAATTAGAGAGAACATAGAAATTAGGCATATTTTAATAAAGGTTTAAACAACATATATATTCATTGAGCAACATATTTAATGACATATAAATACACAGAAAGTTATACATATGTAAACTATTTATACTTTATTAAATTTATATTTAAATAATTATATGTAGTTGTGAATTTTTTTACATTTAACATGAACATTAATATAGATAACAAATGCTGTGTTCTAAGTACTTAATTTTATTTAGCTAGTTAATTTAATTGTTTAATTGAGTGGCAGAGTGGCATTGTGGGTAGCCTCATACCTCCAGAGTTGGGGGTCATGTGGGTTTCCTCCTGCCATCCAAAGACATGGCATTCAGTGAATTGGCATCGTTACATTGTACAAAGTGTTCACACTGAGATGGCCTGCCTTCCCAAAACACAGTGTTCACACTGGGATGGCCTGCCTTCCCAAAACACAGTGTTCACGCTGAGATGGCCTGCCTTCCCAAAACACAGTGTTCACACTGAGATGGCTTGCCTTCCCAAAGCACAGTGTTCACACTGAGATGGCCTGCCTTCCCAAAGCACAGTGTTCCGCTGCCTTGTGGCGGAGGCTGCCTGGATCAGCTCCAGGGCCCCGTGATCCTACTTTGGATGAGCAGTTGGAAGATGGATGCTATATGAGCATATCTTTCGCAGAACAGAGAGAAATAAAACAGCATGCATAAATAGTGCTATATGGCTAAACAATAACTACCATTAATAATTCTGTCTATCAGTCTATTATATAATATCAATGTAATTATGAGACTTACACAAACTACACAGGCTACACAGCCTTGAAATTCCTTTAATATCAGCTTTCTACAGAACACAGATGTTTTTAACTCTCATTTCCAAGCATTCCACAGCTGTTGATTTTTACAAAGCTTAATCAACTGAGTATACGTGCTGAAGTCAGGACCTTTTAATATTTTCATTAAATCAGTTTGAACTGGCTTATAAAACTTGAAGCTGAAAGGATTCTTTTTGATCTAGCACTTCCTATTCATGCAATCATGATATAATTCATGAAATATTACTTAAATAAAGTAGGTAATTAAAATATTTACAACATAATTATATATTTCTCTTTGTTAAATTGTTAAACTGTTTAGGTGAACACAGTGTATAAATGCTAAACCAGATTTTTCACTCCTTAGTCTAGTCTATTCCCCAGGACAAATTGTATGAGTTCAGGCTATCATGGATTTTTAGATCATTCATTTATATTTAAAGATTTATTAGATAATACAAAAAAATCTCAGTGGTCACTTTATTAGGTACAATTAGCTAGTACCAAGTAGGACCACCTTTATGAAGTACTGTCAGTTAGTACCGGGTAGGACCGACTTTATTAGGTACAGTTAGCTAGCACTGGGTAGGACCCACTTTCACCTCCAGAGCAATTTCAATGATTGACAACTTGTATGTTCAGAAATATTACTCTGCACACAACTGTTGCACTGAGGTATCATTTTTATTCTGGTTCAAGTTACTCATTCTGATGCTTAATGAAACAGCAAGTAACAGATGCAAATCTTGCCTGAAACAAGCCTGTTGTTTGGCAATGAGACTTCTTTTCTGCATATAAGCATGCAAATGGAATATTGTACAGAATGACTGATAATGTCACTGTGTCACCATCAGCTGATAACCCAGACTGTGTATACACACACACAAACACACCCACACACATTGTTGTCTTTTTCATATACACACATACATATATACACACTTAATTAATAACAAACCCTAGTTATAATACAATTTATTTATTCATGTGCTAGCTGTTTATCAACGAAAGATTTTATGACACAAACCAGCACTCAAGGATGTGTTTGAGGGCTCAAGCTTCTAATTCTGAGGATTTAACAAAGCATGCTCTAACAAACAGCCATGCACCTCTTAAAAAACACAGCATGTCTGTTTAATGTGCGTATTTAATCATGTTTGTTTAAATTTAATTGTAAAACCTCTTCAGGTTAAAGATGACAGGCTTCTCTGCGCTAGGAGTTAAATGGCTAAGTAGTGTTAGCTAAACTCCATCCATGCAGCTTACACTTAGCGAATCTTATGCATGAGCTGGCAAGAGCCCTTCTAAAAGCATAAAGAGGGTTAAGGGGGGAGGGATGGAATTCTCCTGGGCAGCGACTTGCGGCACCTCCTTGCCGCTGACGAGTCAGGAATGCACCTCTTGTTTCATTTAAGTGGATCTGGTTCTCGCTGAACCATGAAATGTCCTGTCTTCCCAAGCGCTCCTTATATTTGTTAATGTATTCCCGGTGGAACGGTGGCGTACTCCTCCAGCCGTTTAAGGGACGGCAGTTATAAATAATAACTCTGTTGCATGGAGCCACCAGCCACACCCCAGAAAAACGCACTGACAGTCGTAAAAAACAATGGACAGCGATGCAGGCTTTGCTGCAGCCCTGCACTGCCCCCTGTTTCAGTGTAATAAGCAGCCTTTCTCGTAGAAATGGCTTCTGTGTTTCAGAAAGGGCCTCCTCTCAGCTCTTGAGGGCCTCCTCTCAGCTCTTGAGGGCCTCCTCTCAGCTCTTCAGGGCCACCTCTCAGCTCTTCAGGGCCACCTCTCAGCTCTTCAGGGCCTCCTCTTAGCTCATCAGGGCCACCTATCAGCTCTTCAGGGCCTCCTCTCAACTCTTCAGGGCCACCTCTCAGCTCTTGAGGGACTCCTCTCAGCTCTTCAGGGCCTCCTCTCAGCTCTTCAGGGCCACCTCTCAGCTCTTCAGGGCCACCTCTCAGCTCTTCAGGGCCTCCTCTTA
>JABFEA020000001.1:27903939-27916131 GCA_019775915.2 Cyphomyrus plagiostoma
TTGAGGGACTCCTCTCAGCTTTTGATGTCCTCCTCTCAGCTCTTGTGGGCCAACTCTCATCTCTTGAGGGCCTCATCTCAGCTCTTGAGGGCCTCCTCTCAGCTCTTGAAGACCTTCTCTCAGCTTTTCAGGGCCTCCTCTTAGCTCTTGAGGGCCTCTTCTCAGCTCTTGAGGGACTCCTCTCAGCTCTTGAGGGCCACCTCTCAGCTCTTGAGGGCCTCCTCTCAGCTCTTGAAGACCTTCTCTCAGCTCTTCAGGGCCTCTTCTCAGCTCTTGAAGGCCTCCTCTCAGCTTTTCAGGGCCTCCTCTCAGCTTTTCAGGGCCTCTTCTCAGCTCTTGAAGGCCTTCTCTTAGCTCTTGAGGTCCTCTTCTCAGCTCTTGAGGGACTCCTCTCAGCTCTTGAGGGCCACCTCTCAGCTCTTGAGGGCCTCATCTATGCTCTTGAGGGACTCCTCACAGCTCTTGAAGGCCTCCTCTTAGCTCTTGAGGGCCACCTTTCAGCTCTTGAGGGCCTCATCTATGCTCTTGAGGGCCTCCTCTCAGCTCTTGAAGACCTCCTATCAGCTCTTCAGGGCCTCAGGGCCTCCTCTCAGCTCTTCAGGGCCTCCTCTCAGCTCTTCAGGGCCTTCTCGGCTGCCTGTGTAGTTACATCAATGGGTGTCCTATTAGGACTGATTGTGCAGGCCTGAAACTGGCGCTTCTCAAAGTAAAAGAATTCTGCCCTGTAACATATGACCACATTCTGACATGCGACCATCCCCTTATTACAGCCAATTCTGACAGTATCCTACATTATACTTTACTATACAACAATTATTTCCCACCAACAAACTTGATTGGATAGAAGGCGTTCTTTGAGTATGATTATCATAGTATAACCGCACTCAGACATTTTACATAAGCTGTATCACTCAGCTTTACAGGTGTATATAAAAACCGGTACATATGCCTCATTTCCATCAATGCGGAGCCGGTACTGGCCTGACTGGTTTTTGAGAATCTGCTCGCATTTCCACTGGTTTTCGAAAATGAACGTAGACGGAAGTCAGAGTAAAGTAAAGGTTCATAGGTATTCCGTTTTGTCGGATTTATTTTAATGTTTCGGATTTTAAGCTTTTATAAGATGCCGAACTGAAAAAAAGACTCTTTGCGCTCTGTCTCTACTGCATGTATCCACTTTTATTTCCTTAAAGGCGCCCTGTTTGTATGTGTAAGTGACTTTATTCCTTGTTCTCTCTTGTTGTCGTACCGCTGTTCTTTTAAGGATCGCGCAATAAAAGTCTGCTAATAACTGAACTTGGCTGTCAACCTTGTGATCTTTTCGCCACTCGAGCGCCACAATGTTTTATTTAGTAGACCTGCGGTATGGTTTAAATTTACAATGCAAAGTTATTCTGCTAATAAGCTGGCTGGTTGCTTCACCGCTGGCATCGGCGATATTAAACAAAACTATATCAGTTAGAGACAGAATTTTCCAGGCTCGCAGAAGGTTCGGACGCCATAGCCCGTCCCACTTTCGCTGACGTTACATGAACTGTTTCTTTTGGCAGAGGCCCATAAATGTTTAAATAAACAAACAAAATATACTGTATCTTATTACTGTTACCTTATAAATGCTACTCAATTAACTATTGTATAAAAGTAACAATATAGTCAAACTCATGCAGTTGTACTGCAATATATCACGGAAATCACCACTCCTTCTCTTATGTTACTGCTTAAATAACCTGAACCTGTGGTGTTTCTCCACATGTTAAAAGTTCAATTTAATCTTCACCTCACCATGCATCATAATGACATTTTGTGGTACTTTTTAAAATTATATACCAGCTACATGAATAATGTAAAAGGAATATAATGATTGATCAGTGCAATCTCCTCTGATGTCTGTTGATTTCCCTCTCAGTAAATGTTTTGCATGTACTTCATTAAGTTTGAGGAAATTTGCCATTGATAGATTATCCATAGATCTATATTTTCCTGTTAATCTTGAGTTTGGAATTGATAATGTCTGACACATTCTTGTTTAGCTAACTGTATTGAAAATAATGCTGCAATGTTTATTGTTGATGGAAAATTGCATACCTTTATAGTGGACAGTGAAAGAAATTTGAATATGTCTTCATTAGTCTGTGTGAAGTATGCTGAGCATTAAAAGAAACTCAAATTATTCTTGGAACAAATTTGCCAAACACTTATTTATTACTAGAATATATATGACCATTGTGCTAGCTTTAAATGTGTTATTTCAAACATCTGCTGAATCTGGCAGAAAATATCGATCAATATCTGTCAAAGGACATTTTTTCTTGCTCTCTACTAGGCTGCAAGATTTTAAAAGCTAATTCCTGTCCTGTTACTGCCTGCTTTACTTTTCTAAACCACACAGTTTATTAGCTGGAAAGCGGAAAGCATTGTCCTCCTTTCTGTTAGTGCCACCTCCTTATTCCCATATTTTATGGCACCGACAAAATCTGTCTTGATGTTTTCCCAGAACATTTCAAAAGTTTCTCAGATGTTCCAATCAACAAAGCATATTCTAAATGTATATATTTTCTAAGCAAATAGATGATGAGAAAGATTCTTTTAATGCTCTATACATATCTGCCAATCTCCTGAGGGCTTTCCTTATGAAATCAGCTGCCTGTGATTGATACAGCTCTTTAAAAAGACCCTTTCTTTCGTCTTAATGAGAAAGGCAATTCCTTTTTATGGTGAAGTAACATTTAATGAAAAAAATCATACCACTGACGTTTGAAACTGGTTTTGATAGCTTGAAAGCAATGGCTATCCAGTACTATCGAACAAGATGGCAGAAGTTTGCAACTTCCCTAAAAATGGCTTGTGACAAGACTTTTGGTTCCACCGGCAGCATCTTAAGGAGCCCCTCAGAGACTGGCAGCACATCCCTTGCCCTGTTAAAGGGCACCTGAGTAAGATTCTTCTCTCTCAATTCTCCCCAGACACACCATCCTGAGAAGCCACTTTTTCCTACCGCAGGAAGCCCAGGAGAACACTATAGCTAGCAGTCTGAGAGCCAAACTGAACCCTGGCCTTTTATATCCTGCCAGGTTTGAGAAGTTGGACATCACCCCAAAAAGCGCGCAGAAGATTAAGCCCGTTCTGGAGCGCTGGATGGCCGAGGCTGAGGCCCGGCATCGTTCCGGCATGCAGAACCTGACCGAGTTTATCGGCAGCGAGCCGTCCAAGAAGCGCAAGAGGAGGACCTCTTTTACGCCACAGGCTCTCGAGATCCTCAATAGCCACTTTGAGAAGAACACACACCCATCTGGACAGGAAATGACTGAGATTGCAGAGAAGCTGAACTATGACCGGGAAGTGGTCCGCGTCTGGTTTTGCAACAAGAGGCAGGCATTAAAAAACACAATAAAGCGCTTGAAACAACCAGAACTGGGCCCGGCTGCCCCCATGGACACGCTAGCCGACTCGGTGGAAGATCACTCCTAGAGAAAGCTAACGTGAAAAGTACGCTACATGATAACGATTTCAGCTGGGTGGGGACTGACTGCAGAATTCCCCAGAGTCATCACTGGACGATCTCCAGATTTTTATTTTTCCTTTTAACAAATGGAATGACAAAGATGATGATACATACAAATATTTTGTCAGTGTAATGGCTACCGCCGGGTATTCATGAAAACCAAAACAAAACAAACAACAAATCCAGAAAATCAAACATCGTCTCTGTGGGAGAGTTAACAAAACGTTAGAAAATAAGGTTGTGTCAGAGTTGGCAGATGTCAGGCAGAGACTACTGAGTCAACTTTCTCCGATGCGGAGTATTGGATTTATGTTGAAAAATCACACCAAAAGACATAAATAAAAACTACTTACCAAAGTCTGTTAAACCAGAATCCTGATTACTTTCATTTTATGAATAAATGTATCCTAAATTTTTACCTTTGTACTGTTGTGAAGAAAAAAACATTTATGAGGTAGTGACATTTTGTATTATATCTCCTTGTTTGCCTAATGAGCTTGTGTTTAACTGTAAATAACCACAATCTTTTGTTCCTCAATTATATATAAGTAACAACTCATCTTGAAAGTGTTGTGCTGTCTTGACAATGGTCATGTCCCATTTATTAAGCTTTTTGTTCACTGGAGTTAAAATTCTCAGTTTCTGTGTGACTTTGTAAAAAAACTGTACAGGTATTTATTCATTTTTATAAGATTGTATATTTATGGGATGATGTAAATAGACATAATTAGTCAAGGAAATTTTACTGAGGCAGAAACAGAGAAGATTCGCTGGCAGCTTGTCCTAGCGAGGGGCCATCCAGGACCACTACAATGGCTGTATCCGAAGCAATGCTTAAATGTTGCCAAAGCCTGATAGCCAAAGAATCTACTTTTAGGCCCAAGAAAATGTACAGATCTGATATGTGTCAAAATGCCCAAGGATGTACTTGTATCAGATTCTCTTTGATGTTTTTATTTTATTGAGTTTGTTCAGCTGCTCTGAGATCCAGGTCTGTTGTCTATGTGTTCACTCACCGAACAAGAGAGCTTGGCACGTTGCTGTATGCGTATATATGTTAATGAGAGAAGAGTAGTTAGTTTTCATCCTGTGTAATTTCATTTGTCCTGTGTTTTGAGGAAGGTAGAAAAATTTTTTAAAAAATAACCTTCTGATTTTTAATCCCATTATGTGTTTTTATGTATTTATGTATTTGGTTAATCTCTAGATTAGCATATTTTGTCATTTCAGGCCCTGGTGAGTTGCAGTGCATCTAGACAGGAGACAGTTTCATTTGCAAGTTTCTCTTAAGTGGAAGGCTGATGTTAGCTTAGGAGAAAAATAACAGTAAAAGGGAAACAAAAGGCTAGGATTTAACGTTTTTCCCATGAGCTGATTTCTTTATTATCCTTCAAATAGAGAACGATCTGCGGAACTTAGAAATTCTTCAACTCAGCTCTCGGCTTCTGATTATGTCTGACACATTACATGTGAGTACCAGTAATGTGATGTTAAAAAGAGATCTTGAATTTCTCATAATTTTTATGGATAATTTAATGTCGTAGTGTCACAGTTACAATGCTGTGTCATATATAAAAGCATCCATTGTGAAAACCGGCAAACTCTAGTCAACCACATTCGCTTAAAACACATATAATAGGATTATTAGAGAAAGATGTCTAATACATTCTGATACTAAGTGCTTGAATTTGGGTTTATTGCATACAGACCATTTTACTACATAGAGACCTTTTTACCTTCTAGTTTTATGAAATACCCATAGAAATAATGGCAGTACAGTGACAGCTATGCCAACATAGATTAAACATGGAGTCTCCAGACAACATACAACAAAATGCATACCATATTTGAAGATTTGAAGGATTAAAGAATTGATGTTACATTAGCTGCTAAGCAAAGATGACAATGATGTTTTCTTGAAGTCTCACTTTTAAGTGTTTTTTTTATTGCCGTTTAACAAGAATAGATAACGTTTTTAAAATGACAAAGTAATAATATGATTGATAGCTATTTAACATTAGGTATATTGGCCCCTAAGTATTAGGTAGCTAAATGAAATAGATGGTACAGCACCACTCGTCATGGAGGGTATAAGTCCTACCTTGGGGAGTATATCACCTTGACAATGCTTGTTTAGATCTTACCATTTTACAACGTCAGTGTAATGAGACACATCAACTGCCACGAGTGTTTGGAGTCTCCTTCATATTTATTTATTTTTTCTTCAGCACATGAAAACCAAATGAGCATTTTTATGTGACAGTACATTATTGAACTTTTAGGAAATATTTTACTGAGGTTATGTCTGAGTAAAGCAGAGCAGCCTTAATTCGCTGCGGAACACACCCTTCATCTTCCTGCACTCCTATGTGGTGATGTGATGGGATATGCGTTTCAGCTTTCTTTGGGATTCTTTCACAAATTTTCTGTTTGAAAGAGCCCATTTTGTTCGAAATATCTCCCTTACCTTGCAGTCAAAGACATTGGGTAGCCTGTGTTGTAAACTACTAGAGAGGATTGTTAATGAAGCTGTAACCAAAAAAAAAGAAGAAAAAAAAGAGTATTGCCTTTGTTGGTTTTATCAATGCTGGACCAAAGCTCAGCGTATTGTAGGTATATGCACATTGTACAGAAACACAGCTTAACGTCGCTGACAATCTTGCAATATTAAACTATTATTTAAGGGAAACTGAATGGGTTGGCAAATGGATCATGATTTTTACCTCAGCACTGTACTTGTACCCAGTGAATAATGCCATAAAAACACTCTTTAGATGTTAGTCCAAAAATGATTATTTGAGTTCTACATGTGTTGGTAAGTAATGTTGATCTGTCACCTTGGAGGCTTGATTTGACATTAACAATATATACCTAAACCTTGGTTTTACACTGAATTGTCTGACAGGGTGACTTGTGATTATAATCTTCTATTATTATTATTATTATTATTATTATTATTATTATTATGAATTTTATTTTTTCACATAATGTGAATTATCCTGTTAAATTTTAGTATTTAATATGTGTCCCAATTTGTTTGGGACAAAAAAGTCTGTGACCTGTATCAGTTAAAAAAAAACAAAACAACTTTTTAAAATTGAAACACATTGAAATATACATCAGCATACAAACACAGAAAAAACTGTTATAGAAATGAGTTAATCTTGATATTTCTGAAGACCTTTAAACCAAAGCTGAAAACCTGCACAGGTTGCTGTTAAATTTTATAGACTGAAAACTGTACTTACTCTCTAGAGCAATATCTGTATGGTCTGTAAAGCTGTACTTTGTGTATTTATAAACCGCTTCAATTCTGTCACCATTATTTGTACCATAAATATTAAACTGTTTGACATCAAATGTTGGATGAATAGAATTATTGCTTCTTTATGCTATCATATATTGGTAGAATTTTGGGGATGGTGACCCTGACCAGGATTACTGGTTAGGAGATGGATGGATGGATGGATATTCTCAACAAGACATACTATAGTAACTGGAAATTGCTCCGTAAAAGTTATTATTTCAATACAATCAATACAAATGATTAATTATGTAGTTTTTCTTCAGTTTTTAATGTTTATTAGTTATGAAATTGAAATAGCTTTATCATGTATTTCAGGGTAACCAGAGCTTGTATTTCCATAGCCATGTGATCATGTACAGTAGTTGTCAAGGTTCACCTCTCCTGCACGTACTCCCACAACGTCCATACAGTCACACACAGCTGAAGAGGCACCATCACCAGGCTTTTCTGCATTTATCGGGAAGATACTTGCAATGACAACACAGAATACAGACACAATACGTTTCAATATGTTTCAATCTCATGTATTTTAATATATTTTTTTTAAATCAATAATAAAATGATTAATGCATTTAATCTCTCTATTTTTTGTATCGTTCCCATTTTGCTCATTGCACTGTTTTGCATTCGCGTTTTATTATAACTGGAATAAAAGTGTAATGCTATGCCACGCTAATTCTATCATGCTGGGATTCAGAAAATTAAATAAAAATAAAATCCTGAGTCATTGCTCCCACATTATAGGTTAATGGGGAGATCACATCTTGATATGCGGTATAAATCTGAAATCTGAGGTCTGTGGCATCCAATCAAACATGCAGTTACCCATTACGCATTATTTAAATGCTTTGTACTGCAGAAAAAAAAATGTTTAAAGAAAGAAAGTATGAATATACTCAATCAGAGGCGTGGTAAATGGGGATATCCAAAAAAGAAACATTGATTTGCTTTGAGATTCTGACTTTCATGTCATGGGTACAGAGACTATCACCTGTGTTGTTGCTGATAAGCTTTCAGACTGTGATAAGCAGGCCATATTTTTTTTACATTCCATCGAATATTCCATGCCAACAATGCTTGGAGAAAATCAACCAAACAGAAAAGTACTGTTGGTGGTTTTCAACCACAGTGATTGTATACTAAAAGAATGTCTTAGACAAGCATCGCACCCTATTTCATGACTTTTAAAAGCAGTGCACAGCATGTAACATAACGTCAATAGTACGTTATTGGATTAATTCTGTTGCCTGATAAACATTTGTTGCCTTTTCTGAATCGTCCATGAACTGCTGACAGCCATCTCTCACTGGCAGAGCAAAGATAGGTGAAATGCCCCGTTTAACTCAGTAAAGCATGCGGAAGCAATGCCACAGAGGGCAGGCCAACACCAACACAAAAACCTCCTAGTGATAACGCAGAGCTAATGTGTTCCACGAGAGAATGGTAAATGCTCATGGCCACTGGACTTTATGTAAAGCATTTATATCCTGCAGAGAGAGACTGATAGAGAGAAGACAACCTAAGTTAATTTCATGGCAAGTAGCATCCAAACACCTGCATTCAGTAGCAAGACATATGGCATTTCTCATTAGCCAGCTGAGACTTTCCAGCTACACTGCAACCTGGAAGTCCAAGAAACAGAAAAAATTAAGTTTCACCTGACAATATATTGTTTTCTTCAGCACTTTACATGAAATAACAATACATATTAGTACTGTGTTGTATGAAATGTACATATATTTCTTTACTGTTAAAAGAATTAGAACGTATATGAATTTATATGTGCTATTGCTATTTTTTGAATCTGAGTCCTCATAGCCTCTGACACAACCTGTCACCTGATCCCCCGAGTTCACAGATCGCCGTCCTCCTAGCACTGACCAGCCTCCCTGTCATATTCCCTGCAGACCATTCCTTTGTGCCGAAGGATGCGGACACATGTGAGCAATGGCTTCTTATTGGGGCTGACATGTGGTCTCCTGACATGCCACAAGCACTCATAAGCCCCATCTGTCTGCGGCACCTATGCTGGCGTCCCCCCCCCCCACACGTCGAAATTTCCCCTGCACCCCCCGTCTCTGCCATCGCACTGTCCGTGCTTGAGCGCTCACATTGACGAACAAACCGCTATGAGCCGCTGCCTCGACCCAAAGAAAACTTGCCTATAATTACAGCCGGAATAGCATAGGCACCAATTCAAAGCATTCATGGGCTTAGCTATCAGAGAATTATTACTGTCGCTGCTTTAGGGACAATTATGCTGTGCGTAACTAGTAGCTATTTTAACATTTCTTTATGTTATAAAACAATCACATTTTTGCAATGATAGGCTACATACATTCTTCTTTCAGTCTTTATTATTTTATAGACTCCTGTCAAGGTACAACTTTCACAGTGAGTTGGTTGAATTTTCAGTCAGAATGTATTTGAAGAAACAATGATTTTGCAGTCCATTCATCGTCTGAATCCTGGTGGGTGGAAATACTTTTCGTGCTTATCTGGTCATGTCAAGTTCCCATAAATAATGATGTTTTTTCCTGCTTGTCACCAAACAATTATTTCACAGTTATTTCAACATTATTCTCATTGTCTTTGGTGCGCTAATTTTCAATTGGCTAAAATGTGCTTAACAAAGCTTGATTTCAGTATAATAACAATGACAGTGAGTGAAGAAGAACATGAGAGACCACGGGATTTTCCGTCTTAATAAATAATTCTTCAATGGGTCACTCGGAAATCAAACTGATGGCGAGTACAGCCTCTGGAACAATTCACTCAGATTTACAATCACTTCAACAGGAACAAATGTCTGTCAGGATTACATAACACCATTGTCACTCCATTATTTTACCGTACAGCATCAGCAGGACAAGGCAAAATCAGAATGCAAAGACTTTTGGAGTTAGATTCTAAACTGATTCTAAGGTGACTGTCTAGCAGCATTCGGTGGTTTATGGACATAAATAAATAGCGCAATAATAAATAATAAAATGCAAAATATGAATTATTAACAGTTAAACAATTTGAATTCTTTCTGATAGATGTTGCATCTTTTTTTAATAAAGATAAAAATGTTTTTTTATATTTGGAATATGCATAAAACTGCACTTTATACAGTCCAAAGTTCAAACCAGTATGCATCAAAATATTTAAATGCAGGTATTATTGCAGATAGAATCCCAAATAAAGCCACTTTACACACTTATGCATGTAGCCAGTATACAGCCATATAGGCTTAACTCTGAGTGTCTTTCTGAGGACATGTATCCCAGGGTTTCCATAAGATTAAGACAGGCTTCCCCAGTTTATAGAGCTAACTAATGCTTCAATTGAGCAGTTATTTCGGAAAATAAATGTATTACTGATGCCATGACTAGATACATTTAAAGCCTTCAGACTTTGCCTCCTGGCCCTTTGTGTCCAAAAGTCCTTTTAATGTCACTATAGACATCACTGTCCAATTAAATCAAAATATCTCTTCCTATCGACATAATTTTGGTGAGATATCAGTTCTGTAACCTCTATCACACACATTACATTACCTGTGATAGTCAATATTTCTTCTTAAAACTTTCAATTTGCAGGAAAAGGACTGTTTGTATTATTAGTTTGTATTCCAAGATATAGCTACGTAACAATGCAATTTTAATTCATTACATAATGTGCGTTAGTAAATAATGCATCGTTACAAGCAAACTAGCTTATCCTACCTGTGCCTTCAATTAATACACATGAAGGGGTGCTGACATGAAGTTGTCTCAGATATAAACTCATGATATTTTCCATCCAACCATAGTGCTTAACCAGGATGCCCCCCAGTTTTGGAAAGGACCCAGCCCAAGGGAACACCCAAGTCTGGATGTAACTTGCATATACACCACAGAACAGCAAAAAAACCTTGAAACTGTGCAAAAAAGGCAGATCACATGCCAAGTCTGTGTATAGTGCTATTGGCTGGCTTACTGACAAAAAAGTAATGGCTGTTTCTCTCAACCGAGAGGGGTTTAGGGAACACTTTTATATATAAATACAGTTGGTTTGAAGTCTGTACATTTGGCATCAGAATTCAATGGGGGCACCTAAGAGCTAATAGAAATGGACTTACACAACAAAAAGGTTAGAACACAGAGACATATTCCAGCACTTTATTGACTGCATGATGTTTCTATAAAAGCAATGGCTATCATTCAGCTGCTAAAATCCAAATCATGTGTTTGGTAGCTGTTATCCTTGCCAGATGGGTTTGATACGTGTGGGTAAGGCATGCTGCCCCCTGCAGGTCAGGGATGCAATGGTCACCAGCACATCTGGCTATTATTCAAAATGATGACATCACTGGTCCTACTGGGGTGATGTGGGAGGGCAGGACACAGGCAAGGACAAAATGAATAAAACCTAGTAGCCATCACAGTGGGTATCTCTCAATGATGACATGCTGATATGCAAGATGATCTTTTGATTGCAACCTGGAAGTCATCTGTTAATTAGTCTGTGATTGTCAATGCAAGGTTACAAACATTTTTGAGACTGAGACAATGCTGAAGTATATTATATTCTCTGATAATGGAATATAGCTCTGGTTTTCATAAGTACAGTTATCCATTTACATTCCATAATGTCAAGCATTGGTCCATTAAACACATCCTCTAAAATCGGATGACAGACCACCCATTTTATGGACTAAAAGTGACACCTCTTCCCATAGAGTTATCCTCACAAAAGTAACTTCCTATGTAACTCCAGTATTTTCACGCTTCAGGGGAAAAAAACTGTTTGTGATTTTATGACACATTTTCTTATAATAATAGTATACAAGTCTTTCCTTGTGTAGACCCCCCCACCATGAATGTCAGGTCCGCAGAGTACTGCAGGAAATGTGTCATCTGCGAGCAATGGATGGCCTGACACCATATACCTGGGACACACAGGGAATAGCTATTGTAAAGCAGCAGGAGGCCGGCAGAAGCCCTTAACTTGATGGTAATTTCCGATGACATCATAGCTAATGCCGCTTTCCTAGTGTCCAGCCGAAACAGAACATACCAAAAAGCTCAGATGGGTGGATACGTATACGCTCCATTTTGAAATATATGCCATTTTTAAATGATGTAAGGAGGTGCTACTGTGTGATGCACATATATTTCCTATAGTTCTCATAATCAAAACCAAATCCTAGTGTGCTTTGCACCATAAGAAAGGCCTTGATAATCATTTTCAAGGTACAGAAATTAAGGGAGGTATAGCCCATCTATCTGCATTGCAATAACTTTATAGTTATGTGTGTGTGTGTGTGTGGGGGGGGGGGGGGGGGGGGGGGGTCCAAGACCGAGCCCCCAATGGCCCAATGGAGGGGGGCCAACCCCGCACACAAAGGGCCACCACC
>JABFEA020000001.1:27916141-27927663 GCA_019775915.2 Cyphomyrus plagiostoma
CCCCCCCCCCCCCCCCCCCCCCCCCCCCCACCCCCCCCCCCCACCCCGCCGCCCCGCCCCGGGCCGCGGCGCCGCGCCGCCCCCGAGCCTACCCTAGGCAGCATAGGGCACAATGCAGGGGGGCATACCAGTCCAACACAGGGCACACACACTCACACACTATGGGCAATTTAGAGATGCCAGTTAGCTTAATCACATAATTTTGAATTGTGGGAGGAAAACAGGGTACACAGAGGAATACAGGGACAGTATGTAAACTGTGCACACAGAGCAGAGATGACAATCAAGGACCTCTGCCCGGGATGATGGTGCCCCTTGAGCCCCCATGCCATGCCAGGCAGGGGCAGATACAGGGGCAGGGCCACAGAACCACAGGTCCTGATGAAAGCTGATAGGCCCTCGGCATTCCCCCTCCCCGGTCACTCACAGATTCAAAACATATCTTTGTGAATTATGGCCTCTCTTATGCCTCGCACCTTAAAAACTCCTAGAATCGCCCCTGCACCCAGATTGTCCCCTAACCTGCAAAATAGAAAATGCTTCTTCCAGTTGATTTGGGTTGTTGCTGGACTGAGTCTCTCTCCACTCTTGTAATGCACCCCCACCCCCAAACCTCAGACAAGCAAATCAGCAAAAAAAACATCAGATGGTCATTAAGAATTGATGCTTTTAGCTATGATTTATAAACTGGGGCTGAGAGGAACTAACTCTCTGGTATTATTTGTGTGGAGGTCTCATTGTCTGGGGACATGAAAATGAAAAGCAGCTTGTCCCTGGTTCCTAAAACAAGTATTTGAGACATGAATGAGGAAATGTAGTCAATTTAATTTATTTTTATCTAGCAGGCTTCCCAATATACTTGCCCTAAAGGGTTTAACACATAAAAACTTACCACAACAATGTAAACTGAAAGAAATAATTTGAATAATTCTTTTCCAAATGCATGTGGGGAGAGAAAGTGGTTTTGATGTTTTGCACATTTTTGGCATTTGCAGCTTTATTTAATCCAATAACTCATACTTGATTTCATTAACTCACTACCTTTAAATAATACATGGACAAAAACATAGTTTTCCGTCTACATTTTTGATTAAGTTGGCCTGACACACAAATCTATTATTACATTATTGTTATTGCATTTAAAAATACTGGCATTTCTCTAGCCCTACACACACACACACACACACACACACACACACACGCACACACACACATATAAGTGCTGTCGATTAATTTCTTTTATACGTTAGTCCTGACGTTATTTCTCTGGTTTCATCAACAGGAGAATAGTACACACATAGACTTTTAAATGAGACCTAAAGTATTCTTTCCTGCTAAGAACCAAAGCGAGAGCTCCAGTCGCAAGGTATCACAATCCCAGAATTCACAACTAAAATGAAAACACTTGCACACATATAAAGCACAAAACACAGCATCTCATGGGGAAGCTGATGGGGAAGACAAAGCAACACCCAGTCATTAAGCGCACTTTCACTGGTTGTCTGGCTCCTGATTTTACAGCCATTTGCCAAATACGTTTTAGATTTAGATAGATTTTTTGGCTCCTAAACGTTCATCTTCTGTTCTGAGAGCAATGTCATAAACTGAAGAAAAAAAACACTAGTGGACATAGCGGAGTGGAACACTTGTGACATAGCTGCTTAATTTGACCCATGCAACCCTAATACGGGCATAATTTATTTTTGTCTTTATTTTAAGACTTCTATTTGCATAAACAAATTTTTATTCTGAATATACTGGCTATAAAATCTTTTTTTTTTGGCATAGTATTATATATTGGAATATTGTATATGCAATTAATCTTGTGATTCAAATATATTAATTGTTTGACAGCACTAACGTGTGTGTGTGTGTTTGTGGTTTATGTATATTGCTGGGACCATTTCTTGATCCTCCCTAGGGGGAAACTCAATTTTATAAAAATCTGTGAGTGCAATCAAAAAAACTAAAAATTCCAACATACTTGTATTTAGTTTGGTTAGTTAAGGTTAAAGTTATGCCTGGGTAGGGATTAGTGTTGTCATGTTGGGATTAAAGTTTTAACCATAGAAATGAATGGAGACTACCCACAAATATATAATTACAAACCAGTGTGTGTGCGCGTGTAAAATTATTTTAATATGCAGACCATCTGTTTATTCTCTTAATAGGAGATCTAACAACAAACTAATCTAATAAAGTGAATCTAGTAATGTTTGTTATTGACATGCAAACTATTGTGCCTGAAAATGTTTCTAAAAACTGTGCTGAGCAAATGTACCATGAAGCCAATGAGGAGTGACTGATGACAGCGAGTAGAATGGCTGAGATTCAGACAGCTATTGAGGTTGTGACCTGTGCGGATGAACTGTTGAAGACTTCCAGGACCTGCAGAGATGAATTTCAGGACCCATAATGCTGGATGCTCAGGTTTTCTTTGCAACTGACCAGAAGCAACCTGCATCTGTGGTCAAGGGTTTCATTTAGTTGACTCTTTGTAGTTTTTGTAGCTCAGCTACCCTTTCTAGCAATTGCATCCTGTTAGTAGCCATGAAACTCATTTTCATAGAAGAATATATGTGCCTTTGTTAACAGGAATGTATTGGAAATAAAATCCCATGAAAGGGGAGGCAGTTATGGCAGCCAAAAGGTCACGGGCCAAAGGAATTAGACTCGGCAATAAACTGCAGCAACAAACCTGATATGAATTCCCTGTTTGTGAGCACAGAAAGCAGCGAACGGGAGATTGAACGGTGATAGTGTCACCCCAAAGAACGCTTGGGCTAAGGATGGCGGACGGCGTCACGTGGCGGGGGGACTTGGAAGGAATCGGCAGATTTGCACAGGAGTTAATCCCTTTTTGGTGGGATGGGGCCAAAACAGCACAAGTGTGAAGACATACATCAAGGTGTCTGGCAGGCGATGCGAGTAAACAAATGAAACTTCTGGGAGGTACTTCAGGGTGATAAAGAAGACGCAAAGGAACAAGCTGGGGTCCAGTGACTCTGGGCTCCATGTCACTGGAGGCAGGATGAAAAGGGATGTGGTAATATATGAGATACTGAAAATGAGGCACAAACGGAACAAATTAATAGTACAATTGCATTTCAATAGGCAGCATTTAACTTCAAATTTATTTACTCTGAGACAACACAACCACACAAGTGAAATGGCATCTACAGAGCCATGTAAAATGTAGCAGAACTAGGCTCCTTTTTAACCTTGAGGGCCTCAACCCCACTTTGTCTGACTGATTTCTCCGGACAGAAATAAAAATGGATGCTGCTAATAGTAAAGTGTTTGATAATTAAAAAAAGTGAGTTATGGTACTGTGACTGTGATCAGAAGGTCGGTGGTTCAGATCCCACAGTCATGAACATGCTCTTCACCTACCCTCCTTCTTCCCCAGGTTATCCATCCCCACCCACCTCATGGGAAACCAATTCCTGATTCACTTCAGCCAATTCCTGATTCACTTCAGTCAATTCCTGATTCACTTCCAACTTAGCTGCAGGTTTTAATGTGACATCAGACCAAATAAACACTGAAATATCCTGCAGTCTTTTCAAATTTAAATGGAAACATGGCATGCAAGCGGGCAGCTTAATCCAGATGCCTAATGGCACAGGGCAGGAGATAGTATCCTCAGGTTGCAAACATCCTTCATCGTGCCTGGCTCTGCACTCCAGTAATGCGCAACGAGAAGTGGAGAAGTGTAATACAGTCAGATGAAACATCCCCCGGCCTGCTCTCGACAAACACACAAGTGCATATGTGACAGCAGCCTGAAGATCCGTATAGCTTTAAAGGGGTCCTCTAATACTCTGAGGTATGATATCATGCCATAGTTGGAAGTAAACACCTTCCTGAGTAGGCTGTAGCTTAATGGTAGTCGCTATTTCATGGTACTAAGCAATCATTCCTTTCCATCCTGTAGAAGTGTCTTTCTTGACTGCAAAGCTCCATTCTGCCAAAATGCAGTGAGGATGACAATGATGGTTTCCATACTAAAATACCAGTTCTGAATCCAGAATTCCAGAATGACATCGAAGATTCCATCTCCATGCGATGATTCCACTTTCTCACGGGACAACAGAATTCCAGAAAATTTCTATGCCCTTGGTGCAAATACACTGTAGTACACACAGAATAAATTATATTGCTTTCATACTTAATGTACATTTTTAAGTTACAGTTGTTAAAAAAATGTTGATAAAACTTAATAAACCGTCTTTAAACATAAACATGACCCCTTATTACTGAGTTGAAGGTCAACTGTGAGAGCGACTTGGAGATGCTTTGGTTGACATGAGGATGGGCGGCTTTAGAAACATAAAATGTTTTCTACATTCTTGATTTACTATTGCAATATCAAAGCAGTGCATAGAAAGTTTAGCCATTTCACGCATGAACCTTCAACTGAATAGTGTCCAAAACTACAGAATCTCAGCAGAAACTGTGTAAAGTTCTGGCATATTGTGTGAGCCTTGAGTGAGTTCAGTCTCAGTTTCTCCCTTTCCTAAATTATATTTCTGCCTTCAGAAGTTTTGGTTGTTACACTAGGCCAATGAAAAATTTTTTTTAATCATAATACGCAAAATGTATATGTTTTTGTAAACTAATTCAAACTTCTTAAACTTGTATTGCAGATTTATGGCCACACTGTAAAAAAATCTGTTAAATTTAGGGCAAATTGCTGGCAGCTGTGGTTGCCAGAATTTCACCGTAAACATTACAGTAGTACTGTTTAATATAATACGGTATATATCATTATTATGTATAATAAACTTTTTAAATCCATATTTTTCCAAACATTTTCATATTAAAATATTATGTTTTTGTAATGTGAAAGTAACAGTTAAAAAAAAAACGTAAAAACTGCAAATTGTATCAATAAAATGTACAGGTGCGGATTTTCCATTGTATTGCAGTATCTGTTGATTTCGGCCGTGATGCCATATTACAAATGCAGATCGGTTAAAGCTCATTTATTCATAATCCTTGACAGGACTGTGAATCACACCAATCATCACAATACCTGGTTGTATAACAACATACAAGAACAAGCAATTACTTCTAACTGGAACAGGGGGAGGGTCACTGTACGAACAATGGGAACTACACACGGTGGGTAACTTATACACAGTCAAACACATGGGGATTAAGTTTGAACTTAAGCAGGGCACCAGTACAGAACACACAATGCATGGAACATGGAAGATTAACTACATGCATGACATAGACAGCAGCCATTGTCAGCACGACAGTGTGGCATGCAGGGACACATGCAAATGGGCCTGACGGCGCTTGGCTCACCAACGGCACACCGGTGAGGTTTTTTCTGGTGGCTGGAGTGCCAGTCCTGCCACCAATTTGTTCCCTGTAAGTTGGAGGACCCCCTTATAGGGCTGGATATAAATTAGCATCATGACCACGACAAAGAAATTACAGGCAAAGGGCCTTGCTCAAGGACCCAACAGAGTAGAATCACTCCAGACATTTATGGGATTTGACCCAGAGACCTAGCCTAAGGGCCATCACTCCACACCCACGCCTAGACCGTGACAAACAATCAACATTAACACAGACAGCCTGTCTTTGTTATGCACACATGCAAAACTAGATGATAGAAATGACACATTGATTGATTGGCTTTATTTTACTGCTTATTCTTTCAACAATGTTCCTTTGTATAAAGTTGATTGACCATTTCACTGAATGAATTATTATTTAAGGATAAGCACATCTGCCATTTCAACAAATAGCTCTAATTAACTCTAAGGTCTCAATTGTGTATTAATTAATACATAATAAGTGAACCATCCCCAGCCATTGTGAGCTACTTTGGCCCCATACCTCCCCAACCTCAGGCTGTGCTTTTTGCTCATTTTCTCCTCTGCTGAAAGAGCTTCTTCTTTCATGTTTGCTTCTGTGTACCCATAACCCATAAAAAGGAAAATCCTGCAGCATAATAAGCCATGATTCCACGTTCTATTCTCATGTCATATGGTAATGTTCGCTGAAGAGATTTCTATGTTGTTCCACTTTAAGAATTCAAAGAGGCCCCAGGGGAATCAATGACAAGCGAATCACTTTGCTAAGCTTTCTGACAAAGGGCCGTCAACGAGCATTGTCATGTTAAGGCATAATTAATCAACACCGTGCATGTAATGTCTGTACAGGTTGTGGCTTCTCATTTCCAAATGCAAACAAACAGGTTGTGAATGATATTCCAAAATGATCCCGATATCCAAAGGAAAAGACGGGGATTATTATTGGATGTCACCTTTCCACATGTGTTACATTTCATTACTAGTCAGGAGGAGGCCGGAATGCAGAGTTGTACCCTTTGTTTCTTATCTAGGGCGCGTTATTCAATTTCCTTATCTTTAAAATGACACACAGTCAGGTTGATGCTCTCCATAAATGAGCTGTCTACATTCTTGTGCTGCACTCTTTCTTTCTCCATGTCCCTGTAGCTGCTGTCGAGCTGGAGGCATCGATACACAATCCACATTGTGCTCAATCCACATTGTACTCAGTCAACATTGTACTCACTCCACATTGCATTCAAACCACATTGCACTCAATCCACATTACCAAGGAATTTCCATGTTACCTGCTACACACCTATAATTATCCACAGTGAAATTATTAATCCTTATAAGGAATTTATAGCAGTCAACATTCTTGTGCTTTGCTCCTTCTTTCTCCATGTTCCTGTAGCTACTGTTGTCCTCAGTCCACGTTGTACTCAATCTAAATTATGCTCAATTCATATTGTACTCAGTCCATATTGTATTCAATCCACATTTTTCTCAGTCCACATTCTGTTCAATACACATTGTGCTCGGTCCATATTGTGTTAAATCCACATTGTACTCAGTCCACATTGTGCTCAATTCACATTGTGCTCAGTCCACATTGTACTCAGTCCACACTGTTTTCAATCCACATTGTACTCAATCTGCATTGTAATAAGTGCACATTGTATTGAATCCACATCGTACTCACCATACATTGTATTAAATCCACATCGTACTCACCATACAATTAAAAAAATATAAATTTGGGCTTGAAGTTATAATGTTGAGTAGCACTGTTGCCTGATACATTTCAGGTTTGAATCCCCATATTTACATTTTATTTAATTAGCAGACGTGTTTCATCCAAAGTGACATTTCTGTTTGAGAAAGCAGGACCAGCTTGTGTGTGTGTGTGTGTCTGTCTGTATGTGTTTGCGTTTGTGTCTGTATGTGTGTGCATGTGTATGTGTGCGTGTGTGTGTAAATATAAAGTCACAATATTTGACGGAAACAGTGCAGGTACCAATTTTTTTTTTATCTTCAGATAGTTATGAAATTATGAAAACAATTGTGGAAGACAATGATATTAATATCCATCCATCCATTTTCTCCCGCTTATCCGATGATATTAATAGGACTGTGTTATCAAATTATTTATTTAGTTTAGAGGATTATTCAGAACCTGTTGCAGTTGTACGGCTCCTCCTACATTTGCTACACTGCTGTACCAAAGAAGCTTCAAAGATTAACCTTCTCTATATCACACCAGTAAGGACACTGCTGCCTTGTGAACAAGGCCTGAGGCAGCCCTCTTCACATTTCATCTCTTGGAAAATTACCTGTGGGTAAAAAAACAGGGAACATTCAAAGAAGGAGCGATGTCAACAGTGCCGTAATGACATCTGATGGCCCTGACATCCTTCCTCTTCTCTCGTTCCCCTTCATCCTGCTGGCACTCAGCCATAAAACAGAAGCTGAGGTAAACAGTCGGAATGGTGTTTATGCCCTGTGTTCAGTGACCAAGATTGTTGCTTTAGGTTTCCTTGTCCCCTCCCCCACCCCACCTCAGCCCACCCCCAAGAAGAGGAGAACAGAAACAGAGAGGGCCATTGCAAGTTCCTTCTGTGAGTTACCAAGGTGCTCCCAGTCCATCCTGCTGCCGGTTGTCAGGTTAAATTAGAGAGTACAAGCTCTGTGAGTGTGAAAAAATCAATACTTGATGGAAGATTGCTCCCCAGAAAATCTGTTTTGATTCCAGGATTAATTCTTGACCAAAGGCTCTTGCAAAATGACATGCCATTAGGCAGAAAATGAACACATTCTGCTGTGGAAATTGGATGGAAATGTGTCAGGTGATTGGGCTGCCTGTTTGTTTTGCTCCTCAAACACGGACAAAAAGTCAGGCTGCTGGGAATGGAACATCTGGAGTCCATTCCCAGAGAGCGTCAAAGCTTGGCGGAGACTTGAAGTATTCTCTAGGCTATTGTTGACCGCTTCCTGCAAATGCATTTCATCAAGATAAAACACATTTGTCCACTTCAGCCTCTCCTGTGTTTTCTTAAATCACAGCATGAAATATGGCAAATCTTAAAATAAAGCAGACATTGTTTTCCGAGACACAAAGAAGAGAGGAGGGATGCAATATTGATGAACGACTAATGTGTTTGTCATCACAAATAACATATTGCCTTCCTAAAACTTTAAAAAGGGATGAGTAATAGAGGGGGACCGTTCACATAAAGTGACGTGGACAGTCGAGCTGGCAGAGAAAGGTGGGAATGTAAAGGGGACCATAGTGTGCTGACAGAACGATCCAGAAACTTTTCCAAAATTTTCACATTTGTTGTATTTTCATGGTTTAAATGTAAGAAGCTCAGAATAGACAAAGCAAATGTGTTTTTAGATTGATCACATTCAGTGTTTGGTCAAGAGTCATCTCAGTAAGACAGCCTCTGGTGAGACCTTAAACCTTGAACATAATTCAGATGATCCGCTTTAATTCCACATTTAAAAAAGCGATAATGTGACAACTAACAATTTCTACGGATTAGTCAAAGATAAGGTCAAAGAACTTGATTGGATTTGCTACAGCAATCATCCAGTTTCAATTGAGGAATGATATTTTTCAGCTTTGTATGATTAAGGACATTCTTTTAGAAAAGTAACAGAGTGAGACACAGCCGACATACTGCGGTCAACACAAACTCTCCCATCTGGCAACACAATGCCAATTATTTCCCACTGTTACGGCACCCCTGGTCAAGGCCGACTAATGACCTGGCTCAGAATCATACCACGGTCTGGGTAATAGGAGACAGCCTATGCTCAGAGTGAGGTCCTTTACCAGCTGAGCATTCTGGGAACTGCATTAAGTGGGTTTAAAGTGTGAACAGCATCCATCTTGAGGCAAACAAGTGTCATGTGGCTTGTAACAATCAGTTCAATTCATTATTTTTTTGCACCTATAATTAAAAAACATAACAACATACTTCAGTGACAACATTCAACATTAGCTTTTGCAAACATAACCTCAATAACAGTTTTATATTATTTATTTGTATAGGTATCTGATAATACTTTTATCATATTTTTACAATGATTATTCAAAAGTATCATCTGAATCATTATAGCAATTTACTATGAACCCTATGTGTGTATTCTGTGTATATCAATATTTACTAGCCACTGTAGCACTAGAAAAAAAAGCATTTCTCTATTCATAAATCATTAACAGCAGCTTTTAAAATGAATGATTTTGCCAGAAAAGAATGACATATTAATTCAAATGGAAGGCTTAAGTACTATTTAATAATTAATTCTATAAAGTATCATTCATTTTGTGTAAGCTTAAAGCACTTGGAAGCTATGTAATATTTCCCAGGGATCTTGTTAAGTTTTATTGACGACAGTAGCTTTACGTTTGTCTGTGTAACGACCTCACAGTGCCGCGCCTTTTAAAGGCTGGTGAGCGTGTGGTAGCCCGGCTCACCTTTAAAACTTAAAAACATACAGGGGCATCATGTGACCACCGACCATCCTTACTCCACCCTGATGGCACGCCTCGCACCCAACAACAAAGCGCTTCAGGACTGCCCCCATCTCCAGGCAACCTCAGACATGAAAGGGCTTCACATAGCATTGCTCTGATGGGATGAGGCAGGAGCACCGGCCAATTTACTTGATTTGCCCCTTTGTACCTGCAACAGTAATTTCACAATTAAATATTAATGCATCTTTCTTTGTTTCAGGGGCCTTTAATGAATTGTGATTCACTGCAAACATCCAGAGAAGAGCTCAGAGTGCTGACCATAGAAGCTGTTAATGCAAAGTTTACCGCAGAGGACCTTCAAGAGAATACATTTACCCAAGTAAGTTCACCCGCCCCTCACCTGCTCCAGATTCATACTTTAACTGCAGAGTACAGTCTAGTACAGGGTACACACGGTCACCCCATTCAGGGTGTACCCCAACCTTGTGCCCCACAAGCGTGACCAGGACGGACAGTTGGAAGACAGACGGATGGAAAGAGGAAATAAAATAAAGTAAAATTATGCTTTATTCGCCATTTGCACGAGCATGAGTACAGCTGTGTTGGGATGCTTCTTTTGGCATATTCCATCTTGCTGTTCTTTGAGTCATGCATTAAGGGCCTCACTTAGGGCCCACTGGAGATGTGACTGTGACAGGGAGTGTGTGTAAAAAAAAAAGTAAAAAACGGATTTTAGCATAGTGTAAATAATGTGTCATTAAAATCAAACTTTGCTTGTGTTTTTGACAACAGAAACCTCATAAAGTGTTATACCAAGTTTTCTCTGTTCATATGGTGTTATTCTTTGAATATTAACTACGAAATTCTGAAAATAATCAGGGTATTTTAAAATAATATGAAATAATTATATTTCATATTTGATACTAGTCAGCTCAGAATTAAATTATTTCATTTTATAGCCATTATTTTTGTATTTATTAATTATACTTTATTTCATTATATTCCAGTTTTATTTTACATTTACTTCCAAATCATTCTGTAAGTACATACATACTTCAAAAAAACTTAATAGTGTATGATACTAAACTTCACGTCGGCAATGAATTGTCCTGATTTTATGTGATAAATGTATTTTATAAGCACACAACACATAAAAAATGACAGAATTCAGAAGTACCTTCAAATTTATTTGTTATGGTTCCCACTCAGGAAACCACTCACAGGATTGGAATTTATCACTTGCTGTTTACTCATATCAGATTCTGCTTAGTAATTAATCACCAAAGCGCTGCTGTACATTTCATACTCTTCATATATTGTTTCATGCAGAACTACATAAAAGCATATAACCTCTATTAGATTCATTTTTAATGCTTTATGCTGATTCATCAATTATTTCATTAATACGTTTAAAATGTCAAGTATGTATATCACACATAGCCATTATGTCACTTTATTCTTTAAATATTCTTTAAATAGTGCTAAAAATTACTGTGATTGAACAACAAAGAATATTGTGTATGAGAGCAACTGGACAAGCCGTTTGAGCAGGAACCTTTGGTGCTGTGGAGTGGACGTCGTTAGTCTGTAGATGTGCATTTGCTTCCACCTGCTGGTGAAGGGGGGGGTCGTTTTCCAAGAACCTATACAAAGTTAAATGAGTGCAATATGAAGTGTAATGCTCCAGCAGATATGGCTATGGCAGCATAAGTAGGAGGGAGAGGCAG
>JABFEA020000001.1:27931911-27959162 GCA_019775915.2 Cyphomyrus plagiostoma
GGCATTATGTTGTTTATTAATGTATTAAATGTAATGTTTCATGTAATAAATTAATGCTTATGTGTCTGACTTAACCTCAACAAACAAATCATAATATTACATTGGAATGTGATCCACTTACATTGTATTTACAGAATTTTTACAAATTACAATTTGGGACCCAGTGTGTGAAAACCAGGCCAAATCTAATTCTGAGATAAAGTTTGATTTTAGCCATTTATTTCACTGTGATTTCAGTTGTTGACATGGTTTTACTCAGTTAATATTAAATACATATATTTTTATTATTTTCATAGACTGTTCTTTATTTCATGTAGAAAACAGTAAATTACAAAAAAAAAATAAAATAAAATAAAATTAAAAATTAAAAATGACTCCAGTTAGGTTTTCACAGACTGGGTGACATTTTTAACATTATGATTATTTAGCAATTAATTAATTAATTAATATTGTTGATAATAATTATACTGTCATTACCATGTCTGCTTCGGGAGAGACTTGGGGTACGAAGAACTGTCTGACTGTGCTTTGATTTTTGTGAGCTCTGTCATTGCGGGAATGCTGCTCTCCGGAGGCATGTTGTCGCACGTCTGACAGACCACCATGAGCCACAGAGAACGCTCTCCGACAAATTGTGCAGTTGGCTTGATAACAATTAGCGCTAACACTCTGCAGCCAAGTATTTGTTTCCTCCCACTCTCTGCGGTATTTTTGCAGCCCCTTGCGTTTAAGCTCTGAAACTTTAAGACGCGGGGGGTTACCTGGAGAAGCATCTGCCATTTTTTCAATATTACTCTCTGCCAACACTTTGCAGACGCTACTTATACGACCCGCCCTCCTCACTGGACAGTTAAAAAGACCAATCAAACTAACGATGACATCAAGTATTACCCAATCAAAAGTAGGAAAGGAGGCATCTTCATAAAATGCGTGTGGGATGATTTGCATGAGACGCTGCTTTAAAAAAATGATTAAAAAATACGGGACAAAACCCGCGGTACATTGTCCGAGACATATCGAAATATTGGTGATTTTGCTTCGTCCCTTCACCGATGGGGGATGTTTCCGTTGTTTTGTCTGCGTCCTGTAGATCGCAACATACTCGAGTCCAGCTATATGGTGTACTGCGCATGCGCTTGCCTAAGAATGGGAAGCTTGTCGCGCGGTTATGACGTCACTAAATGCGTTTCTCTGCCCGTCGTTACGTTTGGGTTGTGGATTATATACCCACCATAATTATAGCCCAAGAAGCCATCGTTGAGTTTATTGTAGTTTATATCTACTTTACATCTTTAAACTGAGTGATGTCTTGGGTGAAGAGTGTTCCAAGCAGTGGGGATGATGTGTTTGATGAAGAGGAAGATGATCTCAGTCTCCAAAATAAAGAGTGGAGGACTAATATGGAGAAGCGTGCGAAGGTGCATTAGTAGTGTTTTTCTGTCAGCTGGGACATCTTTGCTAAATTTGTAAATGTATAGCAATCGGCACAGGGTTCGTTTTTTTTTTTTTTTTTACAACGTATCTTTTAAAATCTATTTTGTAATAAAATAACGTTTTCATCTGAGGATAATGTTTGAACGGGCAGTTATGTTGTGTGAATAAACATAGTTACATTTATAGACTGGTCCCAAGCGATCATGGAATGTGACGGTGCTCTCCTTGGGTTTTTCGTAAGGAAGGGTACCGAGATGGCGCGGACGCCGGTAAAGAGGCCTCCCTACAGCACGGGTTTAATGCCGGCTACAGGGAAGGAGCAGCGAAAATGGTCGCCATCGGACAGCTGAAAGGGATCGTGAGGTAAAAACGTGAAAGACCGTACTGCCTTAGCAAATGTCTGTGCGTTCCTACAATATTTAGGTGAATTCATTTCCATATACTTGGATCTATTTTTCCCCCTCAGTGTACTAAATGAGGTCCCGTCCGTGTACTACATTAAGACTCCTAGCAGCTGACATTCCTCTTTACAGAAGAATAGTGATACTTTACTAATCTCCGTGGGGAGGTTCACTTTTCACTTACTCCATCTTGCTTTCTATGAGACACGCATACAGGTGAAAGCAGGCATAGGGGTTTACAGCATAGGCCGGGTAAGCCGGCATGCAGCGTCCCTGGAGCTGGGTGCTAATGGCCTTACTTAAGATTCCCTATTACTATTCTGCTGAGACTTGAACCACTGACCTGTGCACACCCTCTTGTTTTATACTGTTGTTTTCTCCTTTTACATCTTTCTAACGTGCACTGCCTTTTGTAAATACTATTACTGATATTATAGCTTTAAATTTATGTCACTATTCTGTATATTGTGCATTATCCGCTGCATCGTCATACGACTATATTTCCATCACTTCGTCCAATCTGTATGTGTGTATATGTATGTATGAGTAGTTTGGGTCTGTGCAATACCTGTAATTGTGCGCACTAATTTTATTATTTATTGTGTTTGTTACAGTATTTTTTTTGTGTGTTTCTTTTCTTTTGCTTTTTATTTACTGGCTGTTGCAACAAGTAAATTTCCCCAGTATGGGATCAATAATGTCTATAAATCTAAATTTTTTTGTGTATTCTTTTTTTGATATGTTTGTGTATTACATGTTTCCTTTTTAGCACAATTGTGGAAGCAGGCGTGTGTAAAAATAAATGATTCACTACACGCATATAAGGAGTATGTTTATTTGACAAAAGCTAATTTTATGACTGGCTTTTGCATTCTTTAAAACAACCATGTGATAAAATGCAAAGGCTTAAACAGCCCCTTCATGCAGCTTGCATTGCTGTGCATTTATTCACACGTAAAGCATAGGGGGCGCTGTGTGGCTCAGTGCGTTAGGACATTGTGCCTGTAATCAGGTCCCAGGTCATTGTTAGGCTCTTGAGCAACTGAGAAAGTCAGCACTTTAGTTTGTCAAAAATGTACATTGCTTTGGATAAAAGCATCAGCTGTGAAAATAAAATGTAAAATGCAGAAACCTAAGCATTATAGCCGATTCCATGTCTGTCTTTGTCTCCATACCTACAGTGCCATGCAGTGCTGGTGTCAACAGCGGCAGCTGAACTCTCCATCGCTCAGGCAGCTCCTTCAGGACGTGGTGAAGCATGAGGAGGCAATGGTGAGGAACATGGAGATGGAGATGGCCAAGCTCCGTCCACAGGCCAATGTGAGGGATGTCACGGACCATATGGAGGACCTGGCTGTCCGGGGGGCTGACTGTGCATCTGAGGGAGGGGATTGCGATATGAAGGACTGTGGCAGGGATGAGGGTGCAGAGGAGGGAGACTTCTCCCTGCTATCTGTCTGTCGTAACCCCACGTGTGAGATGTTCAGCATGGAACAAAGGCTTTGGCAGCTAATGAAGACCTGTTTGGAACTGGTGGCTGAATTAGGGCTCCCTGAAGAACTGTCCCATCATATAAAGCAGTTGATGAGTACTTAGTTGTGTTGTGCTCATACACATTTGTCTGCTAAGCAGATGTCTTTATCTGTGCCAGCTGCAGTCAAATTTTTAATTGGAGTCGTCTGTTATATTAACTGTGTGAAATGTTAGTGAGCAGGACTGTCTGCATTGTTGGTCTTTGACTTTCACCACAATGGCAGGTGGGGGTGAAGGGATGGGTTTCGGAACACCAACCTGTTTCACCCTTCATTATTATTATTATTATTATATAAGGCTGTTCCTGTGCTCATGGAGCCTTATTTTAAGAGAGTTACTTGCTGTAAAATACTGGTTTCACTAATGCTGTGCAAATAACTGCTGCAATAAATAATTTTAATAACAATGAATTAATCTTTTCGAGAGGAAACATTAGAATGTGTTTACATTCTGAATCTACACAAGTAAATGAGGTTTTGGAATTCTGTTGATGTTTTTACATTCTTTTATGTTAAATACTATAGTAGGCTTGTGACAGTGACTTTTGATATTATGCTATGATACAGCAATTGTGTATTTTTTAAACCATATTCATTCATTTAATTGTTTACTTATTTACCAGCAAAGATGCATGACTTAAATACATCGTTTATTCCTTGTGCTTTTGAACACAGGCCAAAGTGACAGGTAACTTTTTAAAGGTATATTCAAGAATATGGCTATATTTTGTAATCAGCTAATTTTTAGTATGTGCTTCTGAGATGATTCCAAATGCAGCAAAATACAGCTGCAGTATTGTGACTTTTTCATGATCTTTATAAATATACAGGATTATTATTTTTAGTGATAGGGCTCAACTGTAGGACACAGATTGTTTAGCTACATCAAAGGTGAACGCTCAAGCCACTATATTGCTTTAGAAATCTCTTTGCTTTGACAATATGTTTTGTCTATAAGAAAATGTGTCCACAGATTTAGCGTACACAGTGCTGAAAAGAAACCATGGGTGATTTCGGGCGCCCCCACAACTCAAACTATTATGATTCCCCATAAACTGTCATGTAGGACAGTGTGCTCTGTGTTCCAAAAACACTGTCTAAATTAAACACTGTTAAATGTAGCCGATTTTGAGATATGTAACAAACTGCAGTTTACTCACAGCTGGGGAAGCATCGTGATGCAGTTCATGGCACTGTCCCTTCAGGTTTTAAGCTATACGGTCCTGTAGTGGGCATACTACAAATTAATAATTAATCTCCAGCCTCTCAGTTCTGTCTGGAACTTGGTTCTTCCTGTTGGCTGTCTTTTCGGTCCGTCTGCCTTTCTTCTGGTACTTTCCTGAGGTGTCTCGTTTCTTGCGGTGCTTTCTCTGTCCCCTGGCCTGCAGTCTCACTCTTCCCCATTCCTGCAGCTTCTGCATTCCTCCCGCTGCATTCCTCGTCGTAATACTCAGCTTGTCTCTGATGACCTTTAAAGGCGTAGACTGCCCTCTCCACACCCAGCTGCAGAATGCTTCCTCACAGTGCTAGCAGTGCTCTCAAACCTTTCTTTGCTGGTTTGGCATTGAAACTTTAAGATGGTGTGTTTATATATTTCAGAATAACAAGTTAAGGATCAGACTGTCCATTTTCTTTACTCTATTGGTCATTTTTACAGAAGATTATGCTTTTCAGGCTCCAAGTCCCCTTGTGACCCTTGTGGTGGATGGATGGATGGGCTATGCTTTGTTATTTTAATGATAGGTAGTTGATGATGTCACATGCTCAATGTCGCTGTCTTTACTAAACTGTTGTCAGGAATGCCAGGATGCACCTTGTGACCATTCAGCTTGTGAATAACAGTAATTGTTTGCGTGTCTAGGAGGTAATCACCTTCGTGAACTCTGAGAAATATTCTACAGTAACAACTAACAAGATTGTATCTGTTATTGAATGTAAACAACTCTGTTGGACCGTTTGCCCATGGCCTCAGAGGAATGTTGTGTGGGGACTCTTCTGTCTCTTTCTGCTGCTTTGTATCATCAGCTTTGCGCCTCTTTTTGTGTAGGTCTTTACGGCTTCATGGATACCGAGCCAATACACATTCTCTGGCTCTCTAACAGTAACTTTGGCAAAATGTGATGAATGGCATCATTTCTGACTCCAGACTATCACTGCTCATTTATTTCTGAATTTCATGCTATACCATACACTGAGCTCATCTTGGATTTAAAAAAATGGTTTCACACATTTGTTTACTTCTGTTTTATTATTCTCACTGGAGTGTATGTGTATCGTATTTCTGTAATATCAGAATCTCTCTCCCTTAGATGTTATGAGTGGTGTAGTTTCCTACAAGGGTTTGTGGTCAGACTGAACTTTCAGTGTTCTATCTTCATACTTCTCTTATGGAGTTTTTTCCTAAACACTGCTGGGATCTGTGCATAGCCTCCCGCCACACAACACAAACGCTGCTCTATCTGTCCAATCCTCCAGCCACTCATCCTGCCGACGGCCATGGGGGACCTGGAGTACCAGGCAGGGGAACAACTTTGCTTTTCTCTATCTTTGGTCTATAAGAGGAAACCAGCATATCACCTACCATGCTACCATTCTACCCTAATAAGAATAATAGTAAAATAATGTATTATTATGTTATGCTATTTAGTTGCAATACTGTAAAAACTGACCTCTATAATCTATATGATATAATATTAGTATTGAAAATGGATGGATGGATAATCACATTTACAGTGATCCAGATAGATAGATAGATACGCGACTGTAAAAAGTCGTTTTTCGAAGTACTCCGTCGTTGACGCCATTTCCCTTGGGTGGTCATGCTGTCACCGACTGTCGGTAGTCCGATAGCACAGGTTAATGAAAGTTAATTTACATAGGCTGAACTTAAAAGTCTGCAAAACACAGTGATTATTTCATATAAAGTGAAGTTCAGCGTGTCTTTCCCTCCCTGGGGCGGAATTAGAAACCCGTCGTTTCGCCGTGTCTCCTCGAAGTGAAAATGAAACTACGCAGCGCGCGACTCGTTTCCCCTCGTCTCCTGGTACCTTCCGCACCGATTTAAGGTAATTTACCCAATGTTCATGTTTGCTTTGATATTAACTTCGATCTATGTACCTACTCAAATTCTGATTTATGCAGAAACTCAGTTGTTCACGCAGCCTCGACTTGCAGTTGTTTTGTTTAGGTTAATCACAAAGACATGTTGCTAAACACGTTGTTTATTTCTGTCCGCGTTGTCTGGAGGAGGTTAATCTCGTAATTTTTATTTGTATGTAATTATATAAATACGTCCTACAATTCTGTACCCCCAACACGGATCAAAATAATGCATATCGCATTGTTACGTATTGACGACTCCTGGTTCAATTATAAAAGAATGTATGCGTTGACACTGTCAGATTTTACTATCTGTCATGATTAGTACTTGATCGCAAGTGTAAGTACGCGTATTAGTACTTTTTTAATGATAGAACGCGCGAGATGGTATTGGCTTTAAAAGTACTATATGACTATATGTGCGGTCTCGTAGAACACTCCCATATTATCATTTTCTCTTAATATCTAAAGAACAACTCTCAAGGTGAATTAGCTTCAAGTTGCTCTTTTAATTAAGTTACCGCCTGTAAGTTGTCTCCCTGTGTTAGGTGGTGTATGTGTGAGGGGCCTGGGGCCTTGAGCCTGACCGTATACCGATTTGTTCCCCTTTTCCAGAATCCCAAGTAATATCTCTGGAGATGCATTTGACTCACTCCTTCCTTTCATGGATGCCTTTGGTGTGCTTACCCATGTAAAAAAAGGTGTAACAAAATAATAAAACGATCCAGTTTGAAATGGGGAGCTGCTGTGGTCACCAGTTACAGTGTAAAGCGTCTGCTGATGAAGGGAAGAGTTTGCTCAACACAGACACAAACAGGAAGCAGACCAGTACTGAAAACATTAAAGAGGATGAACACAAGGATGGTGCATATGAAGAAGGGTGAATACATACATTGTGATTTTCTGATTTCCCTTTGTAAACCCTGTAGGAGATTTTCACCACTTTGCCTAAACAATGAAGCCTTTACATAGGCCGCTCATGCCAGTACTCTCTCACACGTCCTGGTACATGACTCACAGACAACAGTGGCCTGTGTTTTGGAAAGTGGAAGTTGTTTGTGGCTGTTTGCAAATTTATTTAAGTAATCATGGCATTTTGAAAGACATTTCGCCCACATATACTGGTAAATATGGTACCAGGGTAAGGACTGGCACTTCCCCAGAAATGTCATGACAGACACCTAGAATGTAGATTCTAAGCAGAATGATAAATCAGCCTTTAAACTCAGCAGCCTGGCTCAGTGTCCTTAACTACCATGTTACTTACCGATTTGTGTTTTTAGAGGTAAACTTGATTAGTGCACATACGATTTTGACATAACAGCCTTAAGGCTTATTTTAACTCTTACACTCGCCATGTTAAATATTTTTCAAAGATGTCTTACTTGGGAATATTTACAGTTCTTTTACAGTAGATACTCAAACCAGCTGATAAGATTTTCCTTGAAGATGACCCAGGCTGCTGTCATATTTGTATTAACAGAAGTTGTTCTATGAACTCGTTACTAGTTAGAGACGTCCAATTATTTAAGCTGTGCAACAGGGTACTTTCTTTTTTTTTTTGCAGATCTAGGAGGAGTCAGATCTTTGTTTTCTTTTCAGTACCAACTTTTTGATTAGTTTGCTATTTCTTGTGCTTCAGTTTGTAGTTTTTCCTTGAAATATAGCAAGGTTAATTAAATAATTTACTGACAGAAGTTTGTTGCAGTTTTTGTTAATTACAGCTTTAGTACAGTATATTGTGGAAATGAGAAGACTTTATAAAATATTAATGTTTAAAGTAATTGCTGATGTTGGGAGCAGTAGACATGTTATTTTAGTTGTAAGACACTGTGTCTAATGTCAGTAGTTTATGGAATTTGTTATTTTTTTTGCCTTTGCAATCTTCCAAATAATTCTCTCTCATGGTAGGAATCTCAAAATACCCAGCCAGCTGGACACGCCAATGAAGATAGAACGATGCGGTGTTGAAGAAGACCTGAATGAGTCCTCTCCAGAAACAGACATCAGTTATACAGATGACCCTAATCATGAAAATCACACACACAAGAACCAAAATGGAGATTCTGAGACAAGTAAAGGATGTGTTGAAAGCAAAGAATGCCCTATACCAGACCATATTAAGAGCTTGGCCACAAGTGTAGATGCTTGTGTTCAACAGGCAGGAAATGCACCTCTCCAGGACCTTCTCCATGATCCTGCAAGTGTACATGGAGAAGCTCTGTTCCCAACAGGCACAAATGTCTGGTCACACAAGACTGGGCATGAATGTAAAGATGAGAGGGGCCCTACATCTGGGAGTGGACACTTGGAGACACCATTTCTCATACTTGAAGTTCGACAGGACCTGATGGATACTCAGGGAGAAGCAGGTCTTTGTGAAAATGTACCTCATCTAAATGTCACTCGTACTCCTGGTCATGCTGCTCTCCTGCAAACTTACTCAGGGTAGGCCGATTGTTAGCTAGAGCTAATGACTATGGAGACTTGTAAATTTACCCATTCTAGAGTATAAACTAAAAAAAAAAACATATTTAATACATTTTCTAAAGGATCTAAAATCCCGATTGTCTGGAAATTTATTTTGAATGCAAATTGCAGCCATCTAGCAAAATAGCCACTTGGTCGCTCTAGGATGATGTCATCGATGCAAGAAAAAATTAATAGAAAAAAGGCCTTATTTTTTGGTAACTTTTTTTTTCCAGGAATGCTCACATGATGGATCTGGGGGTCACTGCTCCTGTGACTGATGGAAAATCACAAGAAAAAGGCAGCATTGGGCAGGACAGTTTGCTAGAACCTGCTGTGAAGTTGCCTAATGCAGTTACAAGGTCTGAGAACACCGGAGTAGATGAACAGAACTGTATAGTCAACTGCGCGAGTGAACTTCAGACACCAAAACTTGAAGAACAGGTTGAAACCTGTGAGAGGTGGGTACAGGAAAGCCATTTTACTGCCTCACAAGTAGGTGGCGCCATAGACCACCAATGACAGCATCTTTAAACCCAGATTGGGGGTGTACATACTTGTGGTTAAATTGCTTAAGCTAACAGATAGAGGACCACGACTAAATGACAATGTAAAGGTCATGGGAATTAATTTGTTGACTTGGAAATTTTAGCCAGTTGTTGGCTGACCTTGTTGTTTAAGTCTTTGTTGTTTAAGATTGTTAGATTTGTTAGGGCTGTGACTTTGTTGTGACCATAAATCTGGGTAGGAGTGGAAACTCTCCAAGCTCAAAATCATAAATCAAATTTGCATCAGTACCACCATTAGCAGTCCACCAGTTCATTAGCCTGTATAAACTAGCTTTTTCACAGTTTTTTCAGGTTTTCATGGTGGTTTCAAAAGTCAAAGTGAACTTTATTGTCATCTCTGTTACATACAAGTATACAGAGAGACGAGAAAACATAGCTCCAGCGTTACAGAGTATGCAGTGATGCAGTTAAAATGTATTCTATTGGGTTTGCCGGTCCTTCATTTCCCTTTAGCTTTCTGTATACAGGTTATACCTTTTGAAAGGCTGAGGTTCTCAAGCTGCAATCAGATGTTATAAATGACAAATTAGCTTGATGCCTTTTCATCACTGTTGGTGGCCTACAAGTTGCCAGGGGAAATTTTCACAAGCACCAAAGGGACTGTATGCTTACTTTTGCCTGTTACCCCTATATTAAGGGACAATATGTATACTATAAAGTTAAATTCAGCAGAATGTTTTCAACATATGACCCTGGCATATATATTGTTGATTTCCACGTTGATGCATTCTAGAAGAAAGCAGAAGTCAACAGAAAATATGTGGCACAGACAGTGCAAAAGACTATAGTCTGCATGAGATAACATAGCTTTAGTCAATAAAAAATATGGTGTATATTCACCATAACAGCCATTATGTTAAACAATATTATTAAACTCTTTTTCACTTATTTCTGATAGTTACTCAGGTGAAGAAGACTTGAATCGGCCTGTGGATCTGCAAGAAGTGACATGCCTGGATGACTTGGTGGCAGAGGAAGCTGAAGAGCAGAAATCGAGATCAGAAGAGGGAATAGAGGAGGAAAAGGAAGAAGGGACTTCAGCTGAGGAGACCCAGGCCAGTGCAAGGGGGGAGGAGCATAGCAGCCCGCCTGATGTCCAGGCTCAGGTTCCGGAAGAAGCCAAAGATGTAGACACCGATCCATCCGCAGAGGTGACAGCAGAAACTTTAGCAGCAGAGAGTGAAGACATCAGGTACGATTTGATCAGAGTCGGAAAATGTGTGTATATAGAAACAAATAGTTTTGACAACATTGTCTGACGTTGTGATTGTGTGCTCAGGTTAGACAGATAAATGGATACGTACAAGTCATGCACACCAAATGAGAGCTACAGTTGTAAGCAGGACAACTGGGAAATGGATAAACTATCATGACATCCACCTTTGAGGAATTGATTATATTATATAATGATGGTGTGTTAAAACATTAGAACATAAGAACTAAACGAGAAGAGGCCATTCGGCCCATCAAGTTCGCTTGGGGAGAACTTAACTAATAGCACAGAGTTGTTAAAATCTTATCTAGCTCTGATTTAAAGGAACCCAAGGATTCAGCTTGCACTACGTTATCAGGAAGACTATTCCATACTCTAACTACACACTGCGTAAAGATAGATAAGTGTCTTTCATAAAGCAACAATTCAATCTGTCTTGATCATTGCAAGTTTAAGTGACAATCATAATCTGTGCAACAACTTATCCATAGGTTAAATTTTTAAACCAAAAACTTTTTAGTATGTTTTGGTCTTTGGAATTCTCAACATGAAGCCACAATGAATGGTTCTTGATGTTGTGTATTAAAATGCTTGCTGCATTTGTTATCTCAAGGATAACCCTGGGGTAGCCAAAATATATGATAAAAGTATGTTTGGCCTGACATCCATTCATTCATTGGTCATTGTGTATTATGTTTGTTGGCATTGTTCTGAGCAGTGAAGAGGACTTGTACCGAGGAGAAGATGAAATTATACAAGAGAATATTAAAAAGATGGAACTACTTAGTCAGGTGGCCCGTGAGTCATTCTTTTTTATTTCTGTTTGAAGTAAGAAATGCTGCCTGAGTTCATTGAAATTAACACAGGCATTATTAGTAATGGATTAAAGCAAAGTGAAACAGTAGACTAGATAAATTGACCAGTCATGTTTTTGTTTGTAATATACAGCATTCATCATTCTGTGCCCTGTGAACATCTCCTGTCCTGCCTGCTTGTTATGCTCATTTTTTTCCTCCATTTGTATAACTGCCATGTATTGTATTTCTATATTACTGCATTACCTATCATGATCTGAATACTTCATCAGATTATCTGTATATTTCCAGTGTTTATTACTACCAGGCTAAGTGATATACAGATTAAATGTATATTAGTATAATTATCATCATCATCATCATCCTATGTTTGCCTCAATTACTCATTGTTCAACATAGATCAGTATGTCTTGGAATGTTATGAAACACCCTTTCGTTGCATTTTGTAAAGTAGTATTGTTCTTGGCCTGTGAATAATGAAACGTCTCATTTGAATTTAGCCCCAGAGGTACAAGACAAATGCAGCGTGAAAGCTGAGGTCGACGTTCTCACGTACAGTCAGCGCGAATGGAAGGGCAACACAGCCAAATGTTCCTTGATCAGAAAGGTAAGCCAAACAGCCTTAGCTGCTGATCCTCATGTTACAGGTGTCACTGTTTATGTGGGGGGGGCAGGGTCCCGAGCCTGATGCAAAACTGATGCAAAACCTCAGAGGCTGGAGTAACGTTTGACTGGTCTTCAGGGCTATGAGGTGGTGGCACAGAATTTTGGGGGCCTTCGCAGAGTCCGAGGAGATAACTACTGCGCCCTGAGAGCCACCCTCTTCCAAGTCCTCACCCAGATTGAAGAGCTTCCTGCCTGGATTCAGGAGGAAGACCTCACTGTGGTAGGTGCCAGTCATCATAGCACTGCCAAGTGAATTAACTGTGAATGGTATGTGGCTTGGCAGGGTAGGGACCTGTATTCATGTCCTTGGGTTATGAGGTCAGATCCCATCATATCGCCATTGGGCCCTTGAGCAAGGCCATTAACCCCATTTGCTGCAGGGACTGCTCTCTGATCCTTACTTGTATGTTGCATTGGAAACACACGGTAAAATAAATGTAAAATTCAACCAATAAATCAATAGCTACAATAGAAAGACGCTGCGGTTATCTTTTTGTATGTTTATTCCTATTTAATTTCAAATCTCCTTTGTAAAGGCTGAGGTCCTAGAACTTGCATGATTTGTCAAGACTGACATAGGTCTGATCAGTGATACCCGTATAAGATGTCGGGGAATAGATTTTACCTCATCCGTTTGACCTTTTATCTCGTTTTGTTAGATATAAGTGGTTTATTTTGCATTAAATTATTTGCTTCTTTTAAAGTGTGCTTTAGACCTTTAGACGATTAATCCAATTGTTTCATTGTGGCGTGTTTCCGTAAAGTCAGTATCTACTCTGTTTTTATTAGTTTGTCTTTCTGTTACCAGCACATTCCCACCACAACCTGAGAACATATCTTGGCTAGAAGCTGCATGTTTCTGTATTCACCCCTTACACTTCCTGTTAGCATCTTGGTTATAAAGGAAACCACAAAGCTACCATTGCCATTAGTGCTGCCAGTAAACAATGGCTGCTTTTGTTTTGAGGCACTGCTGAATGAGCCCACTGTACTACTGTCCCCCGGGCTAATCAGCTTTCCGTAATCGCCTTTGCCTCACACGTGCTGCCAGCAGCCTCTCACTGTGGCTTTTAGGTTTCCAGTGACGTGGGCGAGGAGACAAGGGAAGAGGGGCTGTGTCCTGGAGGCTGTGTGTAGCTCAGCAGGTCTGGGGTCTGTGCCCATGTCCAGAAGGTCATGGGTTTGTATCCCTTGGCTGGGAGAGTAACTATGACACCATTGGTTCTTTGAGCAGGGTTTGTAACCCCAAATGCCTCAAAGGAGTCAAAAAAAAGAGCTGAACCTGCACTCAGACCCCACACTTTCCTGGCCTGTGTATCTGGACAAAAGCATCTAATAAATAATGAATGTAAACTAAACATTGTTTTTCCAAGTTTCGAAGAGATTATACATGCTTAGACTTAAGTATGACGGGAGTGAAAATTTCGTGCAAATTTAGTGGTTGCTAAGTCAATTCTAATATATAATTCTAAGACAATTTCATTTGAGTCTCTGACAGAAATTAAGCAGGGTGCCACGGGTCTAACAATTCTGAGAGATTCTGAGAGAGCATCAGGCATAATGGACATTGCATAAAATAAATTATTGGATTGGTTTTTCATTCTTCATGATTTGCTCTCTGGCCCAGTAAATGCACCTTCCAAAGAGGCAGTAATTTTCAGTATATTTTTCGTTTATCTCCCTGCAATGCTTGGTGGATTTTTAGGGTTTGTTTTTGCTCTCTCAGCTGCCAGAGAAGGAGCTGGTCGGATCGTGGCGGTTTCCCCTGCAGTGCCGTGCGGCCGAAGCACTCAGCACCACAGAGCAGCTGACGCATGCTCTGAAGCTTCTCAGGGACACGGTATTGCCATGTCGCTGTCGGCCTTTGGCTTGCAATCACTCATTTCCAAAAGTACTAACAGTCATGACTGTGATGAGTTTATGAGAATGATCCAAATGCTCCCCTTTGTCTTAATTCTACATTAATTTAAGGATTCAATGTGTAAATATTTATGATTTGAAGTATTAAGTATTAATACTGTGATTAATTGCAATTAATCAAAGAAGTTATGCGATTATTTGGTTGATTTTTTTTTCCCCTTTTAGAGTAGTTTTTAATCGATTCACTGTTCCCTCAAGTCAGTGGGTCAGACAGCTGAAATGAATGAGCTATGGAAAATTGGATGGATGGGAGGGAGAGGTCTCCATGAGTCTGACTTTAGGCCTTGAACCCAAGATCATGATATAAACTCTGTTAGTCAAACATAATTATTAATGATAAAAATAACTGATCCACTATTCACTGATCTCAAAATATTTTAGTATATGTAACCCATAAACTTAATATCATACCCTTGAAATAAAAATAACAAATAGGCAATACATAATATGTTTATTGAATCTGTATACAGTAGCATGTATAATATTCTTAACAATGTTTATTAATTAGAGAAAAATTTGTCAAGGGTCATTTAAACACTTTCTTTTCAGTATAGATTCTGCGATAATCTTATTCTCTATACCACGACAAGCAAGCAAGCTTTGCTTAAGATCCAAAACCATATCCGTTATTTCGTGTTCCATTGATTCTAAATAACTAAATATTCTGTTACATTTTCTGCTAAGTGCTTTGGCTATGATATTATTGGTGTTAATGGAAATTCACTTTTGATTACAATCTTCCATCTTAGTTATTATTGCTGTCTGATTATGCGTACATTGCATACTTAGAGATATATCTTTGCTCACAGCACGAATCATTGCTTCTGGCAGTATAGACTATTTCGACAACTCACTAAAGTCTAGTTCTGTTCCAGTCTTACTTTTACTCTCGCCACGTTTAAATCTGTTATGTCAAGTTTAACATATAAAGTAGTCACTGTCTTTTTCTTTATTTCACTCGCCATTGTGGCATCACTCAATCTTAGATATAGTTAAGTGGGCAAATATTTGAGTTTAAAGAAAACAGTTGGTTTGCAATAGACTTAATAAACTCACGCACTTTCAATACATTTACTGTGTGTTGACCAAATAGGTTGTTATCGCCTCCTCCTCATGTTATGTAATTGTTGCGTATCACCGTGTCTGTACATTAGAGTATCACCTTCATTTCCTTGGTAACGTCCTGCACGTCTGTTTCTCCTTGGTCACGTGTCCTCGGCGCGGTGTGCAGTTCCAGGAGGCAGCGCAGGTGGGTGACGCTGAGGAGAGGCAGAAGATCTGCGAGCAGGTCTTCCAGGGCGGCGAGAAGGAGTATGGGCTGCTGGAGGCGCTGAAGCTGCTGATGCTGCGGGCAGCGGTGGAGCTGCATGCTAGCATGCAACGTGGCGACGACGTGCCCATCTTCTGCTGGCTGCTCTTCGCACGCGACACCTCCGGGAACCCAAGCACATTCCTTGCCAACCACCTGAGCCACGTGGGTTCCACTGGGGGTCTGGAACAGGTGAGCTCTACAGCGCCCTCATCTGTAAGCCACTACATTTCAGGCCCAGAGAGTAAAAGTCCAGCCTGGGATTTTGTTTCAACCAATCAGTTGAATACTCTGTGACTGTGACTTTTTATGCTGGTTGGTTGAAACAAAATCCCAGTCTGAATTTTTAATCTCTGGACTTGAACTACCCAACTCTGTTGATTACTGACCTAATGCATTTTCTTTAAGTTTTTTTTTTTTTTTTTTTTTACTTTTTACTCCATTAGTTGAGATGTGCTGCTGTTCTGTTACTCATTAATTTGTTTACAGGACTATTACACACTGAGTATATGTCTAGCTGGATTCTTACACACTATAAACCTCTATGCTTTATCCGGCTGTTGCAGTCATTCTCCAGGGGGCGCCACTCCAGCCACCTTCTATAAGGAAGCTGCGAGTCAGGCTACACTAAGCTCATCGATTCCATGTACGACACTGTCAATTTATCACAAGTCATGTGCATTTCTGCTGGATCTTCTGACATACAGCATTAGATGTGCTCTGTATGCCTTGTGACTCACTCTCAGATAACTGAACTGTTTTTATATCTTCTGTATATCTATCTATTGCTTTTTAATTGCTAACACAATAATTAATGATGCATTGCACACTTTGGTGAAATGGTATGGGTGGGAAAACACCAAATCACCAAATAATACATCTTCATGATAATCTTTTAATCTTGCGAGAAGGGTAGGCCAGTGGTTTATCTAGTCATAATGGTCTGTCCAGAAGCTAACCGGCAAAAAAAAATCCCCTTGATGATTAATGCATATGAAAACACGGTCTGCTAACTGTCAATTAGCCTCCCCATGGAAAATCCCATCTTTGTTGACTGAGATTTAAGACTGTGCCAGGAACCCAATTCAGTTGGTTAAATGCTTAAGTTTGTTGGATTTTAAAAGATATTTAATAGCATGGCGTCTGGGCTTTTGGTCATACTGTAATCAGTAATAATAACAGAAATAACCAACAGCCCGCATGGTCTAATCACTGCGACATTCAAAAAAAAAAAAAAAATCAGAATACTTTAAGATTAGCTGAAAATGGAAGAGAACATTTTAAAGTAATTATCAAAAATGTATGAAAGTAAAAGTGAAGCAGCCCAATGTAGATGACAAAACTGTTAAACACATATCTATTTTATTTTTGTTATGTATAGCTCTAGGGATTCTAGCAATTATATTCAAATTTCCAGTCTTCAGGTTTTGTTACATTTTCCACTGGGGATTTTTTTCTTTTTTTTTTTTTTCGCTTTACATGGCAATGGGCAGAAGCAAAGGGAGAATCTAGTCAGTGCATGTGTATGTATTGAGTCATAACAAGCGTAGAATTTAGTTACAAGACCCTACATTATAAACATCATAAACATGTTATAAACACTATCAAATACATCTTAACACTTCTCACATCCTCATGATACATCAAAAATCATTGCATCCTGCCTTGTTAAAGGTCCACCCCATTTGCAATTACAGCACACATCCTGGGTACAAGCTGTCAATAGAATCTTTGGGCCTGTTGACCAAAGAAAAAAGAAAAGAAAAGAAAAAAAAAAACGCTCATTGGCTGCTGGGAAAAGGAATCAATCACAAAAAATGTTCAGTGCATATAGAACTGGTGAAGAAACAAAAGCACTTTCTCCTGCGTAGGTGGAGATGTTTCTGCTGGGGTACACCCTGCAAAGGACCATCCAAGTGTACCGTCTCTATAAAGTGGACACAGAAGAGTTTGTGACCTACTATCCTGATGACCACAAAGACGACTGGCCCTGTGTGTGTCTTGTCACTGAGGATGATCGTCACTACAATGTTCCTGTGAACAAACTGGCAGAACCCGAAATCCCAGAAGCCCACGTAACATCCTGATTCGAGCAAGGCAGCCCCACGGAGGACCAAGCTCTGAAGGAATACCCCCAAGCAGCTGACACTTACCATCATCTGCTCAAAATATAATTCTCAAGCAAGTATCCATTATAGAATGCATAAGTGCTATTTGTTCTCTGCACCAATAAGGCAGAGGTCACACCAGCTTCCTTTAGCTTGTTTATCCAAAGCATCGGAAACATAATTTATTTTTCCAAGACAGAAATGCAAGTCTTTGAACTGACATCTATGGCAGATGACTGCAAAAATACCAAAGATGATTACAGGGGGAATCCAATGATGATTTTCTAAATTAATTCACTCAAACCAGCAGTAGCCAGCCTCCAAAATTAACATGTATAAGAAACAGCCCTATACTGAAATTTAACTACTGTTGTACTCCATACAAAATGTATATGGAAGAGAATATACAGTGAAATCTGACAAATCAACACCAATATGCCTATTTTGCCCCCCATTTGTGTTGTTTATGTGAAATTACAACAGTTCAGTCTCTGGTTTCTTATTGTACATCTCAGGCTGTCCAGATTAAAAACTGCCAGCAACAACCTATAGAGAGTAATGGAGCTGCCCCACCATTAGGTCAAGGCAGACAAACTATATAACGGCAAATATATATTTTTATAACTTTTCAGTTTTGGGTTTTCAGTGTAATGAATACACATTGGCTTCAGCAATAAATATAGACAAACATTTATTAACTAAACATTGTTCTTATATATGTGTTTGAACTGGGGTGTACCTGTCTCATTACTGAAATAAAATATTTATTTTTGTGCTTTGTATGTGATAGTAATTATATAATATATTAACCATCTGAAAATAAGACATATAAGTACAAATGATCCACAATAGGGCTTTTCTCATTTGGTTTCGGTATTTCAACATAAGTCAGGGAGTTTGGCGATATTTTCCAACCCACAGGGATGTTCAGACTAATAACAATAACATTAATAATAAATACAACAGAAGCACAGTGTATGAATGCTTGTACATGCTGAACTCGTGAATCTTTCCTGGCATAAAAGAAACTGTAAATTAGCATGCAAGTCATGGAGACATGACTCATCTCAAGCTCAGTTCCCAGACGCAAAGGAAAACTTGTTGTGAACAGACATTTAAGCTTGATTTTCCAAGCTATCACAATCAGGCCTCACAAATACTATGTATCACCCATACAAAATAAACTAGAAACATTGTATTTGCACAATGAAATGAAATGGAAAAGAAACCCTTAAATGTCACCAAAGCACCAACTCAGCAGTCAAATGCAATTAAAACAATTATTTCCATTTCACACTCAGCACAATATAATGACCTTTTTTTAAATCTACTCTTAGTGTGATGAAAGCCAAAATGTTTAATGGGGCAGAAAAGAGTTCTGCACCTTAATGACAAACACAAAGCCCAAATCTTTCAATGAAGACCCCAGTCCATTTCTTCTTTGTCTCCCCATACATTCAACAAAAAGCCACAGAATTCACCAAGAAATCACGGCCGACACACGTGTTACACGTTTCAAACCGTTTGCTGAACGTGGGACAGCAGCACAAAGGAGGGGAATTTTTGACATCGCGGTTGTGGACGTAAAATGTTGCTCTACTACAGGCCTGTCCACTGCCGGGACCCACAAGGCGGGTCATCTTGGCATATGGAAGACCTGTGCTGGGTCAGCCAGAGGGACGTTTGGGGCTGGCGAACCACTGAAAGCCATCTCGGTAAGCAGAAAGACCCCCCAGCCTTCCCATCACCTTCCACCTCTGTGCTGTAGCTCCTCATTCGTCCTCCTCTTCCCTTATTTCCACAATGTCCTCCATCTGTCTCCAAGATCCCACTTCGTTCATAGGAGGCAAGTTCTCGCCCTCTGCTGCCATATCATCATCCGTTTCTTTGTTTTTCTTCTAAAAAAAGATGCCAGAGTGGTTAACCAGCTCCTTCAATGTCCAAACGTACTGAATTAATGTTAGTGATTTTAGTAGACTTGATAAATTCATTTGGAATCTCAGCCATAGTTGGTCATTACTGGTCCTGGGAATATCTTGTCCAAATAATGCTTTCCTGTCCTCTGCATAAGCTCTTAATATAGAAAAATATATGTGACAAGTGAGAGTCTGTTTCGAATTGAGTCGATATAAGAGTCGGCATAGGTGGTCAGCACAGGGAACATCCTATACGGACAAACATGCCTGTGTAATATGTTTTGATAAAAAAAAAAAAACAGTGTGTGTCTTGAGAGCCCAGACCTAAAATGGGATTATAAGGGATTATAGCCCCCAGTTGTCTTGGGAACATTGGGAGACCCTCCCTGAATTAGCTATAGTCCATGGCCTTGGATAGATAGATCTGTTACGCCTACTAAATACGCTCTCACTGTGATGCTAACCAGGAAAAGATGGACGAGGGGGACTTTTTACGGAATATGTTGCCGTTAAATTATGATATTGTGCCAGTCAAAGTGTGTTATTTTAGCCTTTTCAATATCTCTTCTACAACAGTTGTTTGCCATATACACTTTTACAAAATAACATTTTGTACAAATCAACATTTTCAATATTAATTGCATTAAAAGGATATTCAAGTAATAATGTTATCGTGCTGACATTGACAGAACCTTTTGTTAAAACATGGAAACATTCCATTAACGTTACAGTAAGAATATTCTCTGCACACTGAGATGACTATCACACAACGTTGGCTAAAATTCTGGGAATGTTCCCTGTCAGTTGGGTACTAGCTTATGTTTAGCTAGTCAGTACCTCATAAAATCAAGATCCTGATCAAATATAGTCTTACTACCCATATAAATAGCTTTAAACATTTTCTTTGACAGTGTTTCATACAGTACTGTACATTGCTTACAACAGGATTATTCAAATCATGGTCCTCAAGGTCCAAGCACTGCTGATTTTCTACCCTTCCTTTACCTGTGAACCAGATATGAAGCCTCTGGCAAATCAGAATCAGTAATTATTAAACTACGTACCTTGGAGTTCTGAAAACAAGGCCTGGATCTAGAATCGAGGGCCAGATTTGAAGAGCCCTGGCTTAGAATAAACACTGCTAAATTAATATGCTAACATTAGCTAAATAAGTGTAAACGTGAACAGCTGGGTTAAATGTAGCATTCGTTCCACTTGCTGTTCCATGTGTTCTGTTGTCTGTCTCCTCATACCGATGCGGCCGGTTGCTCCTCACCTGCTTCTGGTAGACATAACAAGCTGCCACCGCAACCATCGTGGACTCGCCCAAGAAGCCAGCGAGCAGAGAGCCCACTCCCAGCGTGGCCCCATGCACCCTACAACACAAAGCAGCCCCCTTCAGTGCCCTACGCTCTACCTTCAATGATCTATGCCCTACCTTCAGTGCCCTACGCTCTACCTTTAGGAACGTATTGAATGTTCCAGCGGTATCCTGCAGTATTACATCACTTTCACATTAGTAAATTGATGAATTCCTGCTTGTTTATAACACGTTTCATGGTAGCCATGTGGGGCATGGAACACAAATGTTTGTGCTCATGTATCTTTATATGGTGAGATGACAGTGAAGAATCTTGAATCCTGACAGCTTAACAGAGGTAACCGATTACAGCTATGGGTAATTATTCTGCATATTTCATTAAGTGTTTGAATAAAGACCAACTTGAATTTAATTTTCTTTCCGTGATGATTTGAACAGATTTATAGACGAACCTTAGATTGTCCCACTACCCAGTGCATCTTGCGATTGGCCCGAGACTCACTGATCCTGTACTGGATAAGCACTTATGGATGGATGGATATATGGGTGACATGGAAACACCGTGCTTCCTGAAAACTTCCGTTTGTGCAACAGCGAGATCACCACACAGTTTTAATTCTGATTTAGTCCTTAATACATCATATACTCATTTACCCACTGAAGAATAAATCACATTTACTCCCTAAAATAACAATTAGCCAGAAACACTCTGCTACACCCTCTGTTCCACTCACAACACACCATTGAACTGAATCTAAGACGTCCCACACACTTTGTACTTTTTATGGTGTTTGCATTTTATGTACATTGTCCGTCTGTAAATAAGATGTCTTTTATATCGTATTTAATCTGTACTGTTTTGTTCTATGGTATTGTAATGTACTGGAGAGACACCAACTGCTGGAAACCAATTCCTTGTGTGAGCCACATGCACAGTTGGCCAATAAACCCGATTCTGATTCTGAAACACACCACTCTCAATGAAATACATCTATTTCTTCATCACCATAGAATTCCCAAGATCTTTCATAATGTCACAGGTTCATTGCCACCACAGGAACGTTCATATCTATTATTTAAGCAACTGTGAATAATTCAGCTTTACGGCATTTAACAGCTCCAGCATCACGGCTACCAGCATTCAAACAGCTATGGGGAAGTTCTGCTATTGCCCTTTAATCATGTTTATTAACACAGTTCATTAACGAGAGCAAACCTAATGCTGTTAATCAGACAATAGGGCACTGTGTTCATGCAACAAGCAGGATCAAATGCAGACTTCTGCTTTCAGAAGCAAGCTGAGATTATTTATAAAAGAAAAATGAATATTATGACTGCAGCAAAATGTAATGTCACATTTATACATACATTTAAAAATATTTTTTACTTTTAATGTCTTGGTAGCACATTTTACTATAGTAGTAGGTTCCATGATCTTATTTCTCTCATAAGTGCAGAACCCATTCCAACCTTTTTGGGTTTGACATAGGGTTAAGATATGGGCTAAGGTTCTGCATAAGTTTAAATGACAGGATGCAGGACAGTTTTATTCATTTAAATACAAATGTATTACACGTCACAACAGTCAGATTATGCGGGAAATTCATATAATTCAACATAAGATAAGGGTTATGCAGTTTAATTGTATAAAGTGTAGTGCTCATAATCTTTATTTAAGTGTTTTGTGTTCTGTTGTGTATATACAGGCGGGGCCACAGGTACACTGGCCCCAGCTGAAAGTGGACTGACCCTTGGAATGTCCCCCCTCAGATGTCCCCCCTGTCATAAAGTCACCAGCTTAACCTCATAGGCTTGAATGGGATTCCCCCAAATTGATCAGTTGGGGAGGGGGGGGGGCACAGGTGTAGATATGAAAACATACCCCAGGTAGGGCAGCACGATGAGGCTGGTGATGAGCACGACAATGCGCAGCACCGAGCTGGGGGCCAGCACCGATGTTTTCTTCAGCGTCATGAGCCAGCCGGTGAGATGGGCCCTCACGGTCACTGCATGGGCACAGGGGACCGGCCAGGTTAAAGTGTGGACCAGTCACATCATGCCAGCACAGCCAAATACAGGCAGCGGTTTAGGACAAATTAGAGCAGGGAGATCCAGAGTGGGGCCAGCAGACTGTAGAATACTGTGAGTAAAATTCATGCAAGGTCCTTCACATGTTTCCACCAGTGTGGGACAGACGACTGACAGACAATAAACTTGGAAAGACTTTTACGTAACGCAGCTTGAGATTGCCACCTTTTACTTAAACACGCCCAATCCTTATTTACATGACATTTATTTATAATGGACTCCTTTATTTTAATATCTATGGCTTGTCAAAATTATTCTCAATAAAAGCTGAATGATTGATCACTAAGTATAAGGTGGTGTCTTTAGAATAATTTAATACCCTTTACCCAATCTCATATATGACCAATGACTAAACAATGTCAGTCAAAAAGAATATATGAAGTCGTCATTATACATAGAAGTGATACAATTATCTGTTATATGGCTTCCATGGCTAAAAGGTCCCATTTTGCCATGCCCCACCCTCCCAAATATGGGCGGCAGGATCATACCAGGCAGAGGGAAGAAGGAAAAGATTCTCAAGGGGGCGACGCAAAGCTCAGCAAATGCAAAGTCCACTTCGATGATGTCCACCAGGATCTTCTCAGAGACGTGAGGAGTCCAAAACACCACAAAGCACAGCTTGGAACATACAAAACAGATCATCACAAACCTTGTTACAGGGAGACTCTCTCAATAGGAACTGGCAGAGTATGATAGATATTAAAAGCCCCACCTGCTACCAGAGACAGAATCAAATGCTTCCCAAGACTGCAGAATTGAACAGCACACAAGAGGGACTCGCACATGAATTAGCACAGTTACTCGGGCATAAACGATAACACCAGGGTTAATAGGCTACAGTTCATGTACTCTGTCAACCGTCTTTATTAACTCAAGGACTTTGGTGTGGAATCCTGCTGCTCTGTAGTATCTGCCATCAGAAATAAATGCCAGGTTCTGAAGTTTATAAGTTACCAGAGGAAAAAAAAAAGCACAATAAATGATTACTTAAACTAACACAATCCGGGCTGTGAATATAATGTTCTCTCGTTCTCCTGCTTGGCCTTATTCTTAAGAGAAAATTACTCTTAAAGGAAAGAGAGAAACTGGACAAAAGAGGATATTTAAGACCAGAAGGACATCAGCAGGCCCTTTAAAAATGTGCCTGAGCTGCATGTGTGGTTGGCAGATGACCCAGCTGTTTGGTTATATAACACCGTACACGGTGTACACTGTACATCTCAGTGTATTTTTCCTTTTTGTCTTCTGTAACCGGCCTCAAGAATCGGCCCTTTGCAAAAAAAACAAAAAACGACAACAACAGTTATCTCTAGTGCCTTGGGAATGTCCACATGAAACACCGAAAAGCAGATGCGGTCCACTGGCCACGAAAAGCGGGAAAAAATTTCAACATACAATCAACCGCCATTACTCCAGTTCAGTACGTAAGTTCAGATGACCAGTGGACTTTGCACGTCTGCGGGGTTGTGTGTGACTAACCTAGAGCATGATTAATTTTTTTTCTATTTGCATAAAAGAGGACCGATAAGCAATGTTACAGTAAATATTCAACCAAGCAACAAACTTTTACGAAGGCAAAGACATTATATGTCGGTCTGAATGTCATTACTGCTCATTTATCTAAAAAAATGTAGCCAGCATCTGAGTTTTAGCTACTTTATTTAGACTGGTAATAGATGATTTGTTTTACATTTTGGTTACAAAGCCAGTGAAAGTTAAACTTAGTGCCTCCACTTTATTATTCCTTTGGCAAATAGGGCTTTTACATTATTATTATTTGTGAATAATCTTCCCATTATTTTTTTCAAATGGTAGAAAAAAAAATTTAACGCTATGCTACAGGCTAAAGGTGTGCTAAGACAAGGAAATCCCTATAGCAGTTAGCATCGGGAGTCACCACAGCAGAGATGCAGTGTGGAATCAATGGAATCCGCTGCACTGTCTGCGTGTGTGTCTGTGTACTTATGTGTATGAAAACAAACAGTGATTTCTTTGGTTGCGTTGAAATGTAATGCCAGTCATTCTGCAGCTCATCACATGGGCATACCCGAAAACAGGATGCCCATCTCGTTTGCTCTGGCACTCCCTCACTCTGCATGTATAAATCACGACTGTCTTTGTGCATTTTCATTTCCCACGAAAGCTTCCAGTCCTTCCTGCTACATGCACAGATTTCTAATAATAACATTCAGTTTGGAGAGATTATGAGTTTTAAGGTGGTAATGGAACCTGTGTCTACAATGAAGTGAGCCATTTACATTTTATCACAAGGACCTTTTCCAGTCTAAAAATTCCAAGCTGATAATAATTTGACTGCTGGGACACCCACATATTTCCTGCCCACTGCAAGAATTCTGTCATCAAACTACCAGTCTTCTGGGTTTGTCTGTGAGGTGAACCTGTGTCACAGTGTGTTTTTTCCTTCATTGCGGCTAACTGCACTTTCACACACAATAACGTGAGTGGAACCCGCGTCCAGGGACTTTCGCTCCAGTGTGTGTGTGGGCTACAAGCGAAGCTGTTTGCTTTTTGCTTTCTGCCGGGACCCCGTTTGTTACTCTGATGGCGGAGCAGCGGCAGCAGAGATGGTAAAGCGAGGCCCTGGTGGGGTGAAGTCGGCCGCGACTGCCTGCCACTTCTGACAGATGACGTTATTCAGCCGGAACAGCTTCCAGTACAGGAGACAGTTCTCCTTCAATCTTATCAGTTCACCGTTTACGTGTCCAAAGAACAGGATCAAGAGCTGCAGTCTCTTAAACAGTGACCTGTGGTACTATCAAAGGCAGTCATGCACCATCCTGTTATGGGACTCCGCTACACTGCTCTTACCGTGACGGAAATCGCCAGGCAGACGAAAGTGAACTTCTTGATGTGTGATTTGGTTACCATGGTGCTGCTGCTGGTCATCTTGTTACTGGGATTGTTCTGGACCACAGACAAAGCACATAATGAAGACGAAGCATGTAACAATACTGATTATTAATTTTGAATAATTGAAAAGTTTTCATGTTTCCATACATAAGTCAAAAATACAATTTGCAAACTACTTAATTAAGCTCCTATCTCTTAATCCTGACCCAACATGAGACATGAAGTTAATTCATGCACAGAACTAAACCTCTGCTTAAATCTTTCTTTAACACTGAGCCAAAACGTGAAATACTTTTATACTTTGACCATTGAAATTCAGCGTACCATGATTATGACATAACATCACACCCCTGGCTATGCAGAAAATAAGTCCTGACAGATAACATTATCACTTTGTTGCAGCTACTGGGCCAATCCTATATAAAACACCGCCCAGGCTGAAAATGTCACCTCCATAACCAGAGTCAATCATTATGTCCAAAGTGATGAATTCATTCAGCATAGAAAAGAAGGTAAAGGGAAGATTAGTTCCTCACCTTGTCAAAGGCTGGATAAACCGCCCGCAATTCTGTCAACCAGCCGTAGGGCATGTGACCCACTGGGTATGTGGCCGTTAACACAGCAACAGCCTAAAACACACACACACACACATTATTTCACAGGGACTTGTGGATGGGGCGCCGATCGATTGCTAAGAACACTCACACACCATTCATTCAAACAGTGTTGGGGGGATTACCTGGAGGAAACCCCATGACGACATGGGGAAGAACATGCAAACTCCACACACATAAAAAGGACCCTGACAGAGACTCAAACCCAGGACCCAGAGGTTTCAGGCAACAGTGATAACCACTGCAACACCATGCTGCCCACGCAGACACATGCTGAGGTTCACTGGAGATGCCAAATATGACGGGTTGATGCCCAATTCTGGATTATGTGCCCATAGTTTCCTGCACCCGGAATATTACAAGTACTAATGCGCTGCCCCACTTTCTAGTAGTTTTCCAGTTTAATTCATTCCTTCTCCGGCATGATTCATCTGCTCGCTTTGAGGAGAGCGGACGTCTATTTGATCTGAATGACGAGGCTCGTACTGGCCTATTATTAACCAACAAGCATCCAGCGGTTTCAGACAAAAGCTCTTTTGCAGACCGTGACGGATACTGAGCTCCCCTGGTGTTCAATTCCTCTGAAACTGGGCCAGACATTAATAGGATTTACTCTTTCATATGTACAGGTGGGAGTAAATATGACATCATCCGCGTGCGCATAATAATGGAACCCATATCAACCACCGCACTCGCCAAATGTAATCAGCCACGAATTAATTTATGTGGAGAAACAAAACCTCTTTCACATACTCTATTTGCTTAACAAAACGTGCCAATCATGTGTTTCGCAAGTAGGGATGGGAATCGAAAACCGGTTCTTGTTGAGAACCGGTTCCCACTGTTTCAATTCCTTGGAATTGTTTGCCATTTTTGCAAACGATTCGCCTATCGATTCCAATC
>JABFEA020000001.1:28033468-28058936 GCA_019775915.2 Cyphomyrus plagiostoma
GGAATGGAAGGAGTTTTTTTCACAATGTCATATTCAAAGTACATTTGCCTCATCTGTCAATCTACCGCTGCTATACCAAAGAAGGGAAATGTAGAGCGGTATTTTTGGACTGTTCATAAAAAACTATGACATTAACTTCCTTCCGAAAAGTGAGCTGAGAAAGAGAAAGGTGAAAGAACTAAAATCCCACTTCATTTAAAAATGCTTTCTTTAAATTCTTTAAATATATGTGTAGTATTTTTATAGTAGGTAAATCATTTTGACTTGGTCATTTATAAGTAGCTTGCAAGCTGAATTCTCACATTTTCCATTTCTTCATGTATTACCCCTGTAAGGTGCCAGTCCCTGACCAATCGGTAGCAAGCACGTGATGACCAGCGGGTACATACCCTTTACGTTTTCAGTGCTGTTAATGCTGTAGTGTTTTCACTTTTGCTGGTGTGTTTTTGAATTTGCTGGCGTGTTTTCGCTTTTGCTGGTGTGTTTTCGCTTTTGCTGGTGTGTTTTCGCTTTTGCTGGTGTGTTTTCGAATTTGCTGGTGTGTTTTCGCTTTTGCTGGTGTGTTTTTGTTTTTGCTGGTGTGTTTTTGTTTTTTGCTGGTGTGTTTTCGCTTTTGCTGGTGTGTTTTCGCTTTTGCTGGTGTGTTTTCTGTTTTTGCTGGTGTGTTTTTTTTTGCTGGTGTGTTTTTGAATTTGCTGGTGTGTTTTTGAATTTGCTGGTGTGTTTTTGCTTTTGCTGGTGTGTTTTGCCCTTCAGGGCTTCCGTAATCAAGAGTTTTTTTCACCAGCCGCCACTGCGTGGATGCCTCCTGGGCGGCTACCCAGAGAGGTTTCTGTGCATGTCCTACAGGGAGGAGGCCCCGGGGCAGACCCAGGGCGTGCTGGAGGGATTATATCTCTCGGCTGGCCTAAGAACACCTCGGCGAGGAGCTGGTAGAGGTAGCTGGGGAGAGGGAGGTCTGGGTATCTCTCCTGAAGCTGCCCCTAGCCCTGTGACCCGAACCCCAGCCAAACGGATGGTGATGGATGGATGGACAATTATTAATTAATCAATTAATTAATAATGAATTATTATGTATTTTATTATTATCCATCCATCCAATTATTTATTGTCCATCCAATTATTTAGCTATAGATACGTCTAAACACAAACAGGTTTATCTTGATTTTATGGCTACATTTCCTTAAACCTTGTCTAAAATTTTCATAAACAACATGCAAATATCTGAATTGTTTGACATTGTGATTCTGTTTGTTTTCCTGGGAAAAGGCAGGTTCTTTGTCTGTTTTGTGTGCACATTATAATGATGAATAGTGTAGTTCAGCTGAAAGCAAAATTTTTCTGGAGACATTTTTGGTTTTGCTTCTGTTTATTTGAGTGCTTGTGACTGGAGGCAGATTTGAATGGACTCAATTAAGGTGAAAGACTGAAGATGGAGGCAGCCATGGTGTTCCTGCCCCAGACTGGGTTATGATGTCATCTGCACGGGTTAACAGACAGCAGATTATAGTTGGCTGTGTTTCTGCCCTCCTGATAAGTAGCAGGAGTAGAGGATTCCCATTCTCACTCCCACTCTCACTTGCATTCTCACTCGCACTCTCACTTCACTTGGTGCTCTTACAGCTGCCTGTTGTTTTGTCCTATCTGTTTGTTTGGATGATTCAGCATACATCCATCTGTTATAGATGTCCAATATCTCATAGTATTGTGATGCATATGCAAATATATATGTATTATTTAATTGCCTCGTGGTCTTTTATTATAAGGTGAATAACATAGCTAAAATAGACACAAATATACTAAAAGCACGTGTGTTCGGAGTTTTTACTGTCTGTCTGTCTGCCTGCCTGCCTGCCTGCCTGTCTGTCTGCCTGCCTGTATGTCTGTCTGCCTGCCTACCTGCCTGCCTGCATGCCTGCCTGTCTGCCTGTCTGTCTGTCTGTCTGTCTGCCTGCATGCCTGCCTGTCTGTCTGCCTGCATGCCTGCCTGCATGCCTGCCTGTCTGTCTGTCTGCCCGTCTGCCTGTCTGTCTGCCTGTCTGTCTATCTGCCTGCATGCCTGCCTGCATGCCTGCCTGTCTGTCTGTCTGCCTGCCTGCCTGCCTGCATGCCTGCCTGACTGTCTGTCTGCCTGTCTGTCTGTCTGTCTGTCTGCCTGTCTGCCTGCATGCCTGCCTGACTGTCTGTCTGCCTGCCTGCATGCCTGCCTGACTGTCTGTCTGTCTGTCTGCCTGTGAGACTTGCTTGTCATCCCTAGATAATGAACCTGACTTTATATTCAATTACTCTACAATCCTTCACTATAAAATCTCATTACATTGATGAACACCATGGTAATAATGATACAAAGATGTCGGACTGGTAGTGTTTTCCATAAACTTTGTGAAGAAACTGAATATTTTGAGGAATCACTCATTGATTAAAGGGTGTATCTTCCAGTTTCACCAGCTCCATAAATTCCCAAAGTCTTCTCTCCCACTCATGGCTCTACTTTCCATCCGGTACAGTATCACCCAGGACTGCAGTCCTCAGCTCCGCTGTGGCACTGGACGGTGTCACTCTTCTACTTTCCTGATTCTTGCAGATTTGGACTTACTGCACAGTTCAGATGGCTACATGTTCATTATGGCTCTGTAGTGCATCATAATAATGTCAAAAATGTGTCAATCAGATGTTGAATACAGTTTATTCGTACTTAAAAAGAAGGCTGAAATCTTCCATAGGAATGTTAGAACATTTTACATCTGTTTTGTGTAAATAACATTTACATTACAAAAGGAATTTTGTGAATATTATTAACCACAATTGCATATATTTTTTTTTTACTTTTAATGAATGCTGAGTTCTGAATGCTTTTATGGGATATCTGACGTGAAATTCCTGTTTTCATGGTGACACAGAGAGGCTGTATGGCTGGATCAGAAGCACAGAGACAGATAAAACTCTTTACTATTTTGGGATTTTGTTTTTTTTCTTCACCAAAATAGAAAAAGTCTGTGCATTATTTTAACACTCTCCATGTCTGCGATGAAAGGAAATATTCTCTTATCCTATAAATACGACAGAAATGTACACAAAAAACAGCGTGGATGGATGAGAGCATCCGTGCTGAGCCGGTGACCTCTCGCCGATCGATCACTCTTAATCGGAAGTGTCTGGCAGATTATCTGTTCCCCTATGTGTAAGCAAATAGACTGCAGCGCTGTCAGTGCAGGACAGAGTCACCAGCAGGAATATGTGCTCATCCTCCAACTGCTCGCTGCAAGAAATAAAGACGTGATGAATTCTAGCCAACACGGTGAAAAATGTCTTGGAATTCCTGGTCTGACACTACTTCTGTAATTCCTGGGGAGGAGGAGGCTGTTGGCAGGATTGCCCCTGTCCTGCTAGCTGAGCCTTACGGATCTGTCTTCTGCTGGCTGTGGGCCACCTTGGGATTACACCCAAAAGGCACCTTAAATCCTGAAAGAAACTACTTTCAAAAGCACACGCACAGCAAAAAAGCTCTGTATCCAACTGTCAGCCCCTGGCATCGGTATGAAGACCACAGCATTAGCTAAAGTCTGCTGATGACTCGTTCACTGTCATATGGTTTTTGAACTTCAACACACACTTTTTTGTTTGCCAAGAGTCAATGTGTGCTGTCACAAAGGGATGGTTGGCAACACAGCCTCATTGATCGTGCCTAATAAACAGTTAATTATGATGAGTCTCCCCAAAATGATCTATCATGTACAACTACTCATTAAGCACAGTTAAGGTTTTCATATACCCCTCGTACTTGCAGAGACACTTGCTCACCCTTTGTGTGTCCTTTGTCCCACATAATGTGTTTTTGACCTTTTAGATTATTCAAAACAGAGCGATATTTGGCGGGATATTAGCAGCAGCAGTAGCTTTTGGATGGCACGATGCACACTATTCTACCAGCATCTCAATAAGACATTCATAATCTATTAAAAAAAGCACAGTGAATAACTCTAAAGAAAACGTATATATCTTACTAGATTGAAATATTCCCCCGAAAACCGTTTCCTAACGGGGAAGTCCTGGAATGATGTGGGATGTCAGGAATGTTGGCCTCGTCGTAACCTCACTCTGATTCCAGTCGTTATTCCAGAAACATCTGCCAGGGTAGGAATTTGGAAAGCTGTGCCTCAAACTGCTAATAGGGTTCTGCATAAAGACCTGTCCAGGAGATCCAACACAAGAGGCTTCTTTGACCATTTGAAAAGATACCTCTCTTTGTGGATGCCTCTATTTATGGTGAGTTGCACACCACTGCTGTCAAAAGCACATTATGAAAAGACTTAAGTATGATTTCATAGCCTATTATTTAATTATTTTATTATTTTAATGTATTTCTAAGCCCTACATTTTCTAAGGTGACTATATTGTAAGCTTCTAGTATTCATATCACTATATATTTTCATTTTTCAATCTTTCAGCTTCCATTACCCACATTTTCAAGAGTTTGAACGTGTTATTTGCCTGAACGTATCTTGAGGCAATATGCGCGCTTCCAAAGGGAGAAGGAGAGCGCTCTCAGCTTATTCTCGAGCCGGGCGAATGTGTGAAGTGCGGCTTGCTGGCTGTAATTCTCTGCAGAAAAGACATTTTACAAGGCAGTTGTGTGACAGTAGGTTTGATTATTTTACATTCTTAAATACAAGGCAGCCAATAGGAATCCTCCTCAAAATTAACCTTCCTGTTCCCCACTAGGTTCCCATTGGGTTAAACTAGGTAAAGAGTGGCAGGGTATGATATTTCTACCATTTTTTCTAGCACTTTTTCAATCATTAATAGCAGTATGTAATGCAGCCAGGAATGAGAAGTAACTCTTAATAGTGCCTAGATAATGGCCAAGGAGTCATGCAGATAAGGACAGCATCAAAGGTTACACAAAGGCCAGAGGATATGCCGCTTACATACACACCCGTCCAGGATCGTCTTTGCGGTGCTGAAATTATAATGGTTTTGAGCTAGTAATGTGGATATTTCTAGAAGGCATTCTGTGAAGAAACATTGTTTATCAGCAGCATTATAATGGTTTAAGGAGCTTTGGGGACTGCTGACAAAATTTAGACATATTCTTTGTAATGAGAGGAGATGATGGACTCATCTTTGTTATTCTTATTGGAAGTTAACTTTTACTGAGTCGGAATTTTGATTCAGAACCAGGAGTGTGGGGTTCATTGAAAAAGCACCAGTGTTGAACTATTGGTGACCTTCCTCTCTAATGCCAAGTTGCCAGTGGAGAACTGAAGTGCTCTAGATACCACAGTTGTCATGTGGGATCTCTGTTGATAACATCCATCAAACAGCCTTTCAGCAACAATGAGGGCCGTAGGAACAGACCATAAGTCACTGAAGGGCTGAGAATGTGAATTAGCTAGCCTGCTGTAACAGCGGTGTGGAGGAGCATCAGATTATCACATCAGTGAAGGAGCTAGGGACAGCAATGTCTGTCCCTGAGAATCAGGTCACAACTTCAGTCATACAATTGAGAGGAAATTAATACATGGGTCCTATAATACAGTGGCTTTAAAAATCATGGTGGAACATTATAGCAAATAATGCTAATTGTGTTTTGAAATTTACAACTGAATCCTTTCAGTTGGGTTTTTTTCTGTTTGCATAGCCTAGTACGTAACTCAATGTGTATGTATCTACTTTGTATGAAGTTGGTGATGAAAGGCAACGATTAAAGTCATCGTCGGGTGATACCACATGCATTGTTCGGTAGCATGTTGCATGCAGCTGACCTCATGACATAGGAACTCTCAGTAAAAGTCTAGTGTTAGCAGCTACTGAGTGTTCTCTCATGTCAAAAAGTCTTTAAGTTCATTACTAACTTTTACTGTTGAACCAAAGGGAAGGAAGCATAAGGAAACACTTATCAGGCAGAGAGTGTATTCTTGGAAGACCTCAGAAGATGGATTTACTGCTGCTACTGGAGGTTGTTGTTGGAGCAAACCCAGCTGGCCAGCGAATGAATGAATGAATCACTGCATGCAGTCCAGCTCTAGCCTTTTGAAAGCTATTCTTTGTTTCCGCTTGAAACATCCTCGTTCCCGGGCCACATTATCAGGTAATTTAGATGCCAGGGCACACTTTGAATTTGCATTGTGGCATTAATGCATGATACTGTATTTATGGCCAATAGGGCAGGCATCATGAAAGCGGAGCCAAGCATAGAATCATTTTCAGAAATTGTCATAGTTGTAACTTTGATCCCTCGTCTATTTTTAGATTCCGTTTCCTAAATAGCCTTTGGGGAACAGATTCACTAGACATCTGCAAATGTTTACCATCTCTGGATTTCCTGATCAGATGCGTGTTTTAACACGTTCACAGGGTGCATTATGAGTTCAGCACTGGTGGGATGGTAACCCAAGGAGATGCGCTGGCATTGAAAAAGAGCTGACTGTCAGCTGTGTCACTATGGCTAATGGCTGGTGGACCACACCCAGCCTCCCTGAGACGTTCACATCAAAGCCCCTCTCCCAGCTGTTTTAAATCCGCTGTGATGACTAAAAGAGTTGGCGAGTGACAAATGAGCATGGATGGGATACTGTTACACTGCATCATTGCTGGCTGGGTGCCCTTATATCCTGGGTTTGTTAAATTGCAGTTAATGGAGAGGATGTCAAATCAATCAAGAAGGTAATTATTATAAGGTGAGGTCAATCTCCGCTAAAGATGGCATTGTTCCAAAATGTGCAGTCTTCAATCAGGATCTTCACCATCAATATAATACCTTGGAAATCAATTTAAAGCAGGCTTGCATTATTGTATTATTGAATCACGACAAATATCCTGTCATACTTGTGTGAAATACTTCTATATTTATCTATATTTTAGATCATTTATCGGATGCTACAGATTCATAAGGATACTATACTAAAGTGTCGGCTTATAAAGTTACAAATGGTTTACTTAACCAGAGGGCTCAATATAAACATTTTCAAGAGGATCTGAATAAAAAAAATGCACATCTACAACTCTCTGAGTGTTACATTACTGTACGTGGGATGAAAAGAAATCCAGATGACTGATGGGTTAGCGAAATAAGACTTTGGTTCCACGGTGAGTCAGATGTAGTGTGAGCTGTCAATCTTTGTCAAGCTTGATCCAATCGGAACTCATAAAGAGCTCAATGAGAAGGCGGTTGGCTGCTCACAGCATAGAACATTCCTGGCCACCATGCTTTCAAAGCCTCATTCCTCCGATCACTAGTCAGAAGTACACTTTAAAATTTTTATTTGGCTCAATAAACACTTTTGGTTTTTACTGTTTTTCACTCTCTATTTCATATTTACAGGTTTTATGATTTTGTCTGTAATTAAGTAAAGTTTTGCCAGCCACAGTGACTCATTCGAAAACATTTTGTGGTATCACTGAGGTGAGTCATCTATCCTCAAGGTTGTTTAGTGTACCATGTGATTTTTTTTCTCTTTCAGTTATTATTAGATAATAGTCAACCAACTACAGAAAAGTTGTCAAACTGAAAATTAAACAGAGCTTTCAATTGACTCACTGGAATTTCTAAAATATAAATTCTTTTTTTTACTCACAGCTTGATACAAATCAAAAATGAAATCAAGCTGCACAGTAAAGAAACCAGTTAAGGTTGAACATATATTGATTTAGCAGATACTTTTATCCAAGGCAAGGTACATATGAGAAGCCAGAGTCAGACATGCCCTGGAGAAATGAGGGGTTAAGGGCCTTGGAATGAGGCTCAATGGCCTCCTGCTCGCCAACACACCTATCTTACCTCACTGAAACATCTACACACGACATTCCAACAAAAAATATGGTGTAGTCTCCACATGTAACTACATGCTATCAGCAAGTTCTCCCTACAGGAGAACATGCTTTAAAAGCCCCCTGTCCTGGAATGTACTCTATATGCAGCACATAATGCTGTACAAATGTGAGGCTAATGATTGGGGAAGAAGAGACCGTGTTTGACAAAAGAATGTAGTTATAATGTAAATTACTTTACATGCAGTATTAATGTAGTTTAATGAACATTTTGGGAGAATGTCCATCAATCCATTTACATCCATTGCAGGGGACTCCATGGTTAGGACTGTAGTCGATCACAGGGAATACAGTCACAGCTACACAGAATGGGGAACTTAATGTCTCTAAATTAATCTAACCCAGGGGTCTCCAACTCCGGTCCTGGAGAGCTACTATCCAGTAGGTTTTCTATCATATCCGGCTTCTGATGAGCCACACCTGTTCTCAGGTAAATACCAGGAACAGGTGTGGCTCATCAGAAGCCAAGTGGGACAGAAAACCTACTGGATAGTAGCTCTCCAGCACCGGAGTTGGAGACCCCTGATCTAACCGCATGCTTCCGGATGATGGGTGTGATCTAAATTTCCTGGGTTGCATGTTTTCCACACAGGTATAGGGAGAAGGTGTAAAGCCGGGAGCTGGAATAAAACTTAGAGCAGTGAGATTATTGAATATGAAATATAGAGAAACAGGAATTTAGAAAATACAAAAATAGCTCTAGTATCTGTTCTTAAAACCTCTTCTTATCTTTTAAACATCTAGTTAAACATCTAGTTTAATATACATTAATTTTACTCAGTGAAATAATAAATTGTTCATATATGTACATACACACATGCGCGCACACACACACACACACACGTGCGCGTACATATATAGTGAACAGATTTAATATTTACAGAGTGCATAATAAGTTATTCAGGGTTACCATTTAAAAATACCATGAGAAGATAATGATGGCCATGGAGTATTTTGTCCTTCACACTGTCAAATTTCTGGGATTCATAAAAAAAAATCCATAGCAGAGTCAGCGAAGTACGCTTCACACTAGTCTGCCTTTTTCTGGATACTGTCTGGTGTCTGTTGAAACATTAATTGTGTAGGAGAAGTTTTTCAAACCTCAGCATTTCTGCTAAATCAGAACTTGGTTACATTAACCAAAAACTAGTTACATTAATAAAGGTATTTTTTAAACTCTTTTATAGTATATATGTTTTCTTCTAGGTTTAGTTGGCATTTTGGCCTTTTTGTTGTCACGTGAATTAGACCCTTTGCTCACTAGGGTCTTTTTTATGGGATGTTACACATCAAGGAATAGTTTCCACTATAAAAGTGTACATACTAAACATTCATCATGAAATTAAATCAATTTTACAGATTTATAAAAAAAAATAAATGACTGGTCGCTCATACCACCCATGTGAGAACTGGCGAGAAGTAGCGCTGGAGGAGAATGGATTCCTCGGGAAATGGGAAGCTAAACATCCTGGTGACCTCGGTTTTCTCTGCATTTTCCTACAGAATCCCAGTGCTAAAGTTCACAGCTTGCGCAGTCATCATGAATGAAAACTGTGCCGCTCAGACTGAGGGAAGAAGCAATGCTGCTGCAGCTGTCTGACAAAGCATTCGCCATGCAATCAAGGTGGTTCCCAGACGTACAGCAGACACACCTACTGTTAGCACTTACAATAGACCCCTCATAGGACACCATCTGCACTAGCAAAAATAAATTCACAGTGATTTTTCCTGATACTTTGATATTTGATGGTATAGAATTGAAACTTGCTGTCAGTGCATCCCATTTGCCCAGTTACTTTTAAATTTTTTTCTTTATAAATAAAAGGTATAAAGGAAAAAAAATAATTATGTGAGGACTGTGCTTTAAAGATATTCCTTTTTCCTGCCAGTCCTGCTGATGTATGGTGAAAACCAGCCCAATGAAGTGATAGAACAAGGTCTGACCTCTGTGGTTTAGTAGAATCTGCGATGACAAACATCCATTTGTACCTCAGTTGTGGTTCCCCAGTTTGTAGTTGTAGAGGGATGTCCTGCATAGAGTACTTTATATCACTGAGCTCTTCAGCTCGAGCCGGTATAATATCTGTCAACACGCTTAAACGATGCAACACTAAAGCAACCCAGTGTCTTTAGAGGGTTATGCTGGACTAGCCAACGAGCCACCTACTGTTGCAGTGTATCGTTCCCATCATTCTTGCTTTCTGTGGTGTTGTGTGGAGGCATACAAGTACGGGGAGGGTGGATTTAATCACAGGAGAGTCTTACTTCTCTACTGAGCTAGAGGGGCAGCCCCTTTAGCAGTATACTAGCGCTAGCAGCCATTCACTGTAATAATTTCCACCACAGCTGATGATCTTCATTGTAGGACAGCACTTGATTTTCTAAAAGAGAAACTGAATCACATAAGGTCCCCAGAGACAAGTTAGAGTTAAACGAGATATGAAAACTTTTTGACATAGATGTCCCAGGTGTGTGAATTTTTGTTGCGTCAGTCACCCCACAAGACCACAGTAGGGTGGAGTGTTTAATTGCCTAGTACTCAACGTGTACATGATCACATGACCAAGTATTGGTCGACTGCTGAGCCTGAACCAATGACAAGATAAAGTGATTAATAACATAAACTGAGATAAAACTAATATGAGAACTAAAATAATTAATCACCAACTTCTTCTTAAATGAAACAACACCTTGACGACCATGACTAAAATTCAGAAATGACACAGTTGTTGCGGAATAATTAATTATAAGACATATATTAAAATACTACAAAATACATCCTGCAAGCAGAAATTAGTCAGCTATGGGAAGGTGGATTTGTGCATTATTGCAGAGAGGGAAACGTAAAAACCATTGGTGTCAAATGGCAAATTTTTGGGGGGCATTGGATGACTCACCAGGTTCACGCACTTCGTGTTCGTCGTCAAAAGTTTGCTGACCCTTAACCCCCAAATTGCTTCAGGAATGGGTTGATCTTGCTCTTTGTAATTGCATGTTGCTTAGAATAGAAACATTTACTTAATAAATGTGAAATAATACAGCTTGGTTTTTACCGACAAACCAGGAAGTAACCATTGATTTTGTGTATTGTAATTATATGTAAAGATATATAATCTAGGTCTGTGTAATCTATAATTAATCATATATTCCGCTGCCTCTGCCCCATCAGAGACATTTAGCAGAATGTGGTACCCAAGGCTGCTTCGCGTCTTACAGCAGGTGATGCTGGTGGTGTGTGAGGATGGAGGGGCCAAAGCCAGCATCTGAGGAGGTCTCAGGGGCAGGGTGGAGAGCTGGATTTCTTGCTTGGTGAGGTGCCTTTGATCTCCCAGCGCTGTCTTCAGATCGAGAGCAGGGTGGCGGGGCAGCCTGACCGCAGAGGTCTGGAGGAGCCACCGGCACTGGGGTGGGGGAAAGAGACTGTTTGTGAGTAAACAGCACACGGCTTCTCCTTCTCCTCCGATATAATAATGCTTTGTTGCACACATCGAGCGCTCAGGCTCCGGGGATCTGACGCTTGCTGGTGAAACTGGATTTTTATTGACAGCTGGAGGCAAATAAAGTATTTCCCCTCCATGTTTGTTGGTTTTTGTTGAAACGCCACCGTCTTTTTTTCCCAAGCTTCACGTATCTTACCACGTTCTCAGCATTAGCCTTCGAATAAAGGATTTTATTTGCAATTCAGTATAGTTTTGAGGAGCAAATGTTCCATTATGTTGTTCTGAAACGTCTCTTTATCAAGTCAATATGCCCTTATTCTCATGGCTCCTAGATGTACCAGCGAGCTTTCTGATTCTCTCCGGAACATTCCGGCTGCAGTGGTTTTCCCAGGTTCTTGATAAATAACGCATTAAATGGCACAGTCTCTGTTCTCTTACCAGGTGCATCATCACTGGAATGGGGAACTTCTGCTACTTTTCAGCAAAAAGCTTCAAATTGCCTGGCAGTTACATTTTGGAGTCCTCCCAGGCAAGGCAGAATACCATGTGCCTGAAACTGGCATTTTTATTTGGTATTTGTGTCATGTGACATCCCTGCCCTGGTCACCCGCCTCCTTCCTGGCTATCTTTCTAAGTCTATATGATACCAATGAAGATCCTTCCAAACTACACTGAATAAATCACTCTGGGCCTATTCCTCTTTCCCCAGTTGTTCTTGTTAGTAACCAAACAGCAAAAATCCCTGTGCTATAAACATTGAAACATATGTCATCCCACACAATTCGGGGACCTGATGGGGAACATGCAAGTAACATCTAGACTGTGACAATCTCTCTGTATTTTAGCTGTGCAGCTACTGTTCTGGTGGGAAACCTTGAGAAGCTGAAGTACAGTACTACTCCAGTCAATGGTGCTGTGAACACATCTTCAGAAAGTTCTCCGAAAGCATCTGGTGGTCCATCATTCCCACCCGATCCTTCAAAACTCACAGCTGTTGAAATCATCTCTAGTGTAACTGTCAGCACCATTGTGTTAGACTCTGCGTGATGAAATTCTCGAAACAGAAGATTACGTTGACGCCTCATAAACCGAAAACTGGTTTTAGCCATTAATTGCTTCGGTTATCAAAGTCTGAGGCTTCTCAAACATATACATTTGTGTAGAACCTATAACTTCAAAGAAACACTTGGTAAAATACCAAGTGGTTTATAAAGACTTATAACCTGCTGCGACAGATCTCTCTTCAAATCATGAACAATGGGCAGCGATTCAGTGTCTCTCACAGTTGCCCCAAATCATTTGTCCAGCAATGAACATCTCACCATCACACCAAATCATCAAAAGTTAACCAGATGTGAACCACATGTTAAGGAACTCCATGAAGCAACAAGGCACAAATTAAATTCATCACGGATAGGGACCCCTGTTCCTGTTAAATCACAGATCCATGGATCTTATTTGGATTTGACTGCAGATTCACGGTTTGAACTACACTGACCAGGATTTTTTTTTTGCCCGGCCATTTGTTCTCTATGTTGCCCATTTTTCACAATTCAAATTACAATGGCAACGTTGGATTGCAAATGTCACATTAATGTCACTTGGTAGCCAATTTTTCATGAAGAATCCTGATTATTCAGTAAAATACCAAAGCGATGCTTGATTTAAATTCCATCTTTTAATTCATTAAGCATGTGAATGGGATTTCATTCATGGCCCATGGCTGGCAATTCATTCGACTGTGGCTCTGGGTTCAGAAAGTGGGTTTGATTTGATGCACAGTGAATCAATTCATGGTTTTTACAGTTGGAGTTTCCAGCCTACAAACACATTAAGATGGAGCCTTTTGTGTGACTCTAGTGGCCTGGTGCCGCCAGACAGAACCAGCTCTATGTAGTTTAGCACCATTGCTTTGTCAAATACTACTTAATACTTGTAGCTTATTCTTTGTAATTATCTAGTACCTAACTGTATGAGAAAACTATGTAATTATCTTACTTTGATCCACTGCTGTTTATCCACAATCATATTGCTGATGTCATGGGGTGTTACTTACGGAGGTCACAGAGTGCTCTCTTTCCAATGGTGAGGGCCTTACCAAGTTAAGCTGGTCTGCTCATAACCAAGAGGTTGTTGGTTCAAATCCTCATTGTTGGGTGCTTGAGTGATGGCCTCAACCCTCTGGTTTTCTCAACAACAATAATGCATGCCGCTTCGGATAAAAGTAAATATACTAAATAACTAAAATGTGAAGATTCTTTGGGATGGACAGAGAATGAAGATAGGTACCTCAAACAGGATGCTGGTCATTCCAATGCCATCATGAATGCGACCGTAAAATATATTCTTTATGGTTTTTTTGTCTGTGAAATTGTTGCAAAAAAACAACAACAAAAAAATCATCAGCCATATGCCTCACAGGGTCCCAGCTATGAATACATCCGAACCCCCAGAGGCTTCCCTGCAGCTGTGCAGTTATGCAGATATTATTCACTGTCAGCCTGTGAACGCGAAGCTTGCAGAAGGGGACTTCCAGAAGCCAACACTCTAGATCGCTATCTGAGAAACTGCCATTCCTGAGGCCCCAAGCACCCTGGCTCACCCCCTGCTTCTCCCAGCCGGATGTACCTGCCATTTGGAGAACATCAGCTCTGGCTGCCCCCTTTGAAGTAAGGCGTGAGTGTGAGGTCTGAGAGGCGTGTTCCTCGACCTTGTGAAGGCAGAGGCTGAGGTTCACCGCTGCAAGTTCCAGTGCCTCATCTAACCCAGTCTGGCATGCCGAACGCTGCCCCTGTGTTTACCTCTGGGGGGCTCCCGTATAAATCTGAAAAGCGACGTTGGACAGAATGGAACCGAATGACAAGTGGAGCGTGAATGCATCCGCTGTGACAGACTTTTTTTGATATTTACATATATTTACCTGAGGTGCATGAGGTAAAAGGAATAATAAAATTAAAAAAATAAAAGGATCTGGTTTCCAGTATCCAGTAATGCCGCTTTTCCTTACACATTGTACTCGCAAAATCAAGTCAAGGATTTATTCAAATATACCACTAAGAAGTGCAGGATGCTTTTAAAACAAATTGTAATTATACATAACAATTTATAATTGGTGATTATGCAAACATGCAAGGAGACAGATATTATTACCCATTTTTAAGAATCTCTGTGTATAAAAATGCATACTATGCAAATTAAATGCATCTATTCATTTCAGCGCGGTGATCATTATCAGACATAAAAAAAATCAGGGATTGAAGTGTAAACAATAAACAATGGAATAAACTAATGATACATTCAAATGCTTTGTTCTTGGTAATTCTTGGCTGAAATGACTCTGCCCTGTTTTACTAAGTAGATAACAGAGAAGCAGCACCGGGGAGCTCCGGCCGAAGATGATGCCATTGTTTGCCTGGGGAGGCGTGGAGACGGCTGCCCTGAAAGCACACAGCGACGTCCACCACGTGGCCACTGCCATCACCTGGCTGCGGAGACGTGTGAGGTCAGCAGGCCTCACAGAAGGTGCATCGTACAGTGCAACATGTTGTGTGGTGTTTCACTTTTTTCTATTTAGTCAGCAGACGATTTTTGTCCAAAGCAGCACACTTTTTCTTTCCCCGGAGCAATTGAGGTTTAGGGGCCTTGCTCTGGGATCCAGTGGTGAAATCATTCTGTCAACCATGGGCATTAAACCAGTGACCTTCCAATCACTAGCACAGCAACATAACCCACTGAGCTGCACACTGTTCAAAAACTCTGGAGTAGTGAACCTTTTACGACATGGCTAACTGGGTGTTTCTGTAAGTGAAACTTTGATTGATATGGTGGGTATTGCCTTACAGCACAAGGTTTGGATCCTATCACAGCTCGGTGTGAGTGGATTCTGCCTGTTCTAGGTTTTTTAGATTTTCTCTAAGTGTAGTTTCCCTCTGCAGCCCAAAGACATGCATCTGGTTGAATTGGCATCTCTGAAATGCCCTTAGCTTGTGTATGACCTGTGATGTACTAGATGGCCTTCCGGGGGTATTCCTCCCTTGTGCTGAAGGACCCCCTGACCCTAACAAGGGTAAATGGCTGGAAGATGCATTTATGCAAAATAAATTCACCATTTCTATTTGTACACCCTTCCGAGGACCAGGCCCACGAAGAGCAAGAAAACGTAGACCTAGCCAAGACCAAAGAAAAAGTTGTGGTGTGCAAAAAAATTTCAAAGAAAGCATACTCATCCCAAGACATGCAAGTGCATTGTTACAATCTATAATCAGTCAATTAGCATATTTCATCTGGTCATATCATAAGTAAATACAAAACCTAAAGTTTCTTTCATTGTCAGAGTTCGGAGCAGGCTAACTGCCGAGCTGGCTGTCAGCTCATGCACCATGAAACTGTAGTTATTTGTGTGGCCTTGATTTAAAGTATGTCGCTTCTGATAAGTGCCTTAGTTTGCCTTGAATAGCAGATCGAAAAACATCAGTTGTGCATTCCATAAAAACCAAGAAAACAGAACACACCAGCCAACCAGGCTGTACAAAGCAGCATTACAACTGCATTTTGAAGGCACTCTCTGTCCCTAGTCTATGGAAACGCTGAACATTTTGATACAATCTGGAAAATCCGCTTATGCTCTTTCCATTCTTTTTAATGAGCATGACCGTTGCACAAAGGCCTCTGCAATATGCATTATAGCAGTATTAGAAGTTTTGTGTACAGAACTCGATTGCTTATATTTAAGGAGTACTTCTATTAATATTAAGAACTTAAAGTAGTTTATTCAGCTGATAAAATGTTCTGTGAATGGTTTACAACAGAGTTGTGTGAAGACAGTGACACTTAATAAACCAATCACACGTGAACATGAGAATTTTCAAAATAAACAAATAAATACAATGCAAGGTCTGCAACATATTAACCAGATTGGGTAGTACTGACATTTAAAAAGTGATTAATCTGCAATTTGCCACAGTTCTTGTAAATGAAGAGCAAACTGCTTAAAATACTCAGATTTTTAGTTTTGTTTCTGGCCATCTTGGAAATTTTGCATATACAAAAAAAAGGATTTTTCTGTTGAATGTGAGGCGGTTACAAATGAAATGCAAACAAGTGTATTTGGAAAAGATGGTGAGGTGATGACTAAAAGGAATTTTCCGCAGCAGAGTACTTACTTTCAGTAACAGCTGCTGCCTTTTGTAAAGATGAATTACAAACAAGGTTTACAAATTGAGAGAAATATAAATTATCTGCTAAAATATCCTGTTGCTTTTTTTTTAGTTATATATCTATCGTTTTGCTCACAGGTTAATTGCAGAGGATGTGGACTTATATAACATCAGTGACGACCCGAAAAGCCGAGAGCATGTAGTAAAATGTGGGGTAAGAGTAGTGTTTGATCTGTATGAAATGACAGCAACCTTTCCTGTAAGTTTATTCTGAAAAACAGCACTTTTTTTTGATTTTCTTTATTTTCTCAGAAATGCTAAAAATGGTGCCTATAATGTCTTTCATAATTATTTGTCAAGAAGGGCCTCTCTAGTAAGTGAAATAATTACCTGCATCACTGCTCTGCAACATGTGCAAAACATTTGAGCCTTAAATAAAATATTAATTTCTCATTGCTACTGTATAAACCACTGATGAAAAAAAAATGCCACCTTTACATTAGAGCTATAAATATTCACTTTTATTTATATATAACATATATGTGGTCACATATTTCAGCATTTAGCAGTGTGGTTAGTCACCCTAAACATGCACTCTCTCGACATTTTGGCTTTGAGGCCAAAGGCCATAAAACACAACCAATGTGACCATATGAGCCAGTATGATTGTTGTTTCTGGTGATGAACTGGCATCCCATCCAGGATATACCCCAGCCCTGTGCCCTGTGATGTACTGGCATCTCATTCAGGGTTTTCCCCAACCCTGTGCCCTGTGATGTAGTGGCATCTCATTCAGGGTTTACCCCAACCCTGTGCCCTGTGATGAACTGGCATCCCATCCATGGTGTACCCCAGCCTTGTCCCCTATGATAGATAGACTGGCATCCCATCCCATCCCATCCCATCCCAGGGTGTACCCCAGCCCTGTGCCCCATGATGCCTGGCATAGCCTCCAAGCCTTTCATGACCCTGACCAGTATAAGTGCTTCGAAGACAGATGGATGGTTTGTGGACATACAGACAAACAATATGTACAAAGGTCACACTTTAACTGCTCTATTTTAACTACTTGGCTCACTTGGATACTTATATAAAACATCATACTCGAAAATGCAACAGCAGGTTCCAGCCTTGTGTATGTTATTTTAATACTAACTGATGGTGCCTGAGAGATACTGCTTACTGATCATCACTCCCTAACCATCCATCATCCCACCATCCGTCCATCCATTTTCCAAATGCTTATCCACCACAGGGACGTTGGTTTGGCACGTCTCCTCCATACGATATCGCTGAAGCACATTTTGGTTTCAGTGCTTATTGATAGTAACTTGTTCTGAATGTCCATAACCCCTCATCCTGGTTCAGTCCCTTGGAAGGGTGACATTGTGGATGTGACTTGCGAACTGTAATATGGTGGGTGCAGCCTTCACTCTGCCATCCTACACCGGCCAGCATGGAGAACAGACCCATTGATGGGCTTTGACCACAGTCTACACCTTGATTTTCTCTAATGCTAGCATGCCCGGAGGGCTGGGAAATCAGTGGACCTTGGACCCACAGAGGTTTTTTTCCTCCCTTCTTGTGAGTTTTTGGTTCCTTTCTTCTGTTGTCATCTGGTTTTTGTTCTTTTTTTCTTTCTTTTGTCTTCCATTTTTCCTGTTTTTGAATTATTCTGTTTAAATGATGCAAGAATATACCAAAATACAGCCACGTTAAGCACTTTGGGGTGATTCTGTTGTGAAAGGCACTATATAAAAATACATTTAATTGACCTGAATCCTATTCCATAAAGCACAGGGTACACAAGTCTATGCCTGCTGAAATAAATTTAGATTTGAAAGATTTTTCATCAGTTAAACTGAGGTGCAGTGACTAGTCAGACCTGCCACTAGGTAACCTAGTGATGTGTCTTACCCCTATATAATAAAAACCAGTAACAGACACCAGTCCAGCTAACCTATACGCCTTTGGATTATGGGAGGAGACTGTGGCCCTCAAAAGCAACCCATAAAAGCATAAGGAGAGCATGCAAGATCCATGCACCCAGATCGCAGCAGGAATCAAACCCAAGATGTGGAGCTTCGAGGCAACAATGATCTTCACTGAAGCACTGGTGCTCTTTTAAATACAGTAAACCTTCCGGAAAGTTCCCATTAATCATTGAACAGACATGGTTACCTGCAGAGATGTAAATAGGGGACAACAAGCATTAACTCCAGAGTCGTGACTGGAACAAGAACATCTATTATTTACTGTAATCATTCATAATAAAGGATTTCACTAATATGGAAACTCTATTCTGTTTGTTAGACAAATATTTTGGTATGAGCGGGTATGTACATGAAGCGAGCTTGTGTTTTGACTGAAACTGGGTTATTCTCTGAATAATGGGTTTCCAGTTTTTACCGGCATATTTTTAAATATGCAGACAAAAGCGAGGTAGGATTTCAGTGTCGTCGAAGCGGGTTCTAATGAGAGGATTCTGTAACGGAAAGTAAGAGTCAGCTATGGGAAAAAGGAATGGCTGGATGAGGAAAACTTTCCGGTCCCAAGGTGATCTGAGACATGTGCTATACTCACTACCGGGTGGCCAGTCACACTTTTTAAGGCACTTTGTAGTTTTTTATCCTTCAAACTCAAAATGTGTCCTCTATATGGAGCTTCTCCCAGGCAGTGTAGAGTAGAAGGCAGGAGACCATGCTGGATGGGACGCCAGGCCATGGGGGGGTCGCACACAGCTGGAAGTTTAGAGAGAGGGTAGGAACCACCAACATGGTGCAGGGAGAATATTCACTTCACCTTCACTGTAGAGCCAGGATTTGAACCCCCAAAGCAGGAACTGGGAAGCAGAAGCACTGACCAGGGAGCCACTGGGTCCGCAATGACAGAACTGTTGCTGTTGTTGTTGCTGTTGCTGTTGCTGTTGCTTTTGCTCCTACTGCTGCTGAAACAATGATTTCAATATGTAGTGCTTACCAACTTTCACTGAACAGACTACAACTGGTTTTCTCTTTCTCAATGACTTCTCTTGTTGTGGGGTCTGTTACCAGAAAACCGTGGATCTATAGATACCCTAATGAGGCAGGCCTGCCCAGGAGTACTGCACACATACAGGCTGTTTTTCCACCCGCGTCAGTGATCTGCCTGGAAGGGAGCCTGCTGAATCCCCGTCTAGATTATTAATGGCTTAATGAACTCCGGGAACTGTCTAGACAGCAGAGCTCTGGGGAGTGAAGCACTTCTGCATGATCTAATGGCCGCTGCATCTGCACAAGCTTCTCAGAATGGAAATGTGCTTCATGGTGAAGTATACTGAACTGCATTTATGGCCATCAATGTTTAGTGTGAGGGAAACGTGGGGGGTAAGGATTAAAATTTACCAAGGTTATGCTCACAGACTGACTTTTTATAAAAATAATATAAATTATCCATCCATCCATCTATCATTTTTCCATATCTTCTTGTTCTACCTATGGTTGTGGGGGTCAGAGTCTAATCTAGGAAGCTACAGGCAGAAGACAGGGAATGACCCAGGACATGGTGTCAACCCTGTGCAGTAATACAAACTATCAGTCCGTCCATCCATCCATCCATCCAAATATAATATTGGTCTAATATAATATTAATACAACATAAATATACAATAATGTAAAATAATAAAGATACTGATAAAAAATCTATTAAATAATGCCAGACCAGCCCTGTTAAACCATCTTCGCAAAAATTTTCCTGGGCTTGACACCCCCATCTTTATTCTGACATGGCAGGCAAGTAATAACAACCATTTACACAGCATTCATTTAGCGGACAGTGCATTAACACCTGACACACATCTCATCGCACAGTACAAGTTAACGAGACAGGCCAAAAGCGTGCGGCTTTTCAGTTTCTCATTTTTCACAATTATTAATTATACCAGCTTCATTTATACGTGAATGTGCACACAGTTTATAAATCACGTATATTTTACTTACAGCTACATTGCCCCACCAAATTATTTCCCTATCTGGCCTTATATGCTCATTTTTAGGTGATGTTTCTTTTTCCTTTTAGATAAACAGATTAATGTCTTGCATGTAGCAAATATTTTCTTCCACATAAATAGCCCTGATGTGACCTGGCCGTGTTCTCGCTGGAGGTCTTCCCAACCTATTCACTCCCGAATGAAAATGCGGTCGAGCAAGTTCCATTTGCACACTTACTTGTCATTATTCCGGCCATTTGGGAATGGTATTTCACTGCAGCGGCCACAAAAACACCTGCTCAGAATTGTCATCTTGGACCCCAGCAGGGAAGGTTTATTCCTGCAGAGTGACACTGACACACCTATGGATGTCACCGTGCACTATGCTGCCCTTGGTCCTCGTGTTCCCACCACTACTACCTCGCACCATGCTGCTCATATTGGGGGCACTCATTTGCTCATAATTAATCCTTAACCTTTCACTAGACGGGGAACAGGCAAACACATGTCATGGGTTAAATTAGTTATTTAATTAACCATGACAATGCCGATATGTCAGTATGCTAGTTTATGTTCCTTAATGAAAAACGCTAATTTAATTCATGTTTTGTCTCTGGTTCAAACACTTTTTGGCTAATGACAAATGTGCTTTTTGACAAAACCTGTGATATGCATTGCCAGTTGATGTAGAACAAAATATGTATTGTAATCTTAACACCTTCCAGAGTCAACCTACAGTATATGACAGGAAGGCAAGGTATGAAATAGTGTAAATCAGTGGTTCTCACTCCAGTCCTTGGGAATCCCCAGACGCTCCATGTTTTTGCTCACCGCCAGGTCTCGATCAGATAGTCCAAATTTTTGCAAGAACGAGGACTTTGCGAGAATTTGAGAAACACTGCTGTAAGCAGTTATAATCTGGCTCTGATTAACACAAAGTCAATAGCATCTATAGACCCAAATATGGAATGTGAATCGTAACTGAATAAGGGGGGGGATTTGGTTTCCTATTTGGTTTGCAGAAAGAATGGGTGTAAAAATATTAGTATGCTGTACATACAACTGCAGCCCCCAGTATTACGTTACAGTACCATTACTTACTTGAAGGTAGGATTGGGCATGGGGGGCAGTGTTGACTTTCAGGTAGATTGATGGATGACATGCAAGCTCCAGATTCATTCGCCTTGTACAATTTGTCTTTGATGGCATATGAGGTAAAGCACTCAAAAGCTCAAGACTTCTCTCACAAGCAGGCTAAGAGGACGTCCAGGAAGGTGACCGCTCATGAACCCTTACCACAGACACTTTGATGGGCGGCATTTATGGATCTGTACATTCAGAGTTGCTAACTTTGATCAGCTAGCTGGCGTGAGAAGTCTGTAAACACAAAGATATGAGTTTTTTACCTTGTGAATATGCGTAGGGTTAATGTAGGGTTTGCAAACTTCTCCAACACTCTTGATATAGCTAATTTTAGGACTATAGTGGAATAATATAGACTAACCGTAAGATTTCTTTCATGAGTCTAAGAATCAGAAAGCGTGAGAGTTGGCAGCACATTTGACAGTACATTTCAGTTAACAATAACCTGCACTGCTAGCAGGTTATAGCATATACAGCTGACAGTGTAATTGTTGTCTTTTGGAAGAATATTTCCATCCATCCATCCTCCAATCCACTTATCTTTCTGGGTCGCGGGGGGTCCAGAGCCTATGGGCATGAGGTGGGGAACAACGCAGGATGAGGGGCCAGCCTATCACAGGGCACACTCACACACCATTCACACCTACAGGTAGTTCAGGAACTCCAATTAGCCTCAGCATGTCTTTGGACTGCGGGAGGAAACCAGAGTACCTGGAGGAAACCCCACCATGACACAGGGAGAACATGCAAACTCCACGCACATGTAACCCGAGCAGATACTCGAACCCATTTCTCAGAGATGCGAGGTAACAGTGCAAACCACCAAACCTCCATGCCACCCCAGAGGATTGTTTCCTTTGTTTTAATTGATAAGTTTGAATAGCTTTTTATATTATTATTGTTTGTATTGTATTATTGTATTATTTAACATTTTGCACCTTAGATATTTATTGATCCATCTTCTATACCTACTTGTCCAATGCAGGGTCACGGGGCACCAGAGCCGATCCCAGAAGCTACAGTACAAGCAGAGGTCTGGGATTGTGATGGAAGTGTGACGCTAACCTAGTGTGAACTGTAGATATTTATATCTATTTCATTTATTTAATTATGCATTACTTTTATTGTTAATAGGAGAATAGTAGAATTCAGTCATTTCAAAAGTACTCAAAGAGGCAACTTTCACCATTACATTCAGGGCGGCTGACGGGAAGTCAGACTTCAGTGTGGGCACCGAGAAAATTACACGTCATAAACACTCTTCCCAACAAACTGCAATTAACTTAATCAGATTTGCATTGTTAATAAATGCCAGCATATGTTTGGTCAGCATAATCTGTAGAATTTTCCAGGAAGCATAAGGCAGGTTCCTCTGCCGGCGCATCAATCAGATTAGATATCGTAAATCAGATCAACTTCGAAAGGCAGCAGAATGCCGGAAGGAAGCTGTGTCAGGTATTTACAGAAAGTCATGGTCTGCGTGTGTTTGCTAAAAACGTAGATGTGATCCTGTCACAGACCACGGAGGCTTTCAGGGATGAGGGATGTGGCAGGGAGAAGCCACCTTATCAGCTAGAAGACAATAAGACAATAGAGAAGACTCTATGACATGCTACACCTTGTATAGATTTAGCAGTTAAATATGCTTTTAAGTATATACATCAAAGGATTTGACATAGTGGGCTGCACCATTGCTCAGTGGTCAGCGCTACTGCCATACAGCAAGAAGGTCCTGGATGTGGTCTTTCTGTGTGGAGTTCGCACAGTCTCCCTGTTTCTGCCAGGGGCTCCGGTTTCCTCCCACAGTCCAAAAGTGTGCAGGGCAGGTCGGGTTGGCGAGTCTAAATTGTGTGAGAGTGTGTGCGCCCTGCAGTGTGTTGGTGACTGCCCAGGGTTGGTTCCCGCCTGTGCTCTTTGTTCGCAGTATAGGCTCCAGTGACCCCAGTTGGGATTAAGCAGTGATGGATGAGTGGTTTCGACATACACCTGTCATTTTTTTATTGAGATGAACATGCAAACACTTCAGCAACTATTACAACATAGAAAAAATCCAGTTTTGCCAGATTCCCAGTCAATGTTTAACTTGTTTTAGAAATGACTTCAGTGAAATCCAAATCAATTAGTGAGCTACATGCAGCCTTCCAGCACATTCTGGAAGAGTGGCCGATTTTACATCATCGATTCCCAGCATTCCCAGCATTATTTGTGCTGACAAATCACCACGTTCAAATTTTTTGCCACTGTGGTGCAAATTAGAAAAACAGTGGTAGAAGAATCCCGGAAATAGTTGATTCAACTAGAAAATCAGTCATGTGAATGAAATACACAAAATGATTACTCAAAATAAAGACTCAAATTAACATTAGGGTGATGAGAAACACACATGGTTTTCTACCAGTGCTAGTTTAAAACTGGCAATATTACTTGTAATAAAGGAAGAATGTTATGTATTGATCAGAAAATTTTCTCTTGCTTATACGCATGTCTAAATTATTTCTTTTTGGTCTTTAGAAAGGTTGAGCTGTTATCTACAGCTGTATTGACTTTGTTTTTTGAGATGACGTGGGACATGTCCCTGAATTACTGAGAACCCAATTATTTAGTTAGTCTTACATTATTACTTTCGCTGTTTTTTATTCTGTAATTTTATGGCGGATGTACTGTGAGTTGGGGGGCTGTATTTAATTAACTAAGGACAATTATTGTGAGCCCACATCAACCCTGTCCTGGATAGATGGTTATAGCAGATGGATGGATAGAAATTGTGCGAGGTAGAATTTTTCTAACATGCTCCTTCACCTGACAGAAAGCCCCTTGAAAGCTTGATTATCTGGATTATCTAATCTTCATAGATTACCAAGTAAAATATGTTAACCATAGGGGGGATTATCTTTGGTTACATTTCCCCCACTGTTTTGAATAGCTTTATGCCTAACAGAGGCTGGAAAACACTTGGTCAAAATAGTGCCATTTATTATGAGAAACTGAGAGTTATTTCAATTCAGGGAAAATACACCTCTGCATGAACTTTAATAAAGATCTCGACAGCAGTTATTGACCAGCGTGTGTGTCTGTGTGAGTGAGTCATAAACTGTAAACTTCAAGTCCAGGGGCTTTTCTGAAATCCTCCCTCCCCATAACGATGATGGAATTTTTTCTGACTGTAATTTAATTTCTTTGGGTTTTTTGCTTACCGTGATAAACAAAAACTATTAATTGAAACCTGTCATGCACAAAACACATATACCTACCCATCAGTATCAGTGATCAGTGTGTGTGTGTGTGTGTGTGTGTGTGTGTGTGTGTGTGCAAGAGCTAGAAAAAAGTAATCAATCAGTCATTATGTCAGTTACACTCAAATGTCAGTTACACTCATCACTCATTTCTCAAACTGCAGCCTGGTCCTTCTCTGCTTCTCATTGATGAAGAGCTTCTTCCTTGCATCAAGGAGCCTGACACACACTGTCCAAGCAGTGCATTTTACACCTGCATTTAATGTGTTCCATTCTCTTTGAAGGTCACTTGATGGCATTGTCCGATTCACAAGAAATGGTCATCTCTGGCATCTCTCTTCTTGTATACTGCTGTCAAAGAAATTTTGAATTTCTTAATAAGCCTCCACAATTGAATGATGATATAAAAAGGCATATATATATTAAATATACGCAGCCAATGAACGGACTGGGGAAAAAACCTGAAATGCAGACTTAATACAGAGGACTAATGACAGCAACCAGAAAGAGCTGATCACACGGGGATCCCACACAACGTTAAAGAAGGGGCATGACACACGGAAGGAGCGGACAATCGGGGCAGGGCAGGGGTAATGTTCAGATAAGATCTTCATCGTTTTGCAAGCCATTAAGAAAAAAATGCTCTTCTTGTTTTATCCTGTTCATTTTGTGTTTAAATGCTAAAAAAACATATTTAGG
>JABFEA020000001.1:28067674-28079294 GCA_019775915.2 Cyphomyrus plagiostoma
CTCTTGTGTGGCTCTCCCACCCCCTTCCTGTTTGGTGTGGCAATAATGCGTGTTTTGTAGCTTGTATTGTAAACGGGGGCTTGGCCCTTTTGCCCCCCCCCCCCCCCCCAGGCTGACCCCGCCCACCAAGGGGCTGACATTCCGCACATTTTCTGAGCTCTGTTTGGTTTCATGCCCCGAAGACCCAACCTTTCCACCCCCCGCCCCCTATGACCACCCTTAAATAAATAAACCCCACAGCATTAAAAATTAAATATTATTGTTGTGGGGAGCTGGAACAGAGAGAGGAACAGACCTGAAACTCGGCACTTTTGTAAATAATGATGGCGGAAGCCTTCAGCACGTTTTAAGTGCTTTGGCCACTATAAGTCTCCTTTTAGAGGAAATGTTTTCTTTTCTTCTGAGCAGTAAGAGAGACGGTAATATATTTATTTTCTATAGAAAGGTAGAGGGGTACTAGTTTGAAGTTTTGTTTAGCTGTCTTTTACGTGTTGTGCCAAGCTGAGAGGGGATAGTTAGTGTCCTTGTTATAGAACCTTGCTATTTTTGGGTATACTAACTACAAAAGAAAAAAGCTGTAAAAAATTAATGGTAATACTAATGGTTTTGAAAACAATCATGGTAACTGACACCATGGGAGATAATGGAGTACTTTCAGATTGTTAAATTAAATTCAAATATATATGTAAAAAATGTTACTGTTGATTTAAAACCGCCAGGTCAGATTTGTCACTGTTGTTACAGTGAAGTGTTGGATCCAAGTTGGTGACACTTTGAGATTTACTCTCCGCACATCTTGTATGTCAAACAATCACCCGGGCAACAGTCTCCCGGGCAACTGCCACCGAGCCAGACAAGCAATAATCTGAGGGCACGACGTGCCTGTCAGTGACAGACACGTCAGAGGATGCACAGGATGTGACATGTGGCATTGGGGCAGGATCATACTGGCTTGCTTCTATGTGTGATAGATTGCCTGAGCTTCACATTTGTCAAATTCCTCATTGAAAAAGCTATATGTGATAAAGGAAAACTACTAATTATGTTTGTCGGGTACAGGGTGGTAGTGAATCTGGAGCCTACCCCAGGAAAGGATAAGGCACAAGTATGGGGACACCTTGGAAGGGATGCCACTCTGTCACAGTGCACAAGGAAGGGGACAACCTGGAAGGGATGACACTCTGTCACAGTGCACAAGGAAGGGGACACCCTTGAAGGGATGCTACTTTGTCACAGGGCACAAGGAAGGGGACACCCTGGAAGGAATGCCACTCTGTCGCAGTGCACAAGGAAGGGGACACCCTGGAAGGGATAACACTCTGTCACAGGGTTCAAGGAAGGGGACACCCTGGAAGGGATGCCACTCTGTCACAGGGCACAAGGAAGGGGACACCCTGGAAGGGATACTACTTTGTCACAGGGCACAAGGAAGGGGACACCCTGGAGAGGATTCCACTCTGTCACAGGGGACAGGCCAGGGGACACCATGGATGGGATGCCAGGTTGTCATAGGGCACAAGGCAGGGGACACTCTGGAAGGGATGCCACTCTGTCACAGGGCACACATACATCTGCATGATTATTAAAATATGCCAGTTGTCTTAATGGCCCATCCCTGTGTTATCAGTCATTAGTATTAATGAAAATACTAATTAAATGTGAAATAAATAATGAAAGTTACACATTTACCAGAATTTCTTCACAGTTGACAGGATTTGTATAACAATATTGCATACATTTGAAGTGAATTAATTAGAAATTTTGACATAAGTGAATGTGTGTTTTTCTAATGTTGTTCTGTACAGTAATGTAATTACACAAGACCCGCTATGCTCCCAGTTTTAGGGGATTAATGAGAGACATTTCCCTGGACTGCCTCTGTGTATCAGTGTTGTGGGGGGAGGGGTGACTTTCACAAGGAGAGGGTGGCGAAAAGGGTGTCAGCACTTTGGATATTTATTCACACATAAATAAGAGGGAGAGCTCTGATGTTCTGCGGCCCACGAAATCATGCTGGATCTGAATTGCAAATAGCAGAGCCTGAGAGTCTCAAAGCTGCAGTATTAATGTTTAAACATTTCAGCTGTTTGAGGTTGGGATTCCCGACTAAACATTAAACCCCTTCCCTTCCCTGTTCCAATCAGGTCAGAAGCTGGGCTTCGAAGGAACCTTCACCTTTGGGTCAAATTATACTAATTGTCTCCATGCAAAACCAGCACCTTTTTACCCATGTTGTAATTAAACAGCCATTAGTGTTTTTTTTTTCATGTTAAATATAAAACAATGTTTAAATGAGCTGAAAAAACAAGGGCTGAAATATGTTCACACCTATTAGCCAGAATTTTCCTTTTTGGCTTTTGCTTGCTAATTGAATTGTAGGCAGAGAAATCACTTTGAAACAAATAGTGTGAGCTTGGGGGGGAGGCTGTGATCCCGTGCCTCGTATCCGAGCAGGACAACCTGCTGGAAGTGGCAAAGTTCAGCCAGAGATCTCTGTGACCTGTCAGCAGGCCAAATGTCCTCCCAAGTCCCACCAAGCATGCACTGACCGTGCCGATACATCCTCTCCTTTTGTATGTCTAATAACACTCAGACATACCCATTCCATCCATCCATCTTCCAATCCAGGGTCACAGAAGAGTACACAGCCGGCACAGGACTCTAGGCTGGGAATCATTTGCCTGTCCATCACAGGACTGACACATATGCCGTCCCTTCTGAGGATTTCTTCGAGTGGCTCAGCCAGCTCAGTCTCTGTGCCAATAACTGGAAGACCACTGGTTTGAGCCCTGGCCTCAACAGAATAGTGGCATGTCTGTGGGCCCTTGAGCAAGGCCTAATCCTGCATTCGATTATCTGTCTCTGAGTCGGATCGCTGATAAAAACATCACTTCCCGTCGGAAACATGGCTCTTTTCCGACGTTGATATCAGACAGAATTTTGTTGTCCGAGTTTCAACGTGGCAGTTACACAGTCAACAGTAATTCTATTTTATAAATATTTTAAAATGTTTATTTTGTTAATGTATTAATAGTTATAAATGTAATTGCCCAACGTCAATTTTGAGAATACCATATGCATGACCGTAAACAGTTTCCTAGCATGTAATATCAGATATTTACCAGACTTGTTAGTCTTTTGTTTGTTTGTAGTTTGATTGCCTCTCGAAAAAAGAATATCGCCATGGATCTACTAAGATATTTTATAAAGCTTTTAATGTGGTTTGACAGTCCGGGTATTGTGTTTGTTTGTCTCTCAGAAAAAAGAATCACACTCCAACATATAAGGTAACAACACATAGAAGCATGTTCATGGAGGCAGCCATGCTTGTTTCGAGATGTGAAGCTCGAACGGGAGATTGGTCGTCACGCACCTCGGAATTTCTGACTTCCGAGAGATAATCGAGTGCAGGATTAACCTCTAGCTCCAGGGCTGACTCTGTACTGTGTACTTTAACCAATTTTCATGTATTTTTATAGACATTGTTTCATATATTTGCCTTCATAATCAGGTAATACAGAACAGCAGTTTCAGCATAGCTGTACTGCACATTGTTTTTGAGAGCAAAGACTTTGTGCCAGAAATGCTTTATTGCAATAGAGTGAAAAAGCTGTAGAAACACTGTTAATGTCTAATACTTTACCTCTTAGGGTTAATAAGTTAAATGTTAATCTGTTAATTAATAAGCTACCAAGGAAAATAGTTAAGATTGCTTTCACTTCTGTTATCAGCTTAGAATAAAAAATAGATGATCTAAAGAATGACGAACGAAAGATGAGGCGTTCTTTTGGTGGCACTGATGTCAGTCTATTTGTTCATAAGCCTGATCTTTATTGAAGTCATCAGAGAACCTTACAGGAGGCATCAGAGAACCTTACAGAAGGTATCAAAGAACCTTACAGAAGGCATCGGATCACTGAGGAGCCTTTTTCTGACCCATAACTCACAGCTAATGTTGGCTAAACATCTGCACTTCCTGGTTGGGATGTGATGGATTGCTCTTCCTATCCTATCATCAGCAGCGTATACAGGGGTGGGGGCCACAGGGGCACTGGGCCCAGTTGACAACTGATTAGCCTCCAGTGTCCCACCTCCCTTGTTATTCACCAATTCAAAACACAGCGGCTACCCAGATAGCACACATATGTTGAAGCAGCATTGATTCCATATCAGACAAAAAGGTTGAAATGACATTGATCTTCAATCTTTCACTTTATATAAACATTGAAACAAGGTTTTGCCACCATCAGCTTTTCAATATTGATAATCTGACCAAAAATGAGTTTCATGGTTGATAATTTAACACTGACCATAATTCAACGCATTTAACTATAATTTAACATTGAAAGAATAACATGGTGCTGTCTGGGTAATAATAAGATTGGCGCCTTTGTATGAATTATGGCCCATCTTATGCCACTCCACCTTCTAAAATTTTTAAATCACCCCTGCTTACCATAGTTCCTCCTATGGATAATCCAGTGGTCTGGTGTCCTAGTTCAGCAATGTCGTGATTTGTGGAATTCGTGTAGCTACTACTCTGTAATTGTAGCCTCCAGATATTTTAAGGATAGACTATTTAGCTAAAAATAAGCTACTGTCAGGCCTCAGCTGATTTTTTGCGACATGTGGGAGGGTTGATTGTAGACGTCGTGCTCTAATGACGACATGTCTCGCGAAACCTGTCAGCCCCTTGATTTTGTCAGAAGAGGAATCACTCACAAAGGGTTATTGACTGTATGCCGTCTGGAGAAAGGCTTCAGAAAATGAGGCATTCTTCCGAAACCGGAACGCTTCATCCTTGTCACATGTTTCACCACGCGTTCATTCCAAAAGCCGGAAACTCAGGCCCGGTATTGACCAGAGATCGTCTTTGGCCCAACGGCGTCACTTCAGGAAAATGCCGCCTTCTGTTCTTGTATGCAACAAGCTATACAAACAGATGACTGTCTTCATCTGCGTCTATCGCTCCACTATGTCAATGACTGTTTGTTTGTTTTTTGTGAAAGACACAAAAAAAGGAAAAACAGAAGCGGCAATGAATCGAGCGATTTACAAAGCAGCAGCGATGGTGGGTCATGTGCTCGGGGGTGAGTGTGAATAAGCCTCCGCCATCATGAATACCACGTTTTGTCAGCGCCATGTGAGGCTAAGAGGCATCCAGGAGGAGGCCAGGGCGAGCGCAATGCTGTCTGTTTAAACGCAGTCTTATTCCGGATCCCGCACTGAAATAGCTCCCTGATGCTGTCTTAGGGCAACCATGGGCACCATGGCACGGGAACAGGGCAGATGTGTGTAAAGGCAGGATGAATGCCCATCCAGAGCACCGTTCCCCCATTCCGTCACATGAGAAAGCCTCAGAATTCCACATAGACAGCCTGGGGTGAACGATGTGCCGCCCCGATCCTCCAGCTGACCATAAGATCCCCCCAGTGTTCGACACACGGCTGCAGATGTCCAGGCTGCTTTTCTCCCCTTTTAACCCCTGAACAATAGCTCAGTGTGTAAACGCCGGGACTCTGGTACAGGATGGAGGTTTGTTCAAGTGGGGTTCCAGTAATCTTACCGAAGAGGCTGGGTGTCTGTAAAATGTAATGGTCCGAGGAGAGTGCTATGAGGAACTGAAGTCATCTTAAAACCAAGGTTCAGAACTTGAGAGCATGAGCTCAGTTCAAGCAAGAGCACCTCCTATGAGATGACCGGTTGAGCACATTATTAAATAAAATGAAAAATTGGAGAATTTAGGTTAAATGATCCCCCCCGCCATGTGACATTAATTAGTGATGGAGGGGAAGGAAATGGCTAACAAGAAGCTATAGAGAGACAATCGATGACTATAGATTGTTCAGGCACATCAATATAATAAGGGCTAATTTTATTAATTTATAGATGTACATAATTTTCTGAGAAAATTTGTTTGAAAAAATGTTTCATACACAAAATGCATTTTTCTCTGCCTCTGAAACTCCTGACATATTTGAAACAGCCATTCACAGAGCATTTAACTCTTTGTAAAATACTATGAGTTCTCTCATTTCTTTTTGTAAAGTAATTGCAATTAACTACAGTTGCAATCACGTAAAGTCACAATAACGGGAACAGTATAGTGTAAATAAAGATAATCATAAACAAAGGGTGCCATTTTTTGTTTGTTTTATGTATGGAAAACTAATTAAATATAATGTTTAGTAGAAGTTTTTCTTGTACATCACTTTGGACAGCTGGTGAATAAATAAATGCATCAGCTTTTCTGCTCCACGTAGGTATGGTTGACATCACCCTGACTCATGCTCCTGTTTCTCCTGAGCGTAAACAAACTGTGTTTGGCATGTCGCATTGGACAGACTGACCACCATGTGCACACTGAGACCCTTGAGAGAACACCTCTCCTATCTGTGACTTCACTCTGGTTAATACTTAAACCTTTTGATCTGGCGCTTAGCCACATTCCCGGAATTCCTGCTATCTCCTGAAGCCGGACCATAAATGAGATGGCGGTTCATTCTTCCACCCCTGTCCTCCCCCTGTTTATCAAAGTAACAGGTGATAAATGAGGTCAGCCTTACATATACCTTCATTAACATGCAGCGTTCAAAGAACATTGCATAACTGTTTGATTAGTCAAGCAATACTTTGTGCTCGGACTTTAGATCCACTGGAGAATCTCTCCCATCTTCCCATACTTTTTTGTAAACCCATTTGTCCTTTATCAACTGTTCTGATTGGTTAATCGACGTTAGCTTATATTGCTAGTGCACATTACATAGCACATTTTTGAACTCCAGTTCAAATATTCAAACGTGGCTCTGAAAATTTCCCCAATTTCACTGTCGATTTCAGTTGAATTAATGTTATATCTTGTAATAGGCAGTGATTTTCACACAAATGACCCATAACCACATGGGACAATTCTGATTATTTGGCTGCTACTGCTTGAAATATTTTCCACTGATCGCTCCTACACGATGTACAGCTATATAGCTCTGAACTAATGTTTCTCAACCCAGTCCTTGGGGACCCTCAGATGTTTTGCTCCCTCCAAGTTCTCAGTACACCTGTACCAAGTATCCAGTGCTCTTGATTGTTTGATTCATTCCTCATTAGTTCTTGATTGTCTGGTAGAGGTGCTCTGGGAGCTGGAATGGAGCAAAACTGTGGACTGTCTGCGGTTCTCCAAGGACTGGGTTGAGCAACACTCCTCTAAAAAATATTCCAGAACAGCTGAAACCGTGGTATATACAGGTGTATTCCTGGTGTTGTTTTATTGCTAAAAATCTTTTGTCTTTGTTCTTATATTCACTTTAACATACTTATCATAAATGTTATACTTATCAATATCATACTTGTCATAAATCATTTGGGTAAGACCAGGATGTTACAACAAATTCAAACCATATTTCCAATGAAAGATTATTATTATCAAAAATCTCAACAGCAGTGCCTCAGGCATTTGGCTTCGATGTAATATGTAGCAGATAATGTGCAGTTGGGCTGTTTAATGTCTTTCCCTGGGTTAATGGGGAGTTTCCTGTATGTTTGTAAATCGAGTGACGTGAGCGTGAATCAGTGCACTGAGTCCATGTGGGCCTCTCCTCACACATTTGCACTCTTGCTCTTCTCTCCAGGCTTGTTGACTCTGCTCTGTTTGCCCATTTGCCAATTTCCCTTCACAAGAAACGCACCGGCAGCCGGAAATTCGTGGAACAGCGGCGGCAATGTGTCCCATACTCAGGTGACAGGGATGCCGGGGTCGTGATGACCCGGAGGGGCGGCACATTCATTAGAAAATGAGTGTGATGGCATGTCATGTTTCAGGACCCTGTGGCCCCAAGCTTTTCTCAGACATATCGATTGTACAGTTTCCCAGAACCCCAAGTGCACTGACCCATGTCGTTTCTGCACTTGTTTGGGCTCGGCTGAGGGTAGACATGGTAGGACCCATGTCCCTCAGTGGCCTTATCACCCAGATGCCATGTCCACCAAAGCCATATAAAGCGATTGTGCTGAGTGCATGATTACCACAAAAACAACGAGTCCTCTGGGATCCGAGGTCAAATCCAGGCACATTTGGGTTACAGGAGACAAAAAAAAGTATCTATGGAAATACAGACATGGCGCTTCAGGTGCACACACACATTTCAAGTTTGTCACAGACAGTAAGAAAACACAGATGCAAAAAATCTAATTTCAGGTGATTTTTTTTTCTTTCCCAAAGCAGGTGGTACCTAGATAAAGCTTTGAGTAATTCCTTAATTCCCAATAGCTCCAGGGACTGGCAGACTCTGCTTTGTCAATTGCACATTGCTTTGGATAAAAGCAACTGCTAAATAAATGTAATGTAACTGTAAGTGAGCTCCCTTCTGCTGTAAAGTGCCTCAACAATAGCTGCACGTATAACCTGATAAATAAACCAGCATTACATCCTAGTAGTTTCACTGTTCACATCATATAACAAGAAGGAAGCAGCATATGTTGATTATTAAGTCCAATTTCCATAATACTAACCTTTGAAGCTTATAAAATTAAAATACGGAGGGAAGTTTGTATTAGTCAGCAGTCGCCTCTGGAGTGGCTGGTGTGTAAAATGTCCTAAAGTGTCATGGCTGTGTCAACGCGTACGCACCACAGGCCCGGCTGCCTTGTACCATGTTTGACCACGACTGTCCTCCCTTCCAACTTCCCTGCTGATCTGCGCTCACATCCTGCTTAACATTCCAGGCCCGAGCATGCTTTCATCATCACTGTGCGACTTGATATGTTAAAGAAAACACAGGAAGGAAAGCTGTTGCAGAGCACGGTGGAATTTATGAATATTTTGTGCTGACTTATTTTGTGGCTTATTTGGAGTCTATTTTTTTTTTTGCAACGCCAGGGGCCCAGGTTGGAGAGGTTGTGTGTCAAGGGGGCCTAGTTGAAGTAATTTTGTGTCTGCCCAGGGAATTATGCACGGTGGGCCTAGTCTAGTCTTAAACATATGTTAAAGGTGCTTCACGCTAATTCTTCTTAACTGATGGACGTTAGTGTCAGTGCAGCTGCCATGCTTTCAAAGATAACAAACGTATTAGCGTCTTACCCACCAAACTTCAAGAACCTGGTTTTTGGTTCTGAGTTCCTAGACTGTGTTTTGCAGTTTCTGGCCACTTTTGTGTTTTGCTGTCCCAACAAGAAATATGACCTTTATGCAAAGCATGAGAGATCATTAAACTTCACATGTAATTTCCTACAGAACTACACCACCAACCTAAAACAATGGAAGATTACCAAATCGTTTTGTTATTAATTACGTGAGATCAAGCACATGGTCTGAAATATGGGACAAAATGGTGTTTTATTTATATTTTATTTATATGTCCCCTGACCTGTTTGATTCTTAATACATCCATGCATGCACTGGCCAGAATATTGTTCTTGTGTTTCCAAATCAGACAGTCTCAGGACCAACTGGAAACGTGGGCATCAATCTACCAATCAAGGGGTTTGAACCAGTAATTGTCCAATCAGAGGTATAGAAGCCTAACCCCCTGAGTCACACAGTGCCCAATCAGAGCCCTTGCTGTGATGAAGTGTTAGATTGTATTATGCTGATGGAGTAACTGTCTCCTTCCCCTCCTCTCTGTAATGGGAACCTCCTCCCCAGCAACTACAGACACTCCTCCGAGCTCCAAAGCAGCTTCTGAACTTGCTGAAGAAAGGATCATAGACCATAGAACACAAGCCCCCCATGATGAAGGGTCTTGTGGACCAGAGAGCCAGCTTGCTGTTACCCCAGGCTTCCTTGGTTCTAGGACATCAGAGGCAAACCTGCCCCCATCTCGTCCCATCTAGCAGCTATGGACCTGAGTACCTATAATGAGAAGAATTGTTTATTGGACTGCAAGTTAACCGCAAGCCAGGTGGAACTAAACTGGCTCTGATGAAACAATGAAACAAGCTACCAGAGGAATATGTGGGACCACAGTGGCCCTCCCCCAACTCTGTCTGTTCATTGCCAAAAGCAGGGCAGCACAGGGCAATACAAGGCTCATCTGGCTAGAAGATGACATCAGAAATAATGTCTAATCTCACCACACATACTTCTAATGTCTGTTGACCTCGGCAGTTCACTATTGCTGAATACAAGAAGAGGCTACCTTTCTTGAGGGGGGGGGGCAATACTAAATAGTAATATTATCACTGCTCCCGAAATTTCTGTGGTACCACCATTAACATTCCTGGTGTGTTTTTGTTGGCTTCAGGCAGGCTGGTTTTGAATGGACGCGAACAGCTGTGATCCCAGAGGTCAGAGGTCACGAGTGACACCAGTGCAGAGGATGAGTTACAGTTGACGTCTTGAAACATATTCACAGAAAAGGACAGGTGTGTGGCCCAATGGAAAAAAGAGGTGACTTAAAACCAGGACACGATCCCTCTGGGACGGTTATTTGGCAAAGCCCCAACAGATCCTATGTTCTCCAGCATTGGAGAGGAGCATCTGAATCAAGGCTGGACACAGGGACCTTTTCAGGGTTCCTTCACAAATGCAGGTTCCCTATTTAAGGCCAAATTTATAACTGTTGTTCAAGAAACTAAACTAAGTTAACTTATGTAAAACTGTTATTGCATATCGACAGCCTTTGGTGTCTATGGGTATGGATCAGTGGGTTGTGATGCATTGTCTGCAATTGGAAGGTCACCAGTTCAAACCCCAGTGTCAGCTAAGTGCTTTTGCTGTTGTGCCCTTGAGTAAGGCCCTTAATCACTGTTGTTTCTGGAACTGTCTGACCTGGCATAAAAATGTAAGTTTCTATGTATAAATGTGCTTTCTAAATAAGCTATAATATTTTTAGTGTCAGCACAAAATTGTGGAATTTCAGCTCACATCTGAAGTGGCATAGATAACGCAGGGATGACGTGTTCTGGGGAACATGTAGATTCCGGTGACTTCTGGATCACGCCAGATCATCATGTCCCTGACCATGTCTCATCACTGACCATTGCTGGTGATGCTTCTCCCCCCTCTCATATGTGCCAATCTGATGAGACTAGAGAAAAGGGGGGTTTATGGGCAGAGACTGGAAACAGACGGGATTGTAAAGGATCACAAACAGGAGGACTGGCAACCAAGAAGGTTCAACATCAATAGCAGACTGGGGATGATGAGACAAACAGATACCCAATAATAGGCATGTTATTGATGCCATGGGGAATTCTCCTTATACCCCCCCCCCCCCCAACTTCCTCTCTGCAGGCGAGAGCAAACAGACCATGAAGGGCGAAGGGCAACTACCCATAGCAGTGCCCAGCAAGATGGGGGTTAAGGACCTTGCTCAAGAACCCACAGATGAGACAAGGCTGGGCTGAAACCGGCAACCTTCTGATGACAGCCACAGTGGCTTAGCCCCCTGAGCCACACACAGCTCTGCTGAAGCTGTGGCACTAACAAGGGCCAACAGGCGTGGCTCATCAGGGTCACATTAGGGACAAGAGACAAGAGGGTCAGGTGGACATGGCGGGTAAGATGTGACACAATCCATGCCCCCCGGGGGCGCGGGGGGCCGGCGCGGGGGGGGGGGGGGGGGGGGCCGGGGGCGGGGGGGGGGCGGGGGGGGGGGCGGGGGGGGGGCGGTGGTGAGGGGTGGTG
>JABFEA020000001.1:28079394-28090002 GCA_019775915.2 Cyphomyrus plagiostoma
GCCAACAGGCGTGGCTCATCATGGTCACATTTGGGAAAATATACAAGAGGGTCATGTGGCAATGGCGGGTAATATTTTACACAATCCATGCCCACCTCCCCCCCCCCCCCCCAAATAACATGTAAGTTTAACAGCACAGATAAGAGATGCATCCAGGGCTGTTTAACCTTTAAATTCAGAAATCATTTTGAAATTTCCCGGCAACACCCCCACTTCCCAGCAACAGGGCAGCACCCCCACTCCCCCGACACTCCAGACACATAAAAACAGTTCATGTCCAAAAGGCAATTTAGCAAAAGTCCCAGAAGGGTAATAAAGTCAGTCTTACTGAGTAACACATCCAGTTACTCCCTTGCTCACTCTTTCTAGAAGTGCTTTATTGATCATTTCCATTGGCATATTTTGGAAACAAGTCAGGTAACAAACTGCAGTGACTAATCGCATAGTCATTTTAACACACAGGTTCAGATTTATTCTCCAAACACTTCTGCCCAAAGTAATACACAAAACAAGGAAAGCTCACAGACAGGGTGAGTCAGCATCCCATAGCTGCTTGGGTTACTTATCTTACTGAAGGGCACTGCAAGTACTTACCTGGTAACTGAAGGGCACGGCAAGTACTTACCTGGTAACTGAAGGGCACTGCAAGTACTTACCTGGTAACTGAAGGGCACTGCAAGTACTTACCTGGTAACTGAAGGGCACTGCAAGTACTCACCTGGTAACAGGATTCACTTACTTTATCCAAACTAACTTACAGTTGAGTGAAGGGCAAGAATTTATGCACAGTCCATCCATCCATCCATCCATCCATCCATCCATCACCTATGGGTTGTTATTATGCACAGTACTTCACTTGTTAAGTTACATAGGACTACTTAAACCCACACTCTTCTGGATATGAGCACACATGCATAACCCACTGATCTACACACCATCCCTCAGTTCAGTAGAATTTAATTATTGAAAGGCAGTTGTTATATCTTCAGGCTTAATCTGTACAATCCTGTCCTCCTCAGCTAATTTGGTAGTTAGATTCCTTTAATGGGTGACACAGTGGCTCAGTGGGTATCACAGCTGCCTCACACCTCTTTTAGTCTTTAATCCTGCCTTCACTCTGTGTGTGCTGTGTGCATGATCTCCTCACATTGTCCAGGTTTCCTTTGGGTGCTCTGGTTTCCTTCCACAGTCGAAAAGCATGCCAGCAGGTGAATTTGCAGCTGCAAATTACAAGTATATATGTGAGTGTCTGAGTGCATGCGTGAGTATACTGTATGTGTGAGCGTATGTCTGAGTGTATGCATGAGTCCATACGTGAGTGTATGTGCGTGACTGTATATGTGCGTGCATGTGTGAGTGCATCTATAAGTGTATGTGCGTGACTATGCATGAGTGCATATGTGAGCGTACACATGAGTGTATGTGCGTGACTATATGCGTGAGTGCATGTGTAATGTATGTGCATGAGAGTATGCTTGATTGTGTATGTGAGTGCATGTGTGCATGTATGTGCATGAGTGTATGTGTGAGTGTATGTGTAACTGCATGCTTTAGAATACGTGCATAAGTGCATGCATGAGTGTATGTGCCCTGTGATGGACCGGCATCCCATCCTGCCTCCTACCCTCTGATTCTTGCTTATGGCTCCAGGTTCATCAGAAAACTGTGCTTGGAACTGGAAGACAAAAGGATGATTTCCCGTTACCCTGGAATTTTTCAGATATATGATGTGTTTTTACTTTACTGAGTTATGAATTAAATTAGTAATGGAATACACTGCATATTACATGTATTGCTGTTTAGATCAGTCCTTTATTTTTAATTAGGTACAACTAAAGAAATAATTACTGAGTGATTAAGGAGTAATTGACTAGCAGGTGGCACAGGAGCTCTGTAGGTAGTTGCCTTGTATCTCCACGGTTGGTTATTTGACTTTCCTACCACCCTGGTGTGTGTGTGGTGGGGAGGATTATCTTTGCATTAATTTGTGGGGACCAAATGTTCTCCACAATGTAATAAATACCTGTTATTTTAATGTTGTGGGGACCATTTTCCAGGTCCCTACAAAGACCTGTGAATGCAATCAAAAAACTAAAAATGCTGAAAGATTTGTATTTTGTTTGGTTACTTATTGTTAAGGTTAGGGCTGGGTAGGGTTTTCATTGCTGGGACTGGGGTTTTGCCCACATTAATGAATGGACAGTCCCCACAAACATATAAGTACAGGTCTGTGTGTGTATATGTGTGTGTGTGCATGTGTTTTTTACTCTGGGTACTCCAACTTCCTCCTACAACGCAAAGGCACCAGTTAGGTGACCTGGCATTCCTGCAATGCCCTTAGTGTGTGTTTGTGTGTGCATATGTGCCCAGTGATGAACTAGCATCCCGTCCACGGTGTCTCCCCACTTCACGCCCGATGCAGCCTGGGATAACTCGCAGGCTGGGACAGGCTCCAGGCCAGTCCCGTAACCCGTTGGTGCCACCTTGTTTCCATGCAGTGGGAGCGAGTCATCATCAGTGGCTGATTTATTTATTCCCAGCATTGTGCCCTGGAGTACCGATCGATTCGCTTTTAATTATACCGCTGAAGCGGGTGTGTTTGAACTTGACCGATTTTCCGTCTTCCTTCACACAACTGTGCATCTCTGATGCATGTTTATTTTTGCAATAATTTGCTTTTGCGCTCTTAAATGTATGACATGTGTTGCTCTCCAGGATATCCGGGCCTCCTCCCATTGCAGCCCCCCACCCTTGATGTCCAAATTCCTGGGCTGTCATCGCCTCCCCCTCTCCCCACAGCTCACAGAGCAGTCAGGACCATGGTCACCCGCCTGCACTTCGGCCTCACACCTCACTACAGCAACGATCGCCTTTGATCTTCCTCCCCCTCATCCTCTCCTACTGCCACCTTCCCACAATGGATTGGTCCTGATAACATCAGCCCTGAGCTGCTGAGAGAGCTTTGTGGAGTTCCCCAGGGCATTTTTCCCCCTGAGCCTGATCCCGGAAAGGCTCCCTGCATTGTGGTAGGCATCCTGCCTGATCCCAGTCCCCTAGAGAGAGCGACAATATGCACCATGTGACCATCGACCAGTGACTTGACATCCCACATTATGAAGAGCCTGGAACAACTTGTCGTAGCTCACCTCAAACCCCAGGGCAAGACAGCACTGGACCCCTGCAGTTTGAGAGGAGGAGCATATGGCAGTGGGTGACATCATCATCTACCTCATAAACATAGCCAATTCCTACCTGGACTTAGCCAGCAACACTGTAGGAATCATATTATTTGATTATCCCTGTACTTTCAACACCATTCAGTATATTTTGCTGAAAGAGAAGCTTTATGGGATGCAGGTGGGCACCTCCATATCCACATCCTGGATAACAGACCACCTGACCAGCAGTCATGGCTGTGAGTGGCACGGGGGTCCCACAGGGAGCGTACTTGTCTCCCTTGATGTTCGCCCTGTACTCCTCAGATTTACAGAAGCTCTCACGAGGCATGCCTTTGGTGGGGTGTACAAGGAATGGGCAGCAATTTGGCTATGGGAACTGTAGGGGGGCCACGCTGAACCAGCTGCTGCTTAACATCAGCAAAGCCTAGGAGATGGTGGTGGACTTCTGCATGTCTGAGGATGCCCAACTCTATGACCATAGAAGGAGAGGATGTGAAGGAAGGGGACACTTATAGGTAGCTGGGTGTGCATCTGGACAGCAAGTGAGATTGGACTGCTAACACGGTGGCTGTGTAGAAGAAGGGCTTAAGTGGCCTCTATTTCATTGGATCTTTTGGAGTCTCCAGGTCCTTGTTGCAGCAGTTCTATTAGTGTGTTGTTGCAGGTGAAGTGTTCTGGACAGTGATATTCTGGGGCAACAGCATTACTTTCATAGAGGCTGATAAACTAGAGCTACTCAGCAAGGCTGCTTATGAATTTGGAATCAACCTGGACCCCCAGGAAGCAGCCATACTTCTCTCCATGTTCCCTGGGGTTTCCACCACTGTTCAAAGATTCATTATCAAGGTGGACAGTTGTCTCTGATTGTCTCATGGTGAGTGAGTTGGCCCTTTTGATGTATTCGTCCATTGCATACTGCATCCTCGGTGCTTGGTGTTGTCTGTGATTGGCTCCAGGCTCTGTGTGATCTGGCATTGGATAGGTAGTTACGGAAACTGGAAAAAAAACAGAGTTCGATGCTAGAAGGAATGTAACAAACATAGGTTTTTTTCAGAGCATCCAAATGCTTGATGAAAGGGTGAATTAATCCCTCTGAATTCCCAAAGAGTATGATTCAAGAAAATCCAGTAAAAATGATTTTAAGAGTACAAATTACCATGGTTATTCCATGTATGTGGAAAAAGGAAGTCTCTTGCCTTTTCAGGAAAATAATATTGTAAACATTGTAATTTAAAACTACTTGTGAATTTATTCACACATTGAACATGTCTTTGCCCAAAGTCCACCTACCTATTCAGCAGAGCTGGCTTGTTTTAGAGAGTCTAGGTATTGTTGGGACCTGCTGCACTTCATTACTGACAATAGTCTGCACAGGGCTGATATGCGACATTGGAGAAAGGGGCTTTCAGGCCATCCCTTCCTGACAAACAGTCATTACAAGCAGCACTGCAGGCCTTGGCATCCTGTATGCATGAACCAGTCTCACTGTGTCTTTTTGGGGCAGGACATAGGCTGAGCGGTCTGAATATATTCTTGAGGCAGGCATGGAGCGTGTTTATGCACAGTGGGTGGCTAGATGGCCACCTCCAAATATAGCAGCAGAGCATCCACTGAAATTTTGATAAATGCTTGGAAAATACTATACAAATAATATACCTCCAGAACCCATATTTAAAGGTTTCTAGATTGCAAATGAATATCCCCAAATCTCCCTTGTACGGGAACTATTTGGCTATATAACCTTTACTAAATGAGGAACAGCAGCTGAATCCAAATGGTCCATCTGTACCATGAGTCATGGAGCCCCTTGACAAGGATCTGCAACATATTTAGTAAAACAGAACGCTGTTCAATAAGCAGATATACATTTTCATACTTTTCCCGGTCATTTTAAAGCTGAACCTTTCATTAAGTTGAACCCTCATCCTTGCCCGAATAGTCACGTCTCCATTGTGCTCATGATCCAGGATCTCCCCCCGCCCCCAAAATGTGCCAGGGATACCAGATAAATTGCTGACCCTGTGCTCAGGCCCCCAGCTTCACTCTCACCTCTACAAGTGAAGTGAAAGTGATTAGTTGTCATTGTCAACACACCACAGCACACATCAACAAAATAACCCTCTGCATTTCACCCATATGTGACATTGTGACATAGCAGGGGGCAGCTAATTCAGCACCCAGGGAGCAGTGCTTGGGGGCGGTACCTTGCTGAGGATATCTCAGTGGTACTTGGCTGGTTGGGGATTCAAACCAGGAGTCTTACAATTACAAGTGTGCTACCCTGACTTTCCTTCCCAGAGCAAGATGGGATATGTGAAAAGATGTATTAGAATGTACCTGTACTCATACTTGTCAAAATGACAAATAATGCAATCCTATTATCCAGACTCAGGACTATTATCATGACTCATGTGAGTATTGCTTTTTCTCTCTAAACCCCTGCAGAATTAAGAATTAAAACATTTTACCAGAGCCAGTCCTCAGTAGTGGTATAGCCCAGGGCCTAGTCTTATGTCCTGCTCTATTCTCTGTCTGCATAAATAACCTTCACATGCAGCTGCACTTTCAGCTGTTCACCTGCCTGCTGATTACAAAATGCCTCGCTCCAGGGCTGTCTGTTTGAAGTCAGTTACATTTTACATTTAGAGGTCAGTCTCCCATCACTGAAGCTGCTCTGATTTTCTTTATACAGAGGTTTCTTGCATTTTCAAGTATGGGATTTTAGTCCTTAGAATTGCTTCAATGTGCCCAATTAAAAGGCTGTGTGCTGCTTTTACTCTTGAAGGAGCTCCTTTGAAAAATGTCTGTGGTGCACAATCGTGAACAAGGCAGATGTCTCTATGTACCTCGCGACAGATTATCTCCTTATTTTTCTTTTAGGCCCTCGTTCCACTTTTCATGAGATTATTCTTTTTCTCAAAATTTTACCTCATTAACCAGGATGCTAAAAGAATAATGAAACAGAACCTTCTTGCTCTCCTTGAGACACACAGACATTTATTCAGCTGACATCCAGTGTCCTTAGAGCAATTTGAGGTTCAGGGCCTTATTGAAGGACACAGTGGTGACTCTAGTCTATTAGTCATGGGATTTGAACCAGCAACCTTTGAAGGACAGACGTATCACCACTCAGAGCCACAAGACCCTTTAGAAACAGATGAACACTACATCCCAAAAGTAGAAGTCGCAAGCCTACCTTCAGCTACACCTTTGGCAGAAGACCAGGCTGGGATTATTTGGGTCCATTTGGTAAAACTGGCCAGCGGTTGAGTGCAGACAAGCCTATCCACGACATCTTTTGTTTTTAATCTCCTTTCATACTTAATTACATCCTCCAAGTATCCATCTATCATTTTTGAAACTGTTTGCACTCCAATATCTGATTCATTGTTTCTCATGCTTTTGACACTGCATTTATACTACCCAAAATTTTCTAGGTTCTGTCCTTAATGATCCTGGTTCTGTTTAAAGAAAGTAAACCTTACCCAGTAGGGCACATTTATATACAATGGATTCTGTTCTTAGCATGGCCCAATTTGTGTATGAATCACCCAAAATAAAAGGGCCCAGAAGATTTTGTGTTTGGTATTTGCTCGGCTGAATGTAAGCCAGAGATGGCTTGCACTGGTCCAGTGTAATCTGAAGCTTTGTGTCTTGTTATCTACTGGCGATTTCCTCAACAAAAACTAGACAGATCTCTTTTGATACCTGGCCGAGTCAGACACGTGCCGATGGTCTGCACTTGAAGGAGGAGCCTGCAGCTTTTGTTGTAATGTTTACTACTCAGATGCCCAAGGTGTGAAAGAAATCTGTCTCCAGCAGGGAAAGTTTATCCAGACATTACATGTAAGTAAGGAGCCACGCAAGGAAAAAGGAAAACATGGCCGATAATAGGATCTAAGATGGATACAACTGAATCAAATAGCGTGACGGTATCTATAGACATCTGGTGTAGTTTTCAGTACGGGAACACGATACCCATAAACGTATGTCTCAGAAAAGGAAAACAATTACCTATTATTGCTGGAGGAAAAGAAAATGAGAATTAATTTAATTAGATATGTTAAAAAGATCATATGCACATTTCTCAATTTTCTAAATTTGTTGCATATCATTCCCAACACAGAGTTTATTTATATTTTTTAACATGTATTTTATATCTGTATGTGTGCAGTTAAATTGTCCACAGCCCAGGGGTATCTCATATGTTAGATATCCCTGTTTGACATCGTAGTAAAAGGCTGACAAAGCATAGCCACATTAGCAGTCGAGCGCTAAGCCGCGGGTTTGCCTCAGCTATGACATCCTGTTCCATGCCTTCCATGGAGAGAGTCTCCATATGAATAATGAATGGGCAAACTCTCCACCGCAGCATTAAATTTGACCTTGGTTAATAATAGATTGGGGGGATAATACTGCCCCCCACCCCCACCCCCGTAACAGACCACAATGGAATACCCTTCTGAAACTGTTGGTGTGGTTCACTTTCTTAATGGGAATTATCACTTTCCTGTTTGTTATCTCATGACTTATGTCCCATCTCGCCCCGTCGGTCACCAAACCATCACTGCTTAGAGCGCCCTTCACCGTGTGAGTTGTGTCACTCCAGTTGTTTCTCTTGTGTGGCTCCTCAGAGGTGGGATGAGCTGCTGAACTACATCTGGTCCTCAGACTCCTTCTCCACCTTCAAAAAACACCTTAAAACCCTTCTGTTCATTGATTTCCTTTATTTAACCCAATTATTCCTTAAATGCCCTTATGTTGCATTTGCTGGCCTTTGTATAGTTTTATTAGGTTCTTTGTTACTTTGTTAGTAGTTAGATGTGTAGTTAGATGTATTGCTCCTGCTCCAATAACTGCATAAACCTGTACCTGGGTAGTCACTGTAAGATGAGCCTGGCTGTACTTATGCCTGCATGGTTGACTCCTTGACAGCATGAATGTTTGCAATGTGCTGCTTTCCTTGATGTTCATCACTTCAGACAAAAGTTTCTGCTAAACATGATTAAATATTACTTTAGTATCCCTCCATGACTTTATTGATCAAATATTTCATAAAAGGCAGGGGAGGAAACACATCATCATTAATGACATGTAATTAGTAAGCTTGCAGACTCCAGTGAAAGAGGGAGTAGCATGTGGTCTTATTGTTTTGTGTCCAAAATGGATATTTAGTTATAGATAATGGCATATCATAGGATGACACCTGAAGACATCACATCAAGGACAGCTTTCATTGCTGAGTTTTTTTAGAGTAATATAGTCTATAAAAGTTTACCTCTCTAAAATGGTCCTTCATATGTTCTGTTAGAGTTGCTGTTTTTTCTTTGCTGTGGGTAGTTTTAGATTTGATTTAATGATGACAGCAAATGCTAGTTTGTTATCGAAGGTATTTTATATTGTTATGTCATTTCCTTGATTAGTCTGAATGAATTCTATATGAGTTTCCATGTTAATATGTCATTTCCTGCTGGCCATGTATGACTGAATGCTACATGTTTTCGGCGTTGATGGATCTAAGGATGACGGCAAATGCAAGAAGGACATTTGCTAGTCAGGAGGGCATTCAGGCCTGTTCCTGCGTCAGCCCACCAGATCCAGTGACTTCAATAGCTAAATTAAAACACCCCCCCCCCCCTCCATATTACTGTTTTAATCAGTAATAATGCATCCTGAAGACCATCCATTGCACAACAGTATTTTCCATGAGCTATGTCCCGTTTATATTTGCAGGCCAGTCATCATCTGTGACGTACCTCATGTTTGTTTTGTGTTTTACGGAAACTGATGAGTCATCCTGTCCTATCTCCTCCTGGTGGACTGCGGGATTCGTTTCCACAGTGATGAGCCCCAGATGGTACCGTGGCCCGGATTGATTAGATGTGATTTGTGGCAACGCTGGCAGAGTCAGGGACAATAAAGAGATGGTGTGTGACAACAAGGATATGTCATCCCTAGTTCATGGTGACCTTTAGTGGCATTTCTGTTGTCATTATATCCCCCCCCCTACTCCCAGCCTGTATTGATCCCTAGACCAGATTGTCCTCATTAGTGCCTGTTGCGATGTGCATGCATATGAAATTTGTCATTACATTCTCTTTGGCACAAAGGTCAAACTGGAAATTTCTTGAGGGACAAAGGTATTCACTGTCAAGTTGTTTAAGGAAGTTTCAGGATGGAAATATGTAGAATATCATCGGTCACTTAATTAAACTGTTCTAAACCTGTTATCCTGCAGTCATCTTGGCCCCTGGTGTTCATGCCACTGTTCATTTCATTTATGTCTTTCTTCCATACTACATTCCCAAGTCCATGAATATACAGCTTTTGCCTTTTACTTCCTGTCACTTGTCAGGGCTAAACCTCAAATACTTCACTTCACTTCCTGTCATGCATCAGGGCCCCTGCCCCGTGTATTTCACTTCTTTTCACCTGTCAGGGCCCTGCCCACTGTGCTTCACTTCCTATCACCTCTCAGGGTCCTGTCCTCAATACTTAACTTCCTATCACCTGTCAGGGCTCTGCCCACTGTGCTTCACTTCCTATCATCTGTCAGGGCCCTGCCCACTGTGCTTCACTTCCTATCACCTCTCAGGGCCCTGCCCACTGTGCTTCATTTCCCATCACCTGTCAGGGCTCTGCCCACTGTGCTTCACTTCCTATCACCTGTCAGGGCCCTGCCCACTGTCCTTCACTTCTTATCACCTGTCAGGGCCCTGCCCACTGTGCTTCACTTCCTATCCCCTGTCAGGGCTATGCCCACTGTGCTTCACTTCCTATTACCTGTCAGGGCCCTGCCCATTGTGCTTCACTTCCTATCACCTATCAGGGCCCTTCCCCCTGTGCTTCACTTCCTATCAGCTGAGAGGCCTCTGCCCACTGTGCTTAATTTCCTATCACCTGTCAGGGCCCTGCCCACTGTGCTTCATTTCCTCTTACCTGTCAGGACCTTGCCCCCTCTACTTCATTTCCTGTCACTGTCAGGGCCTTGCCCCCTGTACTTAACTTCCGGTCACATGTTAGGACCCTGCCCCAGTGCATCACTTCCTGTCACCCGTCAGGGCTAAACCTCACGTACTTCACTTCATTTCCTGTCACGCATCATGGGCCCCTGCCCCCTGCATTTAATTTCCTGTCACCTGTCAGGACCCTGCCCACTGTACTTCACTTCCTGTCACCTGTCAGGGCCCTGCCCCCTGTAATTCACTTCCTGTCATGCATCAGGACCCTGCCCACTGTGCTTCATTTCCTCTCACCAGTCAGGGCTCTGCCCACTGGGCTTCACTTTCTATCACCAGTCAGGGCCCTACCCACTGTGCTTCACTTCCCATCACCTGTCAGGGCCCTGCCCGCTGTACTTCACTTCCTGTCACCTGTCAGGGCCCTGCCCCCTGTAATTCACTTCCTGTCATGCATCAGGACCCTGCCC
>JABFEA020000001.1:28106050-28120284 GCA_019775915.2 Cyphomyrus plagiostoma
CCCCCCCCCCCCCCCCCCCCCCCCCCCCCCCCCCCCCCCCCCCCCCCCCCGAAATGACTCACTGAGCTGTACATGAGCGAGGAGCACCCAACAAAACCGTCCTCTAGCCCCGGAGGAAGTAGCTGAAGACGGCTCTCTTTGGCAGATGTTTATATGTTTCTCGGCGTGTATGGCTTCCAAAGAAACTTGCTTTATCTAAATGTATCCACTTCCCAGATCTTCACAAGCTAACAAATCGCAAAACGTCTCCATGCCTTTTTTTTTTTTTGGTTGAAATACTTCCCCACTCCAACGCTCTGCCAATAAAATCTTTTCGTAAAGCCTCTCTTTTCTCAGTCTGGAACAAGACCCACCGGAACAATTAAGATCGGGAATTATGTCGGATCTGGAGGTGATGGATAACCAGGATTGGGGAAATACTGCAGACCTTCAAGGGTATTATTATAAGAATGTATTTCCGTGACCTCTGATGCTGCACGAGGTTGTGCTTGCTTGAGAATCTGTGTCTTTTTTTAATTTAAAGTGAGAGCCAGACACTCTAATATCTTGGCAAAGTCCATCAGAATACAACACATGTCATTTGGGCCCTGAGCGATGATGGCATCGTCGCCGTCATATCAGAGCACTATAATAAACCTTATGGGAACTATCCTTCGCTTTGAATTTAAGACTGAGCTTTAAATGTCCACCATCCATTCCGTACCGGATTTTGACTTCCTGTGGCAGATTTCGGGTGGTAATGTAGACGGTGACCACAAAATTGGAAACAGCATCAGTGTAACAATGAAAACCTGTTTAAACCCCAGGTTCCACCTTGAGGTTCTTGTTCTCAGATCAGCAGCCAAGAGCAGCTGCGGGCATTTTGCCGAGCTGCAGTCACAGCACACTAGTACATTTTCCTGGGTGGCCAGTGCTTGACAAAATGAGCCAGAGGGCATGCCAATGTACGAAAAGCCTGGAGTCAAAGGCTTTTGATATAAATACAGGACCCATGTGCAGCCATTCCCTTTTGCTCCTGGAATTTAGCCATTATGACTGCAGTATTAAGTCTGCTTATAAACTTATAAATGCTGCTTATAAAAATAGGGTAAAAATTTGATTAGTCAACATGCTTTTAAATATTTCACCTTTTTCGACAAAGGCAGACACCTACGTAGTCAGAAAATCTTTGCCACCTTGAATACAGTTTTGAAAGATTTTACTTGTTTTTATTTTGTTCCGATGAAAATAATAGTTAATGTTCTGATACTAACCTAAAGGTTCTGAGACCGTCGTAAAGGGTCTGGCACCAACTTAAAGGTTCTCTTGTATTCTCCACCTGTGTTGTCTTTTAGGAGCTTGAGAAGATGTTTTCCCCATCTGGCGTTCATTGTTTCATGTTCACAGTTTCTCTGTATCAGCAGATGGAAGAGCAGCCAAGACTTGGCAAAGGTACTGCAGCAGGTGGTAGTGAGATACCTGGACTTAGTGGCTGGGAGAAACCTCTGGTCTTGCCCCAAGCCAAAGCCTGGATTTCCAACGGTTTCTTCAGTCGTCCACTTTCCCCCTCACATGCCATTGGACAAGCACCTTAATTCTGGAGTAAAGCAGTCCAGGTTTTCTCTGCTTATGTGCTGTGTGGAGGATTTTTAATGTTCAAAACAATGAATTGTGAAGCTGTTCAGTTTTACGCGTTTTAGGGATTTGGAGATGGTGGGGGAGGTGCCACATAAAAATAAATTGAATTGCAGTGAATTAACTAAATCAATATTGCCATTTAATATCCTTTGGGGCTTTTTTTGTGAACCTTTTTGCCCAGAACACTTGAGGTGCATGTAGTTTTTTTCCCCTGCAGCTTTTACTTTTGGATATTTGCACCAATTTCATCTACAGTTATTTTTTTGTTATTATTGCCTGATGAGAGGGAGGTCTAGGCATCTCTGCTTAAACTGCGGCCCGGACCCTGGATAAGCGAATAATAAGATAATGGATGGATGGATGGATGGATGGATTGACCATCATATTAGGTGAACTTTGTATGCTCCCTACATTATTGCTGCAGATTAGAATGATATTATGTTTAAAAATGGCTCCAATCTGCTCTTTAAAACCATAATTTTATTAAATACTCACTTAAAACATGTAAGGTAAAGCCAATGTAATCCCAAAGGTGACTATGGCAGGGTCTCCCTGCAAAGGCACTTGAATTGTTCCCATAATGCCGTGCCCCATGCAAACACCCAGCTGTACAAACAGGTAGACCTGTAAGCTGTAGTCATAGGTTAATCAACAAAACAATATTAAAATCAGTGCATTATACAATCATTTCCCCCTGGTTTACTCAGTTAATTGAAGGCTAGTTACAGCTTCCTGCTAAAATACACTAATGAAATATGTATAACCACATGTTGAGGAAATTTCTGAGGTTAGGTATCACCACTATGACATAGGGGCAGATGGCAGTCAAGGATACAGGTTCTGGTTGCCAGATCTTCAAGGTAGTTTTAAATCAGCTAAGCAGTAACATCATAATAATTTGATCTACCACTCAAAATTAATTATGCTGAATTATTTTCCTTCAGTGGCGCAGTCTCACTCACCGGCTTGTCTAGACTTGTTTGCTAACTGGCAACCCAATCATTCTCAAAATGGGATCTAATGAGTGCAAATCTTCAGAGAGATAGTTAGGATGCAGTGATGTTTTAACCTATCAGGACATGTATGTGTTTGCCAGAGTAATCACAGTATGGATTTAATTATTAAGTACACTCATTAAGAACTGTGCTCAGTCAAGTTTGTTTATATTCATGGAAGATTGCTGACAGTGGTAAACGTAAAACATACATATTATGTAACCAACCCATTTTTTTATATTCAAGTCTGTAAAATATTAATCTACCACCAAAACCACAGAAAAAAGAGATGCCTCTTGCTAAATGTCACACATTTTCAGATCTAATTTGGTTTAGTAAAGTATTTCCCACCTAATGCACCATAAAAGGAACCATGGCACCCGTCTTTGCCATTTGATTTTTAAAACATTGCTTGCGCCATGTTTCCCTCACTCAAAATTCACTGTCATCTGACATTTGCACGGAGCAAAATGTTTGCAGATCACTGGCAGGAACATTTTCACCAGACTCATCTCACATTTAACCATCAGAAACTCAGTGCCTGAATATTCACAGATTTTTTTCAACTCTTATTTTTTACTAAATGTCCAAGCTCTTTGTCTAACAGCATCCATATATTATGTCTATAGTTTGTAAGTGATCATATATTGGGCTTTAATGCAATCAAAGAATGCTTTCGATATTATTTTTAGTTCTTTAACTTTCTCTAAACGTTTTTTATACATAACTAAAACAATAATCAAATATTGCATGCTTGCCTCGTAATTATATTTTAATTATACTTATTTGTATTATTCTACCTGCCATAAGATATTATGTATCATTTTATAGTAATTACACCCCCAGTTTTTTAAATAGCTTAAAAATGATCCAAGATATTACTCGCAAAACACGGAAGGAAACTTCTGTGGTGTCTTTGTACGGAGTGTAGGCAGCATAGTTGTTTCACATTTCCAGGTTTTAGGATTTGAACTCTTGTGTGTGTCTGCATATTCTCCACAGGTTTGTGCAGGTCTACCTGGGTACCATTTTCTACAGTCCAAAAACATGTGGTTAGGTAATTTGGCTTCTCGAAATTGCCTGTTGTGTGTGCGTGTGCCCCCTGACAGGCTGGCATTCACGCCGTATCCCTTCCCGGTGCCCCATGATTCCTGGGACAGGCACCATTAGCATCATGGCATCAACTGTAGTGACACAGTCCATCCCTTGGCAAAGTTTTCTTCTGGAGTATTTTACGTAGTAATTTTCAAGAAGTCATTAATCATTCCCTCAAGCTGAGTTCCTGGACTCTCCAGAATTCTTGCTTTTCATTTGCAGACAACTTATTTTTTCAGTTCAATGTAAAAAAAAATGTCTTTTTATGGAATTAAATCCAGAATTTAAAATAGCTCATATTGCTGATTCCACAATCAGGCAAAAGGCTAAATCTTTGTTAATTAATTTCAATCCATATTTGGAATTGTATTTTTTTATTTTGCAGATTAATTCCAGTTTCCAGCCAAATATATGGAATGATGTGTTTGGTCAATACATACTGGTAGCTTATGGGGTCTTAATTAGGGCCAGGAGGACTGTGGATGTGAAGGAGACCCACCGAAAAATGTGTATTTTCACACAAGCATTGTTTATCTTGACAACCTTCTTTTAAGTCCATTTTCATGCTTTTTGAGACTAATCCTAAAATAATTTTAATTTTTTAAGAAAACTCCTGCTGTTGCCTCTGAATATTTGCTATCTGCTTACCATCTGTCCCAGTACCACACACGGGAACTTGAAAATAAGCTTGTGTCCTCTACCCGGCATGCTGTCTTCTGCTCTGCCACAGACCTCAGTTTCTTTCTTAACAGACCCAGCGGTGAGAAGCTGAGCATTTATTTTGTTATGTACAGATGCTACTTGACCTATCATGGGGTAACAATCTGATGATCTCATCAATTACCGCAAATAACTAAATACCAGTATTTGAAAAGTTAATGAAAGAATACAAGTTTTTTTGGTTAAACACTCTAAGATGCATTGTTAAGCCCCGTATGTGATGTTTACACCTGCGATCACTACGGAGACTGTAGAAAGCATCGTGTGGCATGTCATTAGCCTGGGAACAGATCAAAATTTAAAATTGAACTAGTGTAGGTCATAGGTCGAACCATTCTAAAGCAGGGTAAGCCAGTCTCTAGAGCAGCTAGGGTTTAGGGCCCATTCTGTCAGCCATGGGATTTGAATTGGCGACCTTCCAACTTCATCCACAAGGGCCTAACCCGCTGATCAATGCATGTGAATAATTCACCCATTTTGGAAAAACCAGTATAAAGTGCAATTGAATTGTGGCAACTTTTTGCTATTTGCTCTCAGAAGACTGGTCATAAATTAGGGTAGGTATGCCGTTCTGTTCCTCCTGTCTCTACTGGCTGCCAAATCGATGTCAAGGCTGATTTTCCAAGGCAGAGTGATCAGCACCCACAGAACATTAGCACATGCTCTTCTATTGGAACATTCCACTCAGCTGCTGAATGTATGCCCATTTTCTGAGGTTGCCCTTCCAAAACTGTCCCTCAACCCTTTACCAAGGAGCCAGTTTCGATGGTGTGGACATCTTGGCTCTTCATTACGTGCTGAATGACCCACTACAAACTGAAGACCCCAGCTTTAGGATGCATGTCATTACATTATGCTCGAAAATTCAGAGATTTTAATTGGGTGGATCAAACCACTTCTCAATATCAGAGCACTTCTGTTCAGTACTGCTTATTGCATATACATGAGATGATTACGTTAGAGAGGACAATCCCCTGGAGCCCCAGGAAGAGCCCCATTGGTTCGTTGAGCTGGGCAATCACGTCTTTAGTGTAGCAAACAAATCCTTTTGCCTGGTTCCACCAGTTGTGAAAATATAGGCTTGAGTCCCTTGTTAGGCATTTCAGGCACACCTGTGACACATTTACTCAATCACGTTGTTTTAGCAGATTCAAAGCTGATGTGAATGAGTTAATTTATGTCCCTGCTGCTGGTTCTCTGAATGTTATGCTGCTGCCATTGGGGCCGTCTCTTTCCAGAATGGATAAAACCAGAAAAACGTGCCTAGATATTTATTTTCTCATTTATCTAGCATCACTATCATGATCATATAGATTTTTTGGGGGGCTGGCTTGGGAGAATTTAATCAAACGATTGCCCACTTGCAAGCACCAAAAATATATCACTCTACACTACAATAACTCATTACGGTTGACCATCTAGAATGTTCAGCCCAATCAGCTAAGGTACCGTGACACTCAATCTGCTGATCAGTGGCTGTGTGCAGCTCTTAAAACGAGTGCCACTGGAAAGAGGCTAACAGAAGGAAACAGAGGATTGATGGTGCCTCTGTCTCTTTCAGATTAATTCCAGTCTGGGCAGTCTTTTTTTTTTCAAAGATAGCTTAAAGTTGGCTCTCATTGCATACAAGGTTTAATCATCCTCATATCTGCGCTGAAGACCAGTAACGTCTGATAGAATAGTCAACAATTCCAAAGAAAATACAGTAAACCCAATTTATTCAAACACAAACACAGCAATAACTGAAATATAACCTGTCTTCCTATTTAAACATGAGAACTGCACTAAAAAATAAACACATTTTGACTTAAAGTAAAACTCCACAGTAAGGTAAAATGAACAAAAACACTGGCCTTCTTCAGCCAAACATTACATAATATACCAGAAAAAAAGGAGCTCCTTTAGATGACTGATAAATGATCTAGCTGCTTTTAGTAGCTGTTATACACAGGAATGTACTCCATAAGCGTATTCAGCTAAAGCTTGAGAGATCCAAAGGGGATGGTAACAAATGAGCCTTTGTCGCGCCCCGGGAAGCATCCCGCCGATTGTGTGCTCATTCTGAGAGGCGTTCGATTGCAGCTGGCATTGGCTCACACGCTTCTTTACTAATGTCTTTCCCCCACTGATTCTCCTGAATGTCAGCGGCCTCCCCGCTGGCGCCGGCAGAGTTGCAGCCTGTTGCCGAAGCCCGGGCGGTGTGGCAAAGACGTCAGCGCGAGTCCGGCAGCGCACCGCTCCGCCGAGCCGCTCCAGCGAACACTGATTTATGGGACCTGACACCTCCAGGTGTTTGCATCCTCTCCCGTTTCAGTAAAGGGGGGGCAGCTGCCACAGAGGGTATGAGACGCAGTTGGGAGACACGCCTCTCTTCTATCACTGAGGGAGATACTGATCTAGTGGTGAATGTGACGGATGAGTCTCCGTCTCCTGGGCCCTGACTTACACTGGAGGACACTCCACCACTGCCAGTATAGTGAGGGATCGCCCGGCACTCGCATGTAATACATCAAGCATTGAGCGAGTAGGGAGCAGTGCATTATGGGGGAAAATAAGGCAACAGATTGTCGTCCTCAGACGACAAGGCTTACAGTAACCAGTTGTGTTTTCTTTGGCTTGGCATTTTTCTGTGTTGCATCTGTTGTGGCATTGAAGGGATTTAGCTTATCATCAGTGCCAATTTGGGTGCATTTCCGTGGATAGTGTTATACTGTTGCCTTTCATCTCCAGGGTCAAATCCCACCCTAAAGTGTGGAGTTTGCATATTCTGTCAGCGTTTTATAGATGTCTAGACGTGCAGTGGCTCTATTCTTACACTGCCACCCCAGATGTTGATGAGTGCATGAGTACCACTGTCAGTCTAAGCATGACCCTAGCATGTATGCATGAATCACCCCTAGCTCCCAACAAATATGAACTGTGATTGCTAGGTCATATGCAAAGCAAAAATGGGTTCGTGAGATCTCACTGCAGGCCATAATGGCCGGGTTATAAATAAGATATTGCAGATTTATGAGTTAAAATTTATACTCCAGAATTAAGAAGCCCTGCCCCCGCCCCAAGAGCATAATCATATTTTTTCATTCAATTTCAACTCCTAACAGCAATAAAATATTATAGTTTGTGCTAATGGCACCACGGAAAGGACAGGGCCTCAAGCTTCCTGTTACCTGGTACTAAATCTCACTGCTGTTTTTGGCGCGGTTAAAGCGTCATAAAGGGGGAGTGAGTCAGTCGTCTGCACAGACTTATTTGCAAGCTGTCAGGCATGAAGATAGATGAATTAGGTATCTGGGGCTGTTTTGCCGGCCCCTTGTGATATATATTCTTTTTTTAGCACACTTAATAGCTCTCGATGCTTCTCTTGTTGGCTTTTTTCATCAACCTTCCTTAGAGACTAGAACAGGGATGTGGTTTTCTGTTCAATTCCTATAACTTGCTACGTGTGGCCTAGTAATACGTCCGTTCATTTGAGGTGACACGTACACGCCTCGCATGATCGCTTCCCAGGCAACGGCTGCCGTTGCCCTGAGTGAAAGTTCTTCACTTGAAAAGGCTTCGGGAAACATCCGTCAGTGTAAATGGTCGAAGTTGTGTAAGAGTAATAGGAAAGATGTGCTTTTTTTTCTGAAGAGTTTATCTGAAATGTGCTTTTCCTTTTGAAAAAAGGCAGTGTACAACATGATTTACATCAGATCTGGGTTCACACCATGCGACATGAAAGGTCATTGTTCCTCCATCTGGCTTAGCACAAGGCCATCGCCAAGACAGTCATTGCCTTGCGACTGTCACCCTTCCCCCTAACTGGCCCAACCAATTCCTTCTCAGAATTATTTAATCTGCAAGAAGGTATTTGGCTAATTAGACTAGCAACCATTCTGTCCCTTTATGGAGCTACGTAGCACATTCTGTATGTTTGATGCTATGTTAGAGACTGCGATAAAAGCCCATAAATCAGGTGGATGACGCCCATAAAGAGGCCATAATAGAAACCTTGGCCCCCAGGGGCAACTTTCTCCGCCTTTCAATCTGAGAGCCACCTGGACGCCTCGCCTGAGACTCCTAGCTAAGAGTGTCACCACCCTTTGCATTGAGCTGGTATAATGGCTGCTGGTTACTCTTCATTAAAGTCTATATGAGGATTTTGCTTTCCTGTGCATCTTTATTTCCTGTGTATGGCGCAGTGACATAAATGTGGGTTTAACACTAATCGCATTTAAAATCTTGAATGATTTACTTTTTACGTAACTTGAAGTATCGTTAGTAGAAGTAACTTCACATGATTACCTGTGTTACATTGACATATACATTACGTTAGTACATTAAGTAGTATTACAATAACCATAATATAATGTGCAGACTCTCCTGTACATCAAACTGACCGCTGTTGACTGATTTATCCACATGTGATCGAAGTTGGGTTCTGATTGGCGAGCTGGCTATAATTAGCTATGTGGAAAAAGGTAGGGGAGATAATGCAAAATATCAAAAGAAAAGTAGGAGGATGCATGCAGGCAAGGGCTAAATGAGGCTGAAAATCTCGAGGTGGGTGGGGTAATTGTGAGCTGTCACTCGCAGACTGTTAGGAGCCACTTCCTGTTGGTTACTTGCTTCCTGTAGAGCTCAACCTGTCAGCACCTGGCAGTGGATGCTAATCCCTCCCACTGTGGGCATGGAAAACAATCCCTCAAACCCTTTAACATTATCTTGTGCGGGGCTCTTCAAATCTGGACCTCAGTTCCAAATCCAGGGCCTTGTTTTGAGTTCTCCCATGTAGTTAGTTCAATATTTACTGATTCTGATTGGCCAGAATCAGAATTGACCAGGCTCACAGGTAAAGGAAGGCTGAAAAATCATTTAGTACTACACAGATGAACTATATATAGTTTAAACTAAAAAGCTCGATGAAGTCTCATTGATTATGAGGGTAATGGGTGCAGGACCGAGCAGGATCACTGTATGTTAGAATACAAAACCTTGTTTCAGTTTTTACATTTGTGGCTAAGCAGGTTGCCAGTTCACCACATGGATATTGCAGCCTGTTAGTCTTTCAATTCTAGTCAAATGATGCTGGTAACCTCAGAGGTGCTTCGGTTTGTCTACAGAACAGCAGAGCCTCCTGATTACATCCACTCACTTTTGCCTTCACAACCTCAGTCGAAAAACACTTGCGCAAGATACAACAACCCCGCTGCTTTTTCCTTTTTAAAACACCCTTTATCTGTAAAGAATGCTTTCCGCATCGTCAGGTGTTTTACGTCGTAGGTGCTGAAAGCGATTGATGGATTGATGTGGTTTTCCGTCCTTCAGATCGCTGCTGAGTTTAACTCATTTTCCATTTTCTCGAAACTGGAGTCACAGCAATAGACAAAACAAGAAAAGAATGCAAATGCAAGCATTTAAACATGCACAAAGTATCCACTGTGCCACGTTTTATGGATTTATGTTTATCGAAGCGGCAAATGTACAAGGAGACAAAACACTGGGCAGCTGCTGAAGTGGTATGGCAGAGTGTGTACTTTTCAGGCTGAACGAGCCAAAGCACAAGAAGGCCTACTTTGTTTTCTGGACTGTTAGCTGCAATCTTGCTCCAACCCGCCACATCCACACCCCCTGCACCCCTCCCCAGGGAGACAGATGGACTCATAGAAGTAGTTGTTTTTGCACACAAATCCGCTCCTTTTTCTGTCATTAAATAGGTGCTCTTTATGTTGCGTTCTTCATTCAGCTGAGGGCTGTGCAGTGCGCGCCTGCCAGTGGGCCTGTTTTGGCGGGTAATCGCCTGCCCATCCACCAGCTGCTCTCCAGATAGCAGTGGCGTTCCTGTTGCCATGGAGACACCCAGTGACACACATGGTCTGGCCAGGTGCCAAGGTAATGGGGAGGCATTGAGGTTTTTTTTTCCTGTTTGTGTGTGTGTGCGCGTGTGTGTGTGTGTGTGTGTGTGTTTGTCTGGGGGGCAAGGAGGAGGGGGGTTTGGATAGGAGAGGAGGTTATTTTTTTTCCAGTAAGTCATTACTCGCCAGTAACAGGAAGGTCTCCAATTTTAGCCAAGTTGGGCCAATTAGTTGGATTGAGCAGCTGTTTGTGAGTTGGGGCTGCCCTTGACAGGGACTGGGCAGTTGGTGCTTAGGCAGACGAGGAAGACGGGCCCCTTTATACAATGAGTCTCCTATTTTTGTGAATGCATGTATCCCCTGTATTACAGGTCCACCTTCATCATGGCTGATCGTTTTCAAAGCATGTATTACAATTTATGTATTTAGCAGATGCTTTAACCCAAAATTATTGAGAAAAACTGTAAAGTGAGAAAGCAGGGTCAGTCAGTCCCCGGAGTAACTGCTGCTCAAAGACCCAACAGTGAAATCACTCTGCTCGTTTTGGGGTTTGAACCAGCAACATTCTGATGACAAGAGCAATGCCCGAACCCACTACGTCCCCAACGCCCCAAAAAGTTACCAGATATGTCACATTGCGCAGATCTTTATGACACTGGAATGGAGCTGGAAGGGCTTTCCAGGAGTAACAGGGATTGTGTTGGAACGTGATCAAGGCGAGATTCCAGATAAATACAAAAAAACCGGTAAAAAAGTAAAAATCAATTGCGACCGCAGCTTCACTGATTCCATGTCAAGCTGCATCAGGTATAACTGAAAAATATGAAGCAAATATCCAAAACACACTCAGTCCAAGAAAATGTCTGTGTGAGTGAAAATTTAACAAAAGTCCTTCACTTGATTACATATGGAACGGGTGAGTTTTGGTTCTCAAAACTGTAACATACGATGACGATGAACTTTAGGTAATTGGTCGTCTCACCTCAAAAACTTTGGAAATTTGCGCATTTACTACCGAGTTTCACTAATTACCATGGTGTGTGAGTGTGGCCTGAGCAGGCCGGGTGCGCACAGCCAGGCCATACTCGTGAGAGCGTGGGGAGAGTGCCAGGTGTGTGCCTCAGCCTAACGAGCGTTTCGGCACATGGAGGCAGCCATGCAAGTCACACATCGATGCCTCACAGGTGGACTCAGTGTAATTGGCGCGAGTGCAGGTCATTTTTACATATCCATCCTGTTTCTGTGGAAAGAATAAGTGAGGAAACACACACGCTGGGGGACATGACACCTGGGACCCCCCCGAAATGCGAGCTGTGTCAATATTTCACTGGGAATGCCAGTTTTTTTTTCTGATTATACACTGACTTGTATAATATATCTAAAAACAGCTGAAAATGTACAACGCTTACCTCATACCTCCAGGGTAGGATGTTCAAGCCGTGCCTTTGCTCTGTGTGTGTGGGTGTGCATGGAGTTTGCATGTTCTCCCTTGTGTTGAGTGGCTTTCCTCTTAAGTTTCTTAAGTTTTTGGGTGCTGTTCAGTTATGGAAGTTTATGTATGTACTCTGTGATGGAATGGCACTACAGCCCAATGGTGGCCCGTATTGTCTGGAATTAGCCTCCCAGTCTCTCATGACCCTGACCTGGATAAGCAACTGGAAGATGCATGGATGGATGGATGGATGAGAATAATAATAAACACTTAATAAGCACTTCATACAAATGCCTTTATTCATCTGAGCATTACTGCTTTAGATTTAATATTTTTTCACCCAGAATATGAAATGAGTGGACTGGAGCAGATTGGCATGCTGGGAAATGATCAAGAATACTCCAGCTCATTTGGCACGTTTTAATATCCTGACGTCTCATAGCGCCGCAGACGTCCACCATGTGTAGCAACAGTGGTGATTGGAAGCCCAGCCACGCAGTGCTCTGCTTTGTGGACACACCGTCGCATGGTGGGTGCCGGGCAGCATATTCAGCCATGTTGGAGCCCAGCTCAGTAAGTGTGCGACTGAAAAGGCCAGTGAGCATGAGGAAAGAAGCAGAGCTTCCGGGACACTTACGCTGCTGCTCTCAACCGCTTTACTAACTGATGCTAGAATCTGGCTGGAGGTGCAACACTGCTATAAATAGGTAGTAAGGCAAAAATACTATATGTGAATTATAATAATGTGAGCAGGAAAGAAAGGGGCCCATTGCGGCTGGTGCGTGATGTGGAGGTGACACATAAACTGAAAATGTCAAGAGGCCCAGCTGGATGACTGCACTGGCAGAGATGACAGCTAGATGAACTGGGTGCAGCTATGATGACAATGATGAAAATTATGGTTATTACCGTTATTAATACTCTATGGTGATCTGAAGTTTGTAGATACGACGCAGCTCATTGGTTTTGCTCGGCTTTTCATATCTATATGATTCCATAACATTGACATTTAAAGAGTGATTGACCCACTTGAATGACCTTTTTTCTTAAGAGACCCTTTTTTTTCTGAACTGTTGCTCATAGTGTCTCTGGCCTGCTTAGATGACCATCTTTACTTCATAAACAGTCACAACGGAATCATTTGTTTAATTGTTTCAAGGAAGTCAAAATAAGGTAGAATTTAATAAATTATATGTTCATTGTCCGTATATTTTCTGTCCAACATGAGACACCATGAGCCAAAACCAAATTCCATGTTGACTTAACATACTTGGCCTATAATCCTATTGTGATTCTAATTCTGTGGTGACATATTATAAATAATGAAGGTAACACGCCTGTGATTATTTGCATATGTTGACGTTGACGCTGTGTTTGTTTTATGCTTAAAGGTATTTCTCCGTAATTGTTAAAATAGCCTTCTAAGAAGAAGGAAAAAGGCGAGACTCTGAGAAACCGTGACTCTGGTTGGAAAGGGCGGAGAATTTCAGAAAGAAAAACGTGCTGTTAAAAAGCGTAGCAAATTTTTGAGAAGGAAAGGAAACTGTGGTTTGCGTTTCTTCAAGTGAAAGTGTGCATGTTTGAAGCAGGTAGTGACATCATGAATCCCACGCTGGTGTGGAATACGAGGCCCTAATGCCGACCTTAGGACTACCTGAAGTTTTCAGCTGATGGAAGAAATAAAAGGTAAAGCTGGACTAGTTTAGAAATGACATGTGGATGATATTTTAATTTGTATATATCTTTCCATCTTTAGAATGGGAATCATGACTAATTTTATACATTAGTTCAGTTATTCCAATCATTGCATGTTCTAAATGTTGCTTTTGAAAATTAATAAGGGCTCTTTATGATGTGATATTGACTTTATAAACATTGTGATTTATAAAGCCTTATATGTAGTACTTTTAAAATACTGGAAGTTTATTTATGAGCTACACAGCTTGGCACTGTAATAAGGCTTACATTTGCTTACATTGATCTGATGATTAAGTCATTTTCCAATAAACTAACCATTTTAACTGCAGTGTAGGCCTGAACACAGTGTATCCAGTACAAATAATTATAGACTTATCTCAATTTCTGATTCCATGAATTAGTAAATTTGTAATGCTGCCAAATTATCAGGTTTCATAAGATGCTACCCACTCCCACCACAAACCCCAGGAAGCTTTAACTTTTTTGTTCACATGAAGTCTCCCTTGCATTTTCCAAGAAATGGTAACCTTAACTCAAAGTATTGTAGAATAAACAAGGCACGTCTTATTTACTGCGGTGTTACATAGTATATTTTTTAAGAACACGAGTATGAACATCAAGGTAACTGTGGCTGATTCTTCCTGGTACAGGATACAGATGATCTCCTAACTTCCTTTTAAGTCACATGACCCAACTGGCATCTTGCTTTAAAGTTGCTGCTTAAGTCTTAAGTCTTTAGCTTATAGCTAAATGCTAAGAAACAGCCACTTAGCAGCACCGCAGAAAGCTTATAGCTAAATGCTAAGGAACAGCCATTTAGCAGCACCGCAGAAAGCTTAT
>JABFEA020000001.1:28133929-28160628 GCA_019775915.2 Cyphomyrus plagiostoma
ATCCTATCAATATGGGCCAACATTTCTAAAGAATGCTTTCAGCACCTTGTTGAATCAATGCCACGTAGAATTAAGGCGGTTCTGAAGGCAAAAGGGGGTCAAACACCGTATTAGTATGGTGTTCTTAATAATCCTTTAGGTGAGTGTATATATACACAGGTGAGAGCACAGGTTGGGGGTTAGAGTGCAGGATCAGCCATTTGTTGGTGTCCTTGGAGCAGTTTTGGGGTTAAGCACATTCCTCAAGTGTTGCATGCGGTGAGCAGGCGAGTAGTAAAGCAGGTGAGTCCAGCCGTAGATGAAGGGAAACGGGGTTTATTCTGGTAAACGGGCAGCACAAATGGAACGAACACTACAAAACGTCACAAACGCCAATGACACATCTGGGGGAACTTACTCAGATGCAAACTAAATACACAAGACAAGTGAGCAGTAACAAGAGACAGGTGAGAACAATCGGGTAATAACGCAGGGTAACGAGGTGGGCGTGGCACACACGAGGATTGGACGGAGCTGGACGTGACATCAAGACCCCAAAAGTGGTACAATTGCAGGATTCGAAACAATAAGCTTCCAGACACAGGTCCAGTTTCTTAACCCAGATACTACTATAATAAATGAAACATTCTCTTATTAGATCTATGATTAAGTCACAAAGAAGTAACAAAGAAATGCCATTCCAGTATGAAATGCATGCTGAATTCATAGCGTAAGATGAGGTGGTTTTTTAGACATTGACAAAGTCAGCCAGAGCTGAATATTAAGCTGTTGGAAATACAGTTTAAGTTAAATTTATACTTTGATAACCACAGGTTGAAATGTTTGATCGATGTTGTTTTCGAAGGGACTCACGGGAGCCTTTTGAGTAGATTAACAGTGTACCTGGCCGTTTTTTTCATCAGCAATATCATTACTCTGCTGCATTGAAATTGGGCTTTAAACTCATGACCTTCTGAACATGCACCCTAATTCCAACCCACTGAGTTAGATGGCACTAAATGCTTTGGGGGGTCCATGGGGGGAGGATCTCTGGGCCCGGGGTGGGGGCCAGCAGTGACATCCCTGAAACCACGCACAATAAATAATAAATATGAAATAACATGTTCCACAACAAGTCATTATGCGAAATAGTAAATAAACACGCGTTCTGTCTTCCTTAGTTCAAAGAGGCTGAAGCAGCATGTCGTCTGACTGTGATGGTGGGGGCAGCTGTCTGGCACTCCTCACAAGGTCAGCGCACTGCCCAACAAAATGAGGAGCTGGGACCTGTGAATCCGAGCAGGTTCATGGGCGTTACCAGGCAGCCCTCACCCATCTTCCTCGTGTGTTTGCGTGCAGTGGTTGGGAAGCAGCTTTTTGTCTTCCAAGCACGGCAGCGTGCAAGATTCAATTACCCCTGAATGGGTGCTGCACCGATCGGTGTCACGCCCTATTCAGAACCAATCCGGCCGCCCGGGATCTGCGCGGTAATTGGGGTGGACTGGGGGGACCGTTAGCACGGTAATTTCCAGACTGCTGTTGCTCCTGCTCGCACACCCTTGACCCCAAAAGCCATGTCCTACCAGTCGCTGGGGACCAGGATCAGACCCTCCTCATTGTACTTCCCCTTCGACATTAAATGTAAATGCATGGCGGGTTTTAAAAGCACCAGCTGAACACCAGCTGAATCTGTGCCGTGTCCCTTCATGTCTTTGCTCTACAGCTGAGTAAATTTATTTCTGCGTTGGACTTCAACATAGCATCCTTTCCTGCAACAAAACAGGCTGGATTTTTCGAATAATGTTTGGAGATGTAGTGTATCAGAATATGCATGGGTTCCTTTATGGATGTGTTCCTTTCATGCCGCTCTAGGCTGTAATAAAAGACACAAGGACAATTACAACTCATTAATGCTCAGTTTAGCATGCTGTTTGCAGGTTTTACTAGGCATTTCCTACCTAAAATTACCAGGTCTTCCCTACTTTCATGTCATTATAACTGCTACCCTGAACCACCATAATAGTAAAATTTTATGCTGATCTTATCATTGACTGTGTGTCTTTGTTATCTGAATGGTATTTCCAAAAATTGCTGGTGAAGAACTAAGAGACATGGATTCAAAAGGATATATCATAATAAGTGAGATGTTAAACTTGAGATGTGTCATTGGTGGAGGGAGACAAAGCTGAGGTGTTTGCTTTAGATCTCATGGAGCTTAATGCCAGATGATTCCCCATGAGAAATGCATGTTGATGCCGATCTTTATAGCAACCTTGCATTTATCTTGGGGAAGCAACAAAAAAAACTCATCATTATTTTTTTCCTGTCCTCTGGGATTCGTTAAACACACATATAAAAAGAATAAATCTATTTAATAGCTGATGAACATTTAAGAATCTCAGGCTTATATGAGATATGTACCTGCAGTGATTGGCATGGACACATGCAACACATGCACATAAATATATATATTTGATTTGCTCCACTTATCTGGAAGTCCATATTTGCCCCCAGCCCCCATACACTGCTGTTTTGTTGAACCCAGTCCGAGGGCCTTCATGTAGCTATTTTCACTTTAGGGTCCAGTTAACAGAGTTCTCCTAAATGACAGCAGGCTGCAATTATTTTACTGGCTCTCCAAACGAGCCTGCTTAGAAGAGATAGATAGCTAACAAGCCAAGAAAAGGCATTGTTGGGCTAAAATTAGATGGTGTAAACTCATTAGCAGTAATTATAGAGACCAGGTCCTTTTTTGATTGATGCATACATCATTAGCAGGGTTTTTTGTTTTCTTAAAGAGAAATTCTTTTTCTTAATGTTCGTTTTGAAAAAGCAAACGTTATAATTACTTATCTTTGTGTACAATATGCAACAAAGAATGAAAGAATGGAATACACTGTGTATTGTTTGCTTTCAAAGAAAATACCCGTTGGTTCATAGATAAAAAAAAAAGTGAAACCTTATGGCACATGGGCTGAGCTGGAGATTTGGAGCTGCCATTCATGGGGAAGTGACTGCTCTGTAATTTTGAGGTCAGAGGAAGGTGTGCTTTCATTCTGCGTTGATTGCTTGTGGGTGGCATATATTCACAAAGGAGAGCAAAGGGCCAGAATATTGATGTCATAAATAATCCATTGACTGCTTTTTGGGTTGTGGGCTACCCACAGGCCTTATTCCCACATCCAATGCGGCGCTTTGCTCACAATCTCAGTCTTGCTCGTTGTTCATTCTCTTATAAATAGTTCAAGTAGGCCAGTTCATTTCTAAAGCCATCAGTGACCTGGTGAGGGCCTATGTTAACAAATTGCATTTCCAATTAATTACATCCTTGTTTTCTCTGAATAATTCATGAATTCCAATGGAGGTCTTATCTAATCCCATTAGTAAGCACTGGCAGACTAGTCCGGAGCACAGGCTGAATATCCTCATGCTCCATAAGCAGGAATCGGATGCCTGGCACCCTGGTACACAGCTGACAGATATGAGCACAGCTCCTTCTGTGCTTCTGCCACCCAAGCAAATTCCTCACTCTCGTTATGCAAATCCAACTTCTTTTTCCACATTAGCATTCCTGTACTAGGAATTTCCCACAACTAATAAATGTTTCTTCATATTTTCCTTGCATAGCATTAAAAATGTATCAAAATGCAGGGAATTCAATTATCGTGTCGGTAAGGGTGTGTGTGTGTGTGTGTGTGTGTGTGTGTGTGAGAGAGGGAGAGAGAGAGAGAGAGAGAGCAAGAGAGATAGTATTTATTCACTTCGTTGCTCTATTTTAAGATTCATGTACGGCCTTGAGCTGAATCCTGAGAATGTGGTCCAGAATCAGTAACGCAAATACCTATGAAAAATAAGTACAGTGGTACCTCAGTTTTTGAACTCACTAGAACTCAAATTTCTTTCTTAAACGTCAAATAAACCAGTTTGACCTAGAACTCGATCTGAATATCAGAAGTTGAACTGTGAACGCTGACCTAATATAAATTGTATGTGCCAGGAAATGAGTCATACTACAATGCAATTCTTATTTGAATGCCTTCTTCACAGACTGGACGATTAACCAAATAGAGCAGCGCAACATTACAGTAACAATAAACAAACCACTAACTTACGTGTACTATTAGAGCATTTATGTCATTTATTTAAACTTTATTTTACTAGAAAAATTAGCTGAAAGCCAGTTCTCACTGCTTTACGTGATATTCGGGAGAAATAGCAAATTACGCATCGGCACTGCTTGGGATACAAACGTCATCCGAGTAACTAAACTCTTCAGCCAATAAGGGCAAAGGTGTGTCGTCACAGAGGTGGTTGCAGTTTGTGCAGCCGGGTGAGAGGTCGCAACGCATCTAACCGTAATGCATTGCATCAGGATCAGAATGCGTTGCATTAAGCCAGCGCTGTAAGCAAGTCAAATGCATCCCCGGAAAAGCTGTCAATAAAGAGTGAGAGGTTTTCCATTATTCCTTATGGGAAAAGATTGATCAGAACTCAAACTTTTTAGAATTCCATCCGGAGTCTGGAACGGATTAAGTTCGAGAACCGAGGTACCACTGTATTACAAATTAAAATGATATGAAACAATGGTGGGTTTTGACCTCTGTGCTTGTGGTCAGAAGGTTGCCAGTTCAAATCCCATGCTCAGTAGTGTGACCTTGTCTGTGCCAGGTCTTTAAACAAGGCCCTTATCCCCCTGAAAATGCTCCAGGGATAAATGATTGACCCAGCACTCGGACCCCAAGCTTCATTCTTACCTCTGTGCGAGTCTTTTAGAAAGAACATGATGGTATTTGTAAAAACTAACACATTTCAACATACTTGTGTAGATGGCAAAAAAAAAGCTTCGCATCCCAAAGTCCGAATCTCCTCAGACTCCCACAGATCAGTCTGTCCCAGATCACAGCTTTGTTCCCAGGCTGTCAGAGTCGCCGCGCGTCTGCTGGGTTCACAACACGCATTAGCTCTGGCCACCATCTTCTCTGACTCCCTTTTCATCTTCTGCCTTTTTTTCCTGAATGGGTCAGCAGTCAATGACCTGACTTCACGCCCCCATTGCCCTCTCTCACACGCCTCTTCGTTATGGGTAGCTGCATGCATCAGGCTGTCCAAACACCGCTGCCATCCTGTGGCCGCCCACTAACTATCAGCACATGTTTGCTTTTAATAAGGCTGGTCTTTGGGCAGTGGCACACCAGGTACCACTGCGACCTGAAACATCCTGGCCAGCAGATGGGAATCCGAGTCTGTGTGATGTTCACATTTCTTCTCAAGGCCCAGCAAAAGGTCACCAGTTCAATTCCCTAGGTCAGTCAAGTGATTTCACCATTGGGCCCTTGAGCAAGGCCTTTAGCCTGACCCTGCTTTCTCAAAAATGTACACTTTGAATCAAAGCAGCTCCTAAATAAATCAAATGTAGTGTCTGTGTCCTATGACTGTGCCCAGTGCATGCTGGGAGACACTCAGGCTGCCATATAACACTGCACTACATGAGTGGTTGGAAGATGGACAGTCTGACATGATTTTGGCCTTTTCCCCTCATTATTCTATTTCTGTATTTATGTGGGGAAAACAAATATCACTGTTAATTTTGTTATTTATATTCTAATAAAAAATATATACCCCACAATTGTTAAGAACAGAACAAATATTCTTTAACAAACCAATTAACGGATGTGGCGGATAAAAAAATTATATTATGTGCCAAATGATTAAAAGGTTTATTTATTTAGCTTAAAGTAGTCATCTTCCACGGGATGGTTGTCACTGCTTTACTAATTAAATGCAAAGACAAGCTTGACGATCATTATGTGTAACGCAGTATTTGTCTATGTTCTGGGGATTCATTTATATGAGAGAGAGTGAGTCTTGCCAGTTCATACCACATGGTCTTTTTTCTATGTTGAGGGAAATCCGTTGTGTCACAGTTTCATTCACACATCGCATTGACTCTCTCAACATTTTACAGTCTTACAATCAATACGTTTACGTTGCGGATATTGATTATGAATTTTCTTGTGGTTCTCCAGTTAGGGAATAGAACTATAAAATACACCTCATATATTTTTCCTAATCGATTTTCCATTTGAAAACAATTAAAATATTAAAGTCATACCTTTGTCTGCAAAATGAAACACAATATAACATTAAATCACAATTTTCAGAATGCAGTATATTTCTTTGTTCTTGTGGCCATCACATGCTAATGCAATCCCATACATAAAACGGCCATTGGAAAACATCTGCCGTAAAATTATACACCACGCCTCATCACCAAAGCTAGAAAACAATTATCCCTCTAATATTTTTTATTGATTGTAAATTCAAGCGGCAGTCAGGGAAAATGATTGCGCTCATTGAATCGCAAACATTGTTAAAGCAAATTTACCTTTTTACGGCCACATAAAACAGGGTACGGCTTTTATGATTCACAGACTCATTTGTCTGAGACGACTCCATCGCACATCTCGCGTGCCTGAACTTAGCCTCTCTCTCTTTATCGACAACTTTTCCGGAAGATTCTAGACCGCCAGTCTCCTTAAACTGTTAGCGAGCTTTCCTCAGCTCAAGGGCTTCACGCTGTGGATCCGAGCATGAAGCATCACTCAGTGTCGCTCCACCAAGCGACAGATTTGGCCTAATTTTTATTTTTTATTTTTGCAGTGACAGCAATCACGAGGGAGGGTCAACCACTCAACACAAGGCTCAAAGGCCTGGGAAGCCATAGATCTGGGGCACCATGCCATTCAGTCCTGCTCACTGGGGTAAAACTGGGGTAAAGCTCACTGGGGTAAAACTCATGAGCTGCACTTCAAAGTGACCCATATCTTCCAAAATGATTTATTTACCAAAAATCTGAATGTGCTTTTGTTATGTTATTTGAGTGTCATTAATTTCAATTTCGATTGATCCACCACTAAGGATATTTTTGATTGTTAAGCACAGTGTAGCAAGGTTACTGAATGTCTGTTCAATTACACTCAAATATTATGGAAAGGGCTTGATTTCTGCAGATTCTGACTGAATTTCACCAACGCCAACACACGTCTCGGGACGCTCATTATTCTATTTGGAAAAAACTTCAGATCAATAACCCAATAAATCAGCAATACTCGGGCCATAACTTGGAATCCTGTGATCTTGAAATGCTGATGAGGGGAAATATTATATTTCCATTTTATAATGTAGGAATGAAATTAAATCATAAGTTTATTATCAGTGTATTTTAGAAACATTTATTAGTTGTTTTTGCAGATTATTTGTACCACAATTAAAGTTAGATTCTTAATAATCTAACAAACTCAGTTTCTTTGATGGATTGGCATCCCATCCAGGGTTTGCCCCAGAATCTTCTCCATGCTGCCTGGGATTGGCTACTGGCAAACCATTGGATAAGTAGTTGGAAGAAAGATAGATGGTCCTTATATTGCTTTAGTCTTCATGATATTTGCCGCTTTGTGCTTTTTCAGTTCATTTACGCAAAGCAAACAAGTATCACCAAGTATCACAAAATATCACCATTTTGTATCCATTTTATGACCAAAAGTACTCCCCAATTGTTCAGAAGCATAACAGTAATCGCATTTAATTCAATTGTTAGTAAAGCTGAAATTATTAACACAACTGCTGGATGTAGCAGAGAAAAACTGAAATCATATTCTAAATTTTTATAATTTTTAAAGTAGTTAATGTACCTTAAAGAAGTTATCTCCTGTGAGTGACTGTCACTGCAATGGCATGCTAATTAAATGATGATCACGCCATGTAAAATATTGTTCATCTATGTTCCCAGAGCTCGTGTATGCGAGAGATTATTCTGAGTCATGCAAGTTCATAGCACATGTTCAGTTTTCTGTCTTTGCCTTACAGCATCTTTCACACAATGCATTGCAGTTTTTAGGCCAACAGTCTTTCACTCTTGGGTCTTTGCTGTTGACTTATAATATTGTAGATGTTGATGTATTTTGTTTTTTTTGTTATGTCTTTTATGGCTCCAAATCTATCACAATTCAATTCAGAATAAGTGCTTGGGAAGATGAAGGACAGGGTGAATTATTGATGGATTAATTAGTCACATTAAAAATGAATAAATCATGCATGTGACCTTAAAAAAGTCTGGCTTATCTTTGAAATCCGGCCCCAGGTCACCAGGTCAAAGCCAGCCTGCGCTTCCCAGCCAAATGAGGTCAGCAGCACCGTTTCTGGGTCAGATCCACAGCTCACTGCTGTCTGGACAGCGAGGGCTCCTGTCCAAGTCAATGTTCTTGGTGGCCCATGTGTAGACAGTGTGAATTTGTTTTCTTGGGGAGGAGCGGATCCCGGCTGGGGTGTCCCCACCTTGATAAGTTGACAGGGTAGAGGGGAGCCGAGTGGCCGTACGGCCAGCAGGTCAGCAGCTCCTCCTGTCTTTAGTGAAACACACCAATTCCCTTTTGGTGGAATTCTCATTTAAGCAGCAATATAAATCACTTAAGTTCAAACCATAGATATGGGGTAAAAATCATTCATTCATTCATTCGTTCATTCATTCATCTTCTGTGCAGCCACGGTCTGAATCCCAACCTGGGAACATCAAGCATAAGGCAGGGAATAACCCTGCAAAGCAGGGAATAGGGAAATATTTATTTAAATATAATTCTGTAATTCCTCAATATGATAAATATATTGTGCTATATTGCTCTCATGTGACAGAACATTTCGCAATGAATGGCAGTCTTTCCGAGGAGAGAGAAAATATCTGCAGACTGAAACCCAGAAGCGCTAATGACATCCAGCAGGTTCTTGTCCGTCTAACAGGACCTGACAAGATAAAAGCAAGGTTAAACGTGAAGCAAGGTTCCTCACCGTTGGTTCAAGGTCAGTGTTGAGGAAAGACGCTAGATTTTAATTGTGCCCTTCTGCTTTACATTGATCTTTTCAAATATTTTAGTGACAATACTTCAGTTCTCAGCAGCTGTGATTTTTGTGTTGGTTTTCACATTTAGTTTTCCATAAAACTGAAGTTATACATAATGACATAGAAGAAATTCTCTCAAGTGACATTTTCATGGCTTCATGAAGGTGCATTCTTACCTGTACATATTATTCTGGATCTATATTTTCTCTGGCAAAAAATGTAATATAGGGTTTTGTGCTGTCACATTAGACTTTTGCTACATTTCAAGACATTTGTTTTCCATTAACATATTGTTTATACCAATGGTAAAATTCACATAAGGTACTGATACATACTTGACTTATTCTTATTATTATATGTTTTATTGCAGTATTCTATGTGCTTTTGTGATAAAACCTCATGGAAACCTACTTGTCCTTGACAGTGTCATTTTGTAGTTCAACTTTTCAGCTTTTCTGAGGAAATCTTTCCAGCTGCAGTAAACAGCACTTTGTGGCTAATCATCCCCTGTAAGTGACGAGAGCTCCCTGATGTGTAAGTTTGATGTGCCCTGTCTGTGTGTGTAGGTGGCTGGTTTCAGCCTGAGCCAGACCCCAGGCCTTCCGGATGGTCTCCTCTTCTGGGGTAGGCTGGCAGACGATTAGCCCGAGAGTCAACAGACACTTCAGGCATCCCCGGGCACTTAGCAGCTCGTGGTCCAATGTCTGCAGCTGTTGCTGGTCCAGGAGCCGGCTGTCAAGCACAGGCAGATGGTATCCAACTGTATAAATGCACAAAAGGTAAACTTGCCAGCTATATAAGACTTTATGCATGGGGGGGGTTTAAAATAACCGAGCACCGGACATCCCGGACGAGAGGCAGAGCCGATCAGAAGGATGTATTCATTCACAAAAATGAAAAATCATCAGACAAGATTAATGAATCACAAATAAAACAAGATTTTTTGTAGTGAGTCACAGCAGCGAATGGAGAATTGGAGGATAAATATAATTAAAAGTGTGATGCCACTGCATTTCACTGCACTGCATGTCATGCTTAATATGCAGTGCCTTTTACACAAGCACCAGCGCATGGTAGAAAATGCAGTGGCATCACACTTTTAAAGTCAAGGTTAAGAAAAATCAAACCATATTATTAGTTGCTCTCAATATAATGCTATTATGAAGCTAAGAAAGGAAATGCCTACTGGTTATATAAGAATGCAGTCAAACTAACCTTATAGAATTTAGAATGAACGTGCATTTGCTGTCACTACATTTTGATGTCTGGAGAATAGCTTCGGGATAAGTAAGCCATGCACAGCTTTTACGGTGCTGTGTAACTCCATAATGTTTTACCCATGATACACTAATGACTACAGATCCACTTACCCACCATGCACTTCTGCCCTCTTTATATTAGCTACTATAATAGGAAGATATGAAGCATTTTTGTATTAGTTAAATCAAGGAATGATAAAGCATGATGAAAAAATGATTTAAAAAATGGTGAAAAAGTAAGAGCTGCTTAGACAGACAGAAACTCTCAGAAACAGAAAATGTGTAGATAAATATTTATAGATTCTTCTCTTGCCCAAAATATAAAAAGGAACAATTAAATTTTGCTGTGCTTTGTGTTTCACAAAAAAAGTGCAATGGGAATGTGTGGTGCTTTGTGTAACAAGCTTGCAGAAGTACTTCATACATGCCGTTACTCGAGTTCTGTTTTGGAAACTCAAACCCACATCAGTGCAACTGACAGTTCGATTTTTCCCACCCGGGGACAGCGGGACGCGGCAGGAGTTGGAGTTCGGGGGAGGCCTTGATCCCGCCTGACTGTTGTTCCAGATTGGCAGCTGCGGACAGATGATTTAATCCTGTTATGTCCTTTCAAAAGTGCTGTGCACATGCAGATTGGCCATAGATGACCACAAAGCCATTGTGTGTGAGTTCCTCCACACAAAAAAGGAAAAGAGAAAAAACCCGGCAGTGAGTTCATCGCTGGTGTCAGCGGCGCGGCCCACATTGTGCGGAGGAATTTCTGCTCTGCACTTTCTTAAGCGGCTTCATCTTTATATTCTGAGGAAAGTACAAAGAACCTCAGAGCTTGGACAGTCACCTACAGCTACTAATTAAATGGAATTTGTGGAAAATACTTTTTTCTTACATTATTATTGCGATTATCACGTTTCATTTCACATATGAAACAACGGTTTTCTGCTGTTTTTCCCGTTGGAAGAAAAGAAGGCTGATGAATGCAAAACGTTTATTATGTAATCTTTTGAGGTTTATTAAGCAGAAGCTTTTTTTCTTTTACTCTCACAAAGGCTTCCATGTAGCCCAATTGAAAAGCAAATTTCCAAAACTCACTCAGTCTCCTTTTGGCTGTTTTTGAGATGAGACCGTCCATGATCTGAAATCAGGCTTCCCCTTCGTATGTTATTGTTTTGGGAACCAAAACTCACACAGCCATTTTACATTTACATTTGTTCTTGTTTAGCAGATAGTTTTGTCCAAAGTGTCGTAAAAGTGAGCCAAATAGCACATTAGCAAACCTCATGGAAATTTCCAAAACCCACTACGTCTACAGAAATTTGCTCAAAAATAATTCCCGTGGACTGAATGAGTTTTTCAAAATTGCTTTTCAATTGATCTGTAATCGTCTAACTTACTTCTCAGGTCTCCAAATCCAGTTGTTTTCATTAAAATTGACTGGTAATTTACTGGAGAAGCCATCAAACAGATGCTGAGCTTGTGACACCCGGGAACCTCTTGAGATCTCAGCTTGCATAGGTCCATGCATCACAAGTATTAAGCAAGCGGCTTGCTGCAGATAATTGACTGATTAGTTGGTTACTATTGTGGATTGGTATTCAGCTGGATTCCCTGACAGACCTGCTGAATCATAACGAGACATAACAGCAGGTGTATGGATTGAGTGATTAAATGAAATTGAATTTTCTTTTTTTTTTTCAATGAGGTCTGGCGTTTTGAAAGGGAAAATGTGAGAAGTTCTGCGACATACCCAGGCCAGGGCGCCTGTCTCTACGGACAACGATGGATGGGGGGCAGGTGCAAACAAAACTGGATACTTGGAAAACTATGGTGGGTGGGAGAGTAGTATGTTTCTGCTGGGGAATGGGGAGTAGGCATAGGACGTTAGGGTGAGTCGGGTCGGGGCAGGGAATTTGAAGGTTTGCTAAGCATCATTATCATCATCATCATTATCATCATCATCATTATCATCACCATGTTGTTGGAAGAGGATCTGCAGCTGACTGAAGCCTGGTGCGCAATGCAGGGTTAGCTATTCCCGTTACAAATCAACAGTCTGTCAGGGCTGTCCGGCAGGGAAAGCGATAAGTGTTAATAAAGCTATCCGGCTATAGTAACTCAGCCTGAGGAATGTCACTCTGTGAAATGTGCCCTGCATTTTAAGCTTTAATTTATTTATCCCCATAAGGTCACTGACAACAGCACATTAGGGTTATTTTTCATGCCTTATATTTTGGATAAGTATTATGGAACCTGGTGTGGTTCAGCCTACCATGATTATAGTGTTATCTTTGTGTCTTTGCACATGCTGTGTTCACTTGTACCTTTATAGAGCTTACATGGTGTATCTCCTAGTGTTGGGGGAAATAGAGAATAAATTGACGGTAATTTATACCAGGCCTCCCCACCTCCTGGCTTTCTGGGGGTGTGCGCATGCGAGATGCACTGAGAAATGTCATGTATGTTCCATGTCTCTGAACTCGCACCCTAACAAGGGGTCTGCTGCTTGGCAAACCCTCCTCTCCAACAACAATCCAGGATGCCAGCTTTTCATAGTGAATGTAGAAGAACACAGTGTATCGAATTTAATGTCCTTTCTTTTCTTAATTAAATAAACACTGACTTTTAGTCAATATTGAAGTGCAGTTTTCCTTACCTATAAGACATGAATATTTGCTGTATTGTGACTAACATCTACACTCATGGATGTTCATGGATGAAAGCAATACTAGCCCTGGTGAATCATCTCTTTGCAGCTATTGTTAGAGTATTATGTCTATGCTAAAGAAAAATGTATTTGTGTAGTACTGAGCATAGCAACAATAAATCCCATTTCCAGCATGTCCTCTATAAAATGTGAGGGTATGCATAGCCTGCTTCTGCACTGTTTATTTTGATTCTTGCATGCTAAAGGTCACCACACTAGCAAACACACTATACTCTGCAATCAGAAGCACACTGGGTATTGTGTGTGCATCATAATAATGAAAGACAAACGTAATCTTATTCAGTTCCTTTTCGAATTTGCCAAATTCCCTGATGTCAGTCGATTCATGAGTCTCTATATAGTGTCACGTTTCCTTGCGCGAGGACGTCCTGTCTCCAGCAAATCCTGGCGTACGTCTGCACTGGAAACTTCAAAGTCACACATCTCCTTCTTATCTGAAGTCTCTTAAAACGTCCGCAGCAAGACATGAAATCCCAGTGGAGAGCTGTTAAGAGCAGAAGTACAAAACCATAAATCATCTGAATGATTAGGCCTGAAGTCTGTGTCACTCCCTGACAGTTACATTTAACAAGCATGGCGGCGGGGGGGGGGTCTCGCTCGTTGACGGAGGAATGAGCTGCAGCTGTGTTCCTTTGGTCCAGCACCTCCACACGCCTGTGATCAGAAGCTAGTTTCCGCATGTCATTATTCCACTTGTTAATTGCTTAAGCCAGGCCGGACTCGCGTTTCACATTCAGGTTTTTTTTGGCAGACAGGGAAGGAGAGAGGGGGCAGGGGACACCCGCCATGAGGCAGAGGGCCAAGCGGGAGCAGTCTGGCAGCTAACGGGACGACCGTGGCGGGGAGGAGAGCGAGCCAGAAAGTGTGCGGACCGTCATACGGAGAGAGGAGCCGGCCAGGTGAGGAGAGCCTCGCCAAGGTGGGGGTCCGGAGTATCCACTCACCTGTGGAAAGACCAGAGATGCCTTCACAGGAAGGGAAAAAACTATTTGTAAAGGCTGGATTGCATTGGGTCAAAAAGGAAGCTTCCCTTTAGTGACAAAGAAAGCAAAGAGGGATGGATTAAAAGCTGAGCTGAGCAGCCAAGCCGCCTGTGATCACCATGTGTATCCCTGCTCAAGGAGCAAAGGGCCAAATGGAGTAATGGATGAATATCAATCTGATGCCCCCCCTTCATGACCAGGATAAGTGGTCAGAGGATGGATGGATGGATGTTTAAACATTACATTTATGATCTCACACATCGTTATAATTTATTCCTTCATTTAGGGGTGAATTTTATGTGTTTCTGTGATGATCAGAGGTGAGACAGGCAGATTAATTGGCTTCACTTATGCATCGCAGCCTGAGATGTCGTACGATTTGAAATGTAGTGTATGAATGACAGACATTTTTTATTTTTTCTGTGTAAGTATTACACTGTAATGGCCAAACATTCCCAAGAGAACAGAGCCCATCCTTACTGAGCCCAATGGTGTCCAGACTAGCAGTCAGGGATACATCCGTTGAATTTTTATTGCAAAAATGGAGTCCTATTTTTTATCCACAGGAATGAACACGTACACTAATTAACTAAGCCGTATTCCTGGTCTTAGGGATGATTTATTGCCATTTTATACAATATTAGAATGATACTGGGAAAGCAGATCCTAGTTGTTGCAAACACAAGACAGGACAAGGTATGTAACAATGCATATAAAATAGTCAATAACATGTGCAAAGTACAAACGGATAGAAGTTATAAGGTGGACTTCTTTAGTGCCTGGGAGTAAAACTTCCCTTAAGTCTGCTACTGTAGCCTTTGACTACCCTGTGTCTTTTGGTGGATAGCGGGAGTTCAAACAAATGGTGTCCAGGGTGCGATGCGGGTGAAGAACGTCTACACCTCAGCAAGACAGCGAGAGTTTTGGACGTCTTGCAGGGAAGGTAGCAGAGTCAGTGTTGACACTGGTAATGTCTCTGGTAAAGTAACTTTAAGAGCGTGTTGCCTACCAAGGGCTCTCTGCTTCCCCCCTCTGTATGTCCTTCTACCTAATAGTGCTGCATGAAAGTAATGGTATGCAAATGCATTCCTGCCTTGCTGGTTCTGAATGTCAACACTGATCTCCTCTATACGACGGTTCCTTGCTACTGTAAGTCAATTTTTTGACCTTGCGACCCTGTGTTTTTAAGCGTAGTTACGGTTCTGGCTTCTGGAAGAACAGTTTCTAACGTGACTGGTTGGTATAGAGGCAAAAAAGTCCTGTCAGATAAAAAATATACTTCACTTGTCCCCTGGGGATATAATTCCCAATCTGTTGTTATATATTCTGCATTTATATCCCAAAATGATGCACATTTTTAATTATTCTTTGAAATATGATATTTAAAATTTTTCACAGCAAACGTAAGTACAAATTTTAAGGCTAATATTGGGGTTACTGCTATTTATTAGGACGCTATTAAAATAAGACAGAGCTGACATTTTCTACCAAGATCTCAGTGAACCTGGACCATTCAGACTCATTTTCATACACTAATTCCAGAGCAGCTTTAGCTATGTTCTTTCAAATTTTGTGCTACTGAATAATCTCCTTATTTCGTTATATATATATATATACGTGATATAAAAGAACCAGAATTTTTTTTCGCTGAGTACAAAAAGTACAAGCCATGACATATCAATTACAGAAACAATTAAGCATATCTCGAGGAAAAAAATACAATAAAAGTAAAATAGAGGTTGTAAAATAGATATGAAATGTCCAAATAATAAGAAAGCATGTAGACAATTTAATAAGGTGAGACAACCTTGGCTTGAGGTATGTATTCACGACTTTAAGAAGGTGCAAGAGTATGTAAAACACATACAGCGAATGATTGTATATGAAGCAGTGTGTTTCTGTTGAGTCCATGCTTAGGGGGGCAATTGTCTTGGGAAAGAAGCTGTTCGGATGGCAATTAGTCCATGAGGACAGGGGAGCTGGCAGCCAGTCATGTTCTCTGCACAGTTTGCTGTAGTCTCTAGATCAATGCTGCAGAGCCGAACCAACCTGGAGGATGTAATAAGTGATGCTATTCCACTTCTGTAGAATGTAACCGTTGCCTTCTGTGATGGCTTCAATTTCTTCAACTGATGCAAAAAGCACAGGTGTTGTTGGGCCTTCTCACTTATGCTGGTGATGTTAGTGTCCCATTTGAGGTTGTGATGGATGATTTTACTGAGAAATTTGAAAGGAGCCGGTTTGACTTACTATATGACCTAGGGAGGTGGTGGTGGTGGGGTTTCTATGATCAATTCCAGTGTATTTTTGCAAGTTCACCTTTCTGACGATACACCATGACACCAGTTGACTTAATTCCTTTTGGGAGCTATTTTTGATGAGTCCAGTCAGTGTGGTGTCATTTGCAAAGTTAAGGAGTTGCTTATATAAGTTTATATACAGCTGCTCCAGACTGCCATCACATAGCTGCATTGGGTAACAGTTGTCAGTTGTTTACTGTCCTTCTCAAATTCATAGGCATTCAAACTGCCCAAAGCTAAGTGTTGGCAAGAAAATGAAGACAAGAACGACTGAGGACCTCAAGTACCCTAAAAGTACTTTTGTTTTGATTCCAAATGGAAAAACAACCAATTTTCCATAAAATCTCAATATTTTAAATGGATATCTTATTTGAGTTATATACACACAACTTTATCCATACTTTTCCTGTACCTGCGTGTCCTGATCAGGGGGGTCTAGAGAATATCCTGCAAGCTATGGGTGCAAGGCAGGGAATAACCCAGGATATGGTACTGACCCATCACTGGGCACACTCACAATTTGGTAGCTCCTGGTCACCTTAGCCTGTTGTGGGACAGTAGGAGGGCTGGGGATCAGAGAACCTGGAGGAAACCTCATGACATCACCAGGAGAGCATGCAGACTTCACACACATGGGGCCAGAGCAGAAAACTGAACTCAGGTTCCTAGGGGTGGGAGGCAAGAGTGTTAACCACTGTGCCACCACATCTCGCTATAATGTGACTTTATATAACATATATTTGGCTTGAGAAACAGTCAAAGGCAAACTTCCTCTGTAAAACATGTGTATTTGAAAAAGGAAGTATGCTTATATACACCAGAAAGTCCTCTGTTGGTGAAATCTTTACCAGCACCCTGTGTTGTGCTTTCAGGCCCCACAAAGTGTCCACAATCTGCCCAGATGTGAGGAAAGTGCTGCTCTTCCTGTAAATGCTGCAAGTTGTCCGTTTAACGGTTCTCGCTCAAGTAGGCCCAGACCAGACATAATAGCTTGGATGGCTAATTAATTTCTGCTAGCCAAGCTTCACGCTGAGATCAAACACATAAAGCTCAACCACGGCACCTCCAGCACAGGGGCCTTTGCTGACCTGAGATCCGTGCGTGTTTCCATCTGAAGGGACCTGGAAGAAGCCAAGAGAAACACTAGCATAAGGTTTGGATTTGCGAGACTGAGGCTGTAAATTACACAGGAAGTCCCGATAGCCAATGGTAACGAGGTGGTCACACAGCGGCCTTTCTCTCCTTTTCCAACTAGGTAGGGAAAGACAAAGGCTGTGGAACCTGTGAAGGCTTGCATGGTCTCCTTAAAGGATAAGCCCCTTTTCGGCCAAAGTGAGGTTTGGCTTTCATTACCGACTCGTTAAAGGGCAAGGTTGTGAGACTGGAATTCCCACAGGGGTGGGGGGAACGCAGCCGGGGGTCGGGTCTGTACCTTTTGTTCTCCACATGTTATGGCAAGCTGTTAACCAGTTAGCCCAGGGCGATGCTGGATGACGGCTCCACCACGGGTGTGAGCGACGAGGCCTCGTTACACCCGAATCTGTCACCGTCTTCTAACACGTGGCTGTTTTTAGCACCGCAGCACATCCTTAAACATCTCGAGACGTTATTCCAAATCATTTTCCTGGCTGTCTGAGACCCACATTTCCCCACTGCCTGTCACCTATTCACCATGTTGCAATGTCAGCCTGATAAGTTGTAGTATTCTTAGTATTTGGTGGATTCATTTATTTGTGTAACACAGTGTACAGTTCGATCTATTTATAAAATCTGTTATTTTATTGGAGCAAAATTTAGATTACAAAAAAACTTCAAAAATATGTTCTTTTGGTTTGTGCGTGTTTTTTATTACTGGTTAAATTTATACATAACCAACAAAAAGCAAATTACATGGACACTTAAGACAGAACTGTATACATCTCGCTGCATACATACATGTATAGAATAAGTCCATCCAAATTTCAACCTCTTCTCCGTGTATCACAAGATTTAGAATAAATATGTTACTCAAATCATCAGCACCTGTCCTGAGGTTTTCAGTTGTCTTTTGTTAATTGATGTTTTCAGCTTATTTCATCAGTCTGCCTCTTAGTTTGAGTCGCGGTTCTCTTACCCGTTTTCGTGTTCAGCCTCAGTGTCCAGTGCACTACTGGTGCTGCCATTCTGTCTTTTGGCAAAGTTCCTATCTGCGTTTGAGCAGGCAAACCATGGGTTCCTTCCAGAATGAGGGCCCGTCAGTCCATAAATGAAGGCCTATCAATGCGCCGTTCGTTAACTATCCAATACAGGCTTACAAAAAGTCGACAGCACTTGCAAAGGATTCTGGGCCATCACAGGGGATATTAACGGAAACATCAAGACACCAAACTTTGGACCATGGGAGGATTAAACCCAAACACAGGGAGAACAATTCCACACAAAAATAGTCTGAGCAGTAATCAAACTCATTACGAAGGTGCAAGGCCACAATGCCACCAGCAGAGCCACCTATACTACATCCATCCAGACCATCCAGCCATCCTCCTTTATTCTTCCCACCATTTATCTGGTACAAGCCCTGTGTCCTATATCATCCTGTCATGGGCATCTGCTGTGTAAACGTAACACACATCAAATTTCATGGCGTCTGCATATGGTGATCTCATATTTTCGTTCACAGCACAGCTGCCACAGAAGGGACATTGTTAGTGTTCATGTACAGTCAGAGGCTCGGTGCTAATTTACAGCCAAGTAATCGTCTGAAATATGACTCTCCGGGCTCGGGTGACACCTCAGCCCATCATCCAGGTATGCAGAACAGATGAGGTACAAAAATAATTACCCACGGAAATAGCTATATTTAATACAAAATACGCGTCGTAAAATATAAGAAAATGAACAGTAATGCTTTGTTACGGGAGAGATTTTAGCTGTGGATCTCTACGAAAGGAAGATTTTTATAAAAGTTGAAAATCTCATTTCCTGACCTATTTCTCAAAATGTAAAAAAAAAAGGGTAATGAAAAGTAAGGAGATAATTCAGTTTACCTTACACAAACTTTATTTGAAGATCATGTAACTGAAACAGATTAATATGTATATTTTTCATAAAACATTGAATTATTCAAGTATTATACAGCTGAAGAAGCAAAAATCTGCGTTGCTAATCAACTTTTGGGTGCTTGCATGTAAACAGCTCGCATGCTATCGAAACAGGCAATTAGTTTATTTTAGCTAAGTGCAGCCTTCAGCGGGATGTTTCATCTCCTCGTTGAATAAAGATCAGACTAAGAAGTGGTGTCTTGTTAAGCTCTGTTAAATGTTTAATCAGAATAACAACTTTACATGATGTTTGAGCAAATTGGTTAAGGATAACTATTATCCATTTGAGTGTGTGGATACCATTGAGCTTTGGTAAAGTCCGTCATTGTCTTCAGCCGATTTTGTAGTACTTCTAATTATATGAATGATAAATGTACATAACAATTCATGAAAGCATATAACATTAAAAGTGTACTCTGGGTGCAATCACATTTCCTTACAATTTGTGTTTCCTAATTCTGAACAATGTATCTCTTTCCCTAGTAAGGACTATGGAATTTACCGTAAAACCCATATAAAGTTATTTTCTGGCAATATCATGTATAACAGTTTATGGCAACACTATTTTTTTCCAGCCGTAGCATAAGCATTTGATATCTGCGGCATTGCTACAGTCTGCATCGCTGTAGTTGTAGCCTGTGAAATATTACAGAAAATACATTATAGGTTTATTTTGTGAACTATTTTAAATAGAAAACAAAAAGGATCAAATTCTTTAGAAGGTTAAAACTAGGCTTAAATATATGAAACATACAGCATGGACAAATCACCCCATTAATCCAGGAGCTATATTGACGAGACCAACTTGTAAGCAAATGAAAAATGTTCCCCAAGGGACGTAAAATGCCATAGGAAAGAAGGTGTCCATCTGAGATAAAGGGCAGTCTTTGCCACCTCCATCTGAGATAAAGGGCAGTCTTTGCCACCTCCATCTGAGCTAAAGGGCAGTCTTTGCCACCTCATTTCCTTAGGTAGAGGCTGTGATTGCTCACAGACTTCGCATCAGATGGATGACCCTCCCCAGTGCTGACTGTCAGGGCAAATGAGGACAAGAAAAGGTGGGGGGGGGGAATTGAGTGTGGAGCCTCCAGAAGACGCGAGGCATGGGAGTGGTCTGTGAGGCATGGGGGTGGTCTGTGTAAGTGGTACGGTGAGCAGTGAGTGGGTGCCAGCTGGACCTGCCTTGGCATAACTGTCTCAGACTCAGCTGGGTGATGTTCAATTCCGTTTGATTCTTGGGGCAGTAAGTCAGAATTCCTGCACTACAGCTGAGCACGAGGGGGGGTCCAGGTGAGCGCCGCATGCTACAGAACGGCTAACACCACCCATGCATAGCTGGCCGTGAAATTAGCGGTGGGCTAATATGCTTTTGTTTCAAGGTGAAGGAAAACATTAATAACTTTGCTGATGATATACAAATTACCCTAGAGGTTTATCTATCAAGTTGCTTTTTTTCTAATAACTACCAAAGGACTTTAAAAATCATGAACTGGCTGTTATCTTGGAGGTCAATTGTACATGCTGCGAAAACTGCTGGATGCTGCATTTATTTCTTAAATCCCCCATATATACAAGTATAAGTGAAATTTGATGCATGCTACATAACCCTAAGCCTAGATCACAGGAAGAAAATACTTTATGATAAGTATCCTCTGCTATACTCCAGTCAAATCCCGAAGTACTATGTTTCATAATGAACAAGGACCTTTGTGTTTGTTTAAAAAGATTTTAATTTACGGATGGAGGTGGGTTATCCATTTGAATTTGTAACATCCAACTGATTACCAGGCCTAACCATACATAGATTATATGTATAGCCTACAGTTATGCAGCTTTCCTGATCAACATGATGATTATTATCCAACTGTAGGCAATATAATATTCATAATCAAGTAAAGTTGCGAAGAGTGAACACATAATCGTTGTTTGCAATCTCTTTTTTTCAGAGACTGGGCCAGTGATATATCAGCCAATGAACATGCCTGTGCCAGACCGGTACTGTAGATTCCATTATCCTATCAGATGCATGAATACTGCAGTTTACTGTGTTTGGTTGGCCATCTCTGCCACTGGAACTGGTAACCACTTTGGAGCCTGTAGTTTTGGCACTAATTCTTCTTGATCCCCAGATTGCTTAATAATAAATAATTAACAAAAGAAATCAATCCAAGCCCGTGTAATCTCTTGCTTTTTGTCTCGTTATGGAGAGAGCTGGTCACTTGGAGCATGGTTGCATGATACAGATGAAGTATGATTTTTAGAGTGGTGTTTCCCAATCTAGTCCTCAGGGACCCACAATCGGTCCACATTTCTGCTCCCTCTGAGCTCCTGACCTGACCGTCTACATTTTTGCTACCGCTGGGTACCTCCTGTGGGTCCCCGAGGACCGGATTGGGGAGCACTGTTTTGGAGGGAAAGAAAATGACTGAATTAAAATATGAGATGTTTGACAAAAATTAAACCTGAAGGAATGAGCTGCTCCACTTGAGGTAGAAGGATTGGCTGAAGAAAGAGGTGCTGCTGTATGGACCGCTGAGGAAGCTACTGGTACATTCAGAGCGGAGTGGAATGCCGGCAGGGAAGCCGCCTGGACGCCATTAACACACGACTGTTTGTTTTCACTCTCTCGCAATTCTATATTCTGTGTATGGGATTTTCAAAGCTGTGTAATTACACTGTGTTGAACAAAATAGTTGAAAGATTAGGCATTGTTTACTTTATAAACCTTATAACAGTACAAGAGAAAGCATTTTATAGGTACATTTCATTTTAAGGCATGTAAATATCATCTGAAACACATTGCTGAGAATAGTGTATCAAAATCAGCTATTTGTTAAACATGAAAAATTCGCTGGGATAAATGGTAAAATAAATATAAAATACATGATATACAAGGATATAAAGAAATGCAACTTACTTGCAAATAAACTAAAAGTCTATTACCAAAAATAACAATGCTTTTTAAAACTTTTTTATTTTATATAAATATATATTACTTTTTTAACAATGAAGTAAAAACATAAAAAACACAAAGAAGAACACAAAAAAGAAAAAGAAAAAATAAAGGTGAAACAATATTAACCCAGAAATAAACTGAAAAGTAATTCCAAGGTGGAGGTTCGAGTACCAAATGCCCTGCTGACTTTATGGAAACACTTACCCAGGACAGTGAAAGTGTAGCTTGAATGTTTTATTTTGTCTGTGTTCTAATTGCCGTTCCCTTTTACAAATCACACATATTGCTGCTGTTATTTTAAGCAGCATCAGTAACTCTGCAAAGGTGTGTCGAAATCAAAAAGAGCAGCCCTCTTACTTCCCAGAAGGCAGTGGAGAAAGGTGTGCAACTCTGGAAATTTCCCCCCGCTGTAAATGATGATAGCACCTGCTTAGTGATGCAGCCAGTGAAATAGCTGGAGGAGAGGATATGACAGCAAACTATGGTAATAAAGTGCCCTGATCTACGGGCAGTGCAGCATTATGGGTGGCAGAGCTTGGGCCAAATCCACTCCTGGCTGAAATGTCCTCTGGCGCTGCTAGTGACCTCTCACGTCAATAAATGAAATTACCCTCTCTGTACCTTAAAGGCTATTTTCATGTCAGGCCATTCATTGGTGCTGTGTAAATTAGCAGAAGCTTTAACCCCTGGGTGCTGTTTTCCTCATTACTTCTCTCTCAGACGGAGGTGGGTCTCACAGCATTGACTATCCTCTTAATCTCATGCCTACTTTCATGCTGAATCCCAAGTGCATGGAGCTGAATGGCATGGAGCAGGTGGTCAGGAGCAGGCAGGGAGGTGCTGCTGTCCTGTGAGGGATTCCTGCTGTAATTACATTATCTCGCTGATTACCGCGCCCAAGTCCTGTCATCCTGCGCTACCTCATGCGCGACCACTGGAGTACAGACGCCCTTCCGGTATTCTGGAATGCGTGCGACAAACCCTCACTTGCTAAATACGTTAAAAAATCGATGTATTAGCTAAATAAGTTTCATGTGTCAGAAAAATTATGGCAAGTGCACATTTACTTAGTCGCATAATCAAGAATAATTAATTAAGGGCTAGATTGAAACTGAAATCAGCCTACACTGGGCTAGGATTAAGACTGGAGAGTAAGCCTTCGTGGTACAACTTACTTTATTAATATTATTTATCCAGTTTATATTTATGTAGGCAGTCTCCAGGTTATGAAGAATTATATTTTTTTAATATAATAGGCTTGGCAGTCTGTTTGTAAGTACGAATTGTCTGTAAGACGTTCTTAACCTGGAGTCTGTCTACAGTATTATTCTATTATTGATTAATAACTGATGTCTTCAGGATAGGTAGCATTACATCACATATGCAAGCCAGTCTCTGTACTCATATACTGGGTAACACTATGAAGTTCACTGTCCTTTTCTGCTTAAGAAGGTCTTGGTGAAAGATATACGCAATAGACAGAAACACAACTTTTAAGAGGTAAGTTGGTAATAGTGCATATGCCTACAATCCGTTGATAGTGCAGCCTGGAATCATCTGCTTGGTCCAATTTGCAGCTTCCATGTTGATGGAGATGGAGCAGAAGAACAGGTTGTGAGCCTATGGTGGAGCCCAGCATTGGCGAGCAAAGTCAGAGTGACCCCCGGCGCTCCCAGTCGAGATGTGAAGACCTGCGAGGCCCAGGCCGCTTGTTTGAGGGACACGACCCTTTGTGAGGCCAAGTGAACAGGAGGAAGTCATCTCTCAAGACAAAGAATGAGGCGTAATTAGGGCTATAAATATCGCCACTTACACGCCACTAAGAAAGAGACTTATTAGCCTCCTCCAAGGGTAATTAATCTTGTTCCTTGGAAACGGTGCCAGGCGCTAAGGGAGTGAGAAAGGATGGGATGGTCGTTTAACAGCTGATTTCTTGCAGTCTGGGTATAACTTTATAATGAGGAAGTATAGTTAGGGGTTAACAATGATCACCGGGGTTTGACATTGATATCATATGTATCATCATATGTATATTTTTATATACACAACAATGGACCAATGAATCATAAAGATGTGGAAAAATCAAGGATTTTGATTAAATTATAACATTTTAAGTATAGTTGGTACCCAGTATATCTGTCCTAAATAGATCGATGTTTGACAAGATGCACATTGAACATCTGGCTTAAAGTTGTACTGCATCCATCCATCTATCCATCAGTCCATCCCTCCATTCATCCATTTTCCTTTAACATCTTACTTAGCACAAGCCTGCAGCCTCTCCCAGAAAGCATGGAGCTTTCTCCAGGCGGGGCACAGCATGAACAGCATGTCAGGCCGTCATAGCGTCATAGCACGCATTCAAGCTCATATTATGGAACATTCAGACATGTAGATATGACTCATTTACTGTATAACTCTATACACAAGTATACAAAAGAATTATGCAGTCGAAAATGTTTATTTATCTGAGTAGAAGGCATTTATTTGCTTTGAAAAATAAACACAATTAAACATTAGAACATATGCAAATTAACACTTTCACAATAAAAAATTAACAAAAATTTCTTCTGTTCTCCAAGACGTTATTGATATCTTGTTGGATGGCTAGATGAAAACTGATTTGGGTCCCAAACCTGTCCTCAGCGATGCCTCAGTCATTCCATGTACAGTGGTACTTCAGAACTCGAACTTAATTCGTTCAGAATTCTGGTTGTCATCCTAAAAAGTTTGAGTTCTGATAGAATTTTTCCCATAAGAAGTAATGTAAAACCAATTAATTGGTTCCGGTCCCAAAAAATTACACCTAACTATGTTTCTTTTAGCATTTAAACACAAAATGAACAGAATAAAACAAGAAGAGCATATATTAAACACATCTAAGAACATTTCTCAAAACAGTCATTTGTAAAAACGCCATGTGTAAAATTTTTTTCTTAATGGCTTCCGAAACGATAAAGAATGTACCCCAACACTACCCCAAGCCATGCCCCAACACTGCGGCCATATTATGTCATGCGTTCGATTGTTTATTTTTATTATTATTCTATATTCATTAATTTGTTTGTAAATCACAAACTTTTAGGTTGTAATATTGGTACAACTATTGCGTAACCTTTTGGTGAGCAATGGCTACCAAAGTTATATAAAGTACAGTGTATTGCCTGTTATTTTCAATAATAGAAGCGCTTTCACCAACAAACGATGCTATCACAGCGAATGCAAGGCTGAGACTGAAGCATTACATTTTGTTTCCTCTAAGAGATATGTCGCATGACTTGTTTCCCCGCGCATACAAGTTACCTTAGGTCGGCATTCGCGGTTCGACTTCTGAGATTCACGTCAAGTTCTAGGTTTTTTTTTTTTCGAACTGGTTGGTTCAAATTTTCAAAATTTAAGTTCTAAAGAGTTGAAGTACTGAGGTACCACTGTACTCCTTAAATTCTGCCCCCAGCTCAGTTAATTAATTAGTTAGATAACCCAAACAAGCACTGATTAGCTAATACATGTTTCAATATTCTTATACTGTACATTGTATTTTTTACAGTTTGTTTTGCACTACAATCAATGAGAATGATATGTCATCTCAACGTATGACCCATGCATTATAGAGCTTAAGGTGTACATAAAGATACTTTGACTTGACTTTTTTCATATTGTTACGCCCTCATAATATGGCTATATTGTATAATACTCAATATTAATCTTCCTTAAAAACATTGAGATGTAAGTGAAGAAATGACAGGTAGCAATGGTGTAAGCTTTGAAAACTGAGCATTTGACCGTTTCAGACAAAAAGCCTACATCTGGATACGCAGTGCTCAACATAAGTAGGTTTTATTTCCATCTAGGCCAGTATGACTCAATTAAGCTACTTTATTTGATTAGGCCCGTGTTGAGACGAACGTCTGTCCCTGCCATTTGGTGCTACTTAGCCACAGTAATAAAATCTGCACCACTTTGCTAGTCTGCTAGTTTACCCCAGGCTAGTTCCAGACCTGTAGGCTGTAGGAAGTTCATGTCAACTGTAGGCGGTGGTCGAGTTGTAAAAATATTTTGAGGGGGATGGTGGGAGTCAAATCTTTGTGGGCCGGGGGGTCCTCACGATAAAATTTGCTGATTAGCAGATTTCTGATTATAAAATTTTCTGAGCAGATTACACATGAAAAAAATTGCTGATTTCAGTGGCTCAGATTGAAAACTATTTTGGTCGGGAGTCTGCAAGTTGAGAGCCCCGATACAGTTTTTACCTTTTACATGAGTGAAACTGCATTGGACAACTTGGGGGGGGGTGCTGAGGAGTAGTATAAAATTTTCAAAGAGGATGTCTAGACCAGTGGTTCTTAACCTTGTTGGAGGTACCGAACCCCACCAGTTTCATATGCACATTCACCGAACCCTCTTTAAATAAATAAAATAGGATTTTTTTTAAATTCAAGACATAGATATGTTTTTTACTGGTGCACAAAATGAGCCATGCATGAACATCACCTTGTTCAAAGAACAAAACCAACACAATGCATGAAC
>JABFEA020000001.1:28160728-28176820 GCA_019775915.2 Cyphomyrus plagiostoma
GACAGTCACACGTTGACTACTGAGCGCGCTAAATTCCCCACAGCACTGATTGGCCAAGCAGTGTAGCATGATCATCTACAGCCAGTGATGGCCAAGCGGGGCGTGTCATCATGAATTGACACGATAATTCAGGTGTGTCCGGACCTCCGCGGCAGAGACTCTGCCGAACCCCTGAGACCGACTCACCGAACCCCTAGGGTTCGATCGAACCCAGGTTAAGAACCACTGGTCTAGACTAAAGTTCAAGTCAATGGTGCCATTTATATTATTAGCACTGGCTGTATCATTCACTTAAAATTTTGCTATATAAGCTAATTATATAGCATGCTTATTCCCATCGACAAAACCTATGGTATTGATTTTTGATATTTTCTGTCGTATAAAGACTGGGTTCTGATGACGGATGGCTCCGTCAGAGTTTATGCTGAACTTGTGGGTTGGGTCGGGCCGAATGACATACAACGGAGGATATAATTACCTTCTCGCAGAGGCCAATTAGAGGGGATGCCGCTCGTCAGTTTTATCGGGCAAGACACGTGAGACTTGCAGCTGGCAAGTAGCGCTTGGGTTATAAATGGTGATTTGATCTTTTATTTTTAAACCAGGCCCTAGTGATGACAGAGTTTCCTGGAATCCACTTGTCACGTTGGATGCGGGTGACTTTAATATGTTTTTTTTTAGGTCATCACCAAGAAACAGATCTCTTGAAATGTGTTTTTGTTTCCAGGATCATCTTATAAATTGAGCTGGAAGGAGCAGCAGATTCTTGCAGCTACTTGAGCGGAGAGGAGCATGTGCTAAGAATGTGATATCCCTGCTCCCTGTCCCCAGTCTCAGAATAGCCCTTTTCATACTCACCCTCTGAAGATACCACGAAAAACACCCTCTTCTTTCATGTAGAAAATGTTTTGTATTGTAATATGTTCTGGGGGGAGAATGGTGGCTTCGCTGATTTCAGATAACCATCCACAAATGTTGTGGTCTTTTCTGTTAATTTCATACATGCAAATAGCCTCTACTCAAAACATACCCAGACTGTCAATTACTGTTTGCCAAAATCCAAAGGTTAGTCGTATATGTATATATCTGGCTAATCCCTGCTTTGAAGGGATGGTAAAGTCAATGAAATGGCCATATAGTAAGCCCTCCATTTATTGCTAATAGACTTGCTGTTTGAGCCCCAAGTTATAATGCTCTTCAACCTCGTGGTGTTTTTATGTCTCATAATGTGACCTTAACAGTTGGAGTATAGCTGTCAGCTGCCAAATGGCTGCTGGTGTTTAACCGGCTGTCGGTTTCTGTCTTTGTCCAGAAGCAGTGGTGCATAGTGATCAAATTCTGGCACTGTAAGGTGTCCATTCAAAGTCTGATGATTCACTCATATGACAAAAACAAGCTTTCGTTTGTCTAAATAAATAAACATAGATCAGATTTCAAAAGTATGAGTAAGCTTGTGTAGCATTTTTTTTTTTTTAAATCTTGGGTATATTTAGCTCTGGACCCGAAGTCCATCATCATGTTTTTAATTTCGATTCTCCGAAGTTCCCAGAAGCCTTCTGGAACAGTTTCTATATATTTCACGGCGCTCTGAAGTTGAACCCACCTGTGTGCGTAAAGTGAGACCCCGTGTGCTAGACATGCCTGGAAAGTGCTCTCACCAAGATACTTCACTCAGCACTAGCAGAAAGGGCATGAGGTGAGGATAGTTCCACAAACTGGTGATGCTGGAGTGTGAGAGCAAGCCTTCCAGAAAGATTATCCGGCCTGGAGAAGGCTGAGGTCACAGTTACACATCTACTCTCTGTGGATGTAGAAGAAACAGCAGGCCAGGGTGCCCGTTTCAGAGGAGCGCTATGCTGGACGCGTGCCCTGGAGGTACGCCCATTTGTGTCATTCTGATTTTGGCAAGCTGGGCTGTCTTGCTGACGCCACACACGTCGGTCCCACGCGGGCCACCCAAACACGTGCCGCCAAACACGTGCCCTGCCCCCCCCAGCTGCCTCGTCCTTCGGCTCCCCTCTCTGCCAGCTGTGTCACATTCTTCCACATCGTGGGGGTGTAGATAAGCACATTCCTCACAAGAGCAGGAGGCCCCGGAACACTTCATCTATCAATCTGTTTGATTGTTAAGAAATCATCCCTCAAGTCCTCCATCTCTGAACTGTAGCTAAGGCTCAAGCGTTAAGCCGTATAAGGACACTAATGTGGGTGACTATGGGGGTAGCACTTTATTTTCTGACGTTCAGGATTGCGGTTTCGAGTCCTGGCCCTGTGTGTGGAGTTTGCATGCTGAGACTGTATTGCTTCTTTTGTTGGTACTCTGATTTTGTCCCCTAGTCCAGAATCATGATGGCTGGCGACTCTAAATTAGCCACGGTGTCTAAACGCAAGCCCAGCGATGGACTGGCATCCTGTCCAAAGTGTTCCCAGCCTGCGCTTCCCAGAATAGTACCCAGGCTTACACTGACTGTGTACTGGATACATGCTTTTGGGAAATGGATGGTTAAAGTCAATGGTCATTCACGCTAGGATTATTCTTCTTGCATTCAGTAAACAATAAAAATAACTAAGGAGCTTTGAGAAAAAACTAATTTCTTTATATCTCAGCAGAATGTCATTACGCGATGAACATGAGAACGTGTTTTTAAAGGATGTTATGTGTAATAGCTGTCATACCTTGTGGAGCCACCCCTCTGGACCACTTGTGGTGTCCTTGGATTCGGGTGAACAGGAGCGAGGCACATGGCATGCTCTGGTTTTCATCCAGCCAATGTAGATTTCGTCTCTTTTAAACAGGATCAAGTTTTGTTTTGAGTTTTTTTTTTTTTGTATGCATGCACACAATGAAACACAGTTCTTTTAAAGGTAGGAGGCGAGTCGAGCCACAGAAGGGCGGAATCAGGCACGTGTGTCGTTAAAGAAATTGTCGGACAATGAATGGCGAGCGAGCGGCGGCAGCTCGACTCCAAATGGCGCGATTATATAAACCGTTCCACTTGGCACGGAGACTCTGTCTGTAACCACAGCCAAGGCTATGCCGCCTGCCAGCTCTACATCGGGCGCGATCTGCGGGAAGGGAAGATGACTATACCCGTGCCAAGCGGTGACATCACAGGCCTTTATCCCCGAAAACAAAGTGGAGGCTGCGCTTCCTCCTTCCTGCTGTACTCAACCGCTCAGCTTCTTCTCGACCAGATTAAAAAGGTAGCTAAAACCAAGGGGGTGGCGTGGGGTTGGGAGCTCCGTGGGGGTCTGGCCGCACAGGACAATACCCCCACTATTACGGCTGTGTGTCATTCGTGAGTCGAGAACGCAGGCGATACACTGAGGTCTGCCCATATGGATGCAGATACTTTACTGTAAGGCTGCTCCAGAGCATCATCCAGCAGGGGCAACCTTGGAAAGAACACACCACACATGTGGTTACACACTAAGGGGCTTAAGGGAAACTGCAAACGTCAGGGGGGCAATCAAACGCAGCATAAACACAGCTGGGGGTGGGTCGTGTCCCCCTCCTAGGAGCTGTGGTGAACCAGCCTTACCGATCGAGAGCCTTACATATAGGCCAGAAGGGTGTTAAACTTTATTAAGGATTCAGTGTGTTAGCAGCATGCCCTGATACAGTGGCCCTTAAAGTGGGGGGGAGGGGGGGTTAGGATGATTCAAAGGGCCCCTGGGTTACACAGCCCAAACGTGCGGGGAGGTGAATCGGCGCCTCTGAATTGCTCATAAAGATTGGACTGGCAGCCAGCTGCCTCAATCCCTCTGCCGATTATATTACAGCTGACCCTGTACAGCAGTGTTTACCACGTTTTCACTCCCTTCCAGCTCCTGATAGGAGTTTTTGAACTAAATGTGGACAGTCTGGCAGGGAGATCGGAGGCAGCAAAGACCTCGACCGACTATAGATGCCCAAGGACTGGATTGGGTAACATTACTATGCAGGATAAAAGATGATGGAGGGATAGTTTCCTTTACTCCTCTTACTGGGACAGTCTTGTGGTGAATCATCAATAATAACTGGTTTATTTGGACTGTCTGATTTTTTTCAGTGCATGTTATTGTCTTTTTCATTGTTTCTATTCTTTGTACTACAACACCCAATACGCACCCTTTGTGATAAAGTTTAAAGCGGCATCCTGGGAGATGCCGGTCACTCATGGGCCTCTGGGCACACTGCTGATTGTCTTCCTTCAGCTCCGCTGAAGCTATTGTCAGTGTCGGTTCTAGGTTTACCTGGCGCTCCAGGTGTGAGCCAGCCGCGCAATGAAAGGTGACAGAAAAAAAAATCTGCAGACAGTGAATCCCCTTCATGAGCTCCATTCTCACTTTAAAGGGCTTCATCACAGCCAGAAATGAAGGAAATGGAAACGCTGTTAGCCGTTTTGTTCCTCCGCTTGGCTAAACTACTGAGCACACTCTGTCATGCAGATATATAGCTTCCTGGCCCGTAACTGGGACCTCCTTCAGCATGTGACGCCATTAATTCAGTAGCCTGGCGTTAAGATGAATGCTGACGAGGAGAGGAGACGCCATCACCATGGCGACGGTTGATCCCTGAGCCTTCCGCAGCTAGCTGAATGCTCATTAGGTGACGGTGTCGGTAATTCTGGCACATTATGCATTGCATCACGGAGCTTCGGTAAACATCCATGTGTCTTAAGGTCTCTCCATCTACATAGTTGATGAGATTCTCGCCTCCTTGAAATGGCTAACACACTCTGCGGTGGGTCATTATCGTTCATCACGGCTGCTTTGCATTAGCCGTTAAAAACTGGGGGCTTGTCCACAGTTTCATGGCTAGAAAGATGGTAGTTATCTAGGGCTTTGGCTGTTTCCTTTGTGTCGTCCTGATTTCACATCTGATTTCATTATGCAAAACAACATTTCAAATTAATGTTGGCCATAGTTGGCTTTTTTTGGATAAATGTTCAGGCTGTCTTTTTTCTGGGCTTGTAAAGAATGTGTTACCATGTGTGGTAGAGGTCAAAGGTCAGAAAACAGCGAATTGCTAAAAAAAATGACACAAACCTGATACAAAATTCAGGTGTTTTATACTTCCTGTTTTGACTGACATCACATCCAGTGTGACCCCTATTTTGTGCTCCAAGCTCACAGAGATCCTGTATTGGATAAGTATTCCTCCTATTAGACAAATCCTAAATACAGCTCTTACTGTTTATCAGTCTAGGCTTTACTTTTACTCCTTTTTTGTTGTATGAGGCTCATAATTCTCTGACACAGTGGATTTAACACAGTATACACAAATTCTTTGAATGGGTTTGCAGCATTAATCAGGAAAATTTCCTGTTAGTCTCTACATGCCTTTGTTGTTGGATGGTCTATAGGCACTAAGCATTTGACAGTAAGAGATGGCTTTCAGAGTCTTTCCCTGTACAGTTAAACACCGGAACCATGGAATATTTAGGGCCAGTTTAATAGACAGATATTTATGGTACACAGAGGGAACTGTCCTTGCTGTTTTCCCATAGGTATAGACGGCATGCCATGTAGACCCTATGTGATTTTTCTTTGCTTCGGTCTTCACTGTATTTCCATGGGTACGAATGGTATGGAATGTTGACCCTACATGGCCTTGTCTTGCCGCCATCCTCACTGTATTTCTGTGGGTACAATGCACCTGCCAAACTGACAAGAGGCCATTTCAGTAGCTACAAGCAGTGGCTGACCCAGGTTGGGGCTTGACGCAAGTCCATTCAGAAGGAGAGGTGGCAGTATACCAGGCTTTGACCCCACCCCCAAGTGGGACACTATGAAGGTGATGAACGGGAGGTGAGATGGCTCACTCGGCACAAACGACATTGAAGCACACTTGAGATATTTATAGGCTGTTTTGATTGGCAGTGCAGTAGAGTTGTTCTCCATCCCTAAGGCTATCATTAACATATTATCATTGACTGCCGCAGTCCCGGGGCGAGCCGCTTAGCATTAAATCCTCGCAAGTTTGAGTTAAGGAGGCGGAGACAAGCAGCCTGTCAGACTGCAGCCTTCCGGGACCTTCAGCTAGCAGGAAGCTAACGAGAGCTGATCCCTCTGACTCGTCTTACAGAGCTGACGACTGAGGGGAAGCATCGCCAGGATCAGCTGAGAGGAAGCCACGTCTACCCACCCTGCGCGTCACTCTCTCTCAGGGAATGCATGGTGTTAGGAAAGAGTCGCTTCTTGGCAATCGCTGTTTCATCCCAAATACATGTTTGTATCCAGAAGTAGACCTACATCGCTCAAAATGCTGAATCTGTCGCCCAAGACAAATTATACCCACTATTGCACATTTAGTCTTATATTCTTGTGGATTACATTGAGCACACATGAGTAATGCCTTAAATGATGTTGCTGGATCAGTCTGTTTCTTACAGTGAACTGTAGTAAGCACTATTAAATACAGGCAGGTCCCAGGTTAAGAATGTCCGACTTATGGACAACTTCTACTTATAACAAATTGAGTTAAATATTATGGTTCATAATAACGAACGCACACAATACTTGGTGACGCTCAGGAAAACATTGTACAGCTTTAGCGGTTCGTCGGCTCAAGCTTATTGTAACATACTATATTATTATTGTTCCAAGTTACCTATAAATTCAACTTAAAGGCAGACATAGGGAATTGTTCATGACCTGGGGAATGCCTTTATAGTAATACACCGAACATGTCAAAAAGAGATTACAATTCATAGCAGAAGAGGCTACTCCATAAATGGGGTATTTGCATGTGATTTGTGCTTATTTGGACAATGCAGGCTTACAAAGAAACTTGACTCAGGGAACATTATTTTCACTCATGGAATTCTGATTAGATACAGATCTGACTGGGGGTGGTATTATGCTGTTTTACTCTTATTGTTCCGAATGAAGTGTGGTGTCATGTCCAAATAGGGGAACAGTATGCTTTTTTTGAACTGGAGTTCCTGAAGGGTGTTTTCATACAGAATGAGCAGCAAGCCCGTTATCACAATGAACAATCATAGTTTTGAAGCTTCATTCTAATATTAGCAGAGATTTCGGTGGGAGTTTGCTGCAATGCTGATGTTGATACCGCCAGCATAAATGTAGTTCAGAAGTTGTGTATTGCATACTAAAGGCGATACATAGCTATTTTAACACGTAATGAAATCCATGTGCTATCCTGTACTTTTATTTCTTTAGGATATTTTTACAGTAAATGCACAGGTCCTTATTTCATCATTCAGGTAAGCATTGACATAAATTTCACAAGTTTCCCTTTTATCTTGGCAGTAAATGCTATTCACTTCCACACAAAGCCATATGAGACACTAAGCTCCAAGTCAAATCATATGTAAACCAAAAGAGTGGAATATTTTTAAAGATTACTATTGTTATTTTTGTCATATATCTTACAAGCTGGACTCTCATGGTGGGACACTATATGGAAGACGTTGGGTCATGATATAGGAAACTTCCATGGAATGATCACTGCCACTCTTCTGTTTCCCTTTCATTTCTACCGCTGTTCATCACTCCTGTTTCTCTCCTAAATCCTTTTACTGGCAAGTTTGTTTTGATTTTGACACAGAAAACTCTGGCATCACAGGTGCAGCTGCCATGTGCTTCAAGCCCACATTGACTGGGGCCTACCTGTCATCCCCTATCTGTCTTACCCAACATGTATCTTCTGCCTACAGAGGCTGTTGTGGGACATTTTGCACACTCCCACTGAATGACAGCCATTGTCACACCTCACAAAGGAAGAACCACAAGCATTTTCCTTACAACAAATGTTTTACAGCAAGTAAAAAGGAGCTTATTTAGACAATCATTATTTAAGGGCATTGTTTATTTGCTGTCCGATTACTGTCCAAATACAATATTGGCAACACGCACACAATTTACAATGCTTTATATACAACCAGCAGGAATTTTGTGTGTAGTCAGACCCAACCCCCCCCCCCCTTTCTCTGGTTTACTAGAAAATAAAGCTTGAGTAATATCTTTTGTGACGGAGGTCATAACTGATGAACTGTAGGGTATGCCGTGAGTGAGCTGGCTTTATGGAGACTGTTACAGATAAGATCATAACCCTCAACACATCCCCATGTCGTTTGCTTGTCAAAAACAAGCCCTCGGGCTGGTTCTCAGGCAACATTTGACGTAAACAGACCCTCTCAGAACTCAAAGGACCCGATTCTGCCAATTTCACTCATTCGGAAACCAAACTATGGCAGTGACAGGTGTGTCTGTGCCATTATTGATGAGTTACGGCTCAGATGAAACAGCGGAGGTCTGAACATCTGCGAGGTCCCAAGCAAGCACCCCCCACCCGCCCCAGGCCCTTCTGACGTTCAGGCCGTGAAACAGCCGCCCGTACTAAAAATACGGGACCCTGTATCTCACACCATTTCATAGGTTGACAGGGTTGAAGGTTACGCAGATATGTTGGGATTTCCTGAAGTTCTTCCTCTCACGCCATGCTTGCTGTTCCCGTTGTAGCTGAGCGGAGTATCCAGGGGTGACTCACGGGGGTCTGAGACTGAGCTTTTGTTAAGTGCCCGTCAAGAAATTTACATTTCAAGAGCCCTGTGACGGCCGCACACCCCGTCCGGTCCGCATGGAGCACGTGACGAGACACGACCCTGTCCACACACATGGGAAACGTGACCCGCGCGGTGCTGGAGCGCCAGCCCGGGCTTCTGTGCGCCGTGACTGACAGCCATTGTTGTGCTTCGCACAAAGCGGCCCGGCGCCGCTTCCCGTGTTGGAGTATCTCTCGTCACACACACCTACTGGGAGATTTCTCATCTGACAACATAGATTTGGGTGCTCTTGGCTCGCCGTTCACTTAGCAGAGCAAAAGAGAACCAAAAAAAAAAAAAACGCACTAACAGAACTCTAAGACATAGCGCAGGATATAAATACTTTAAAGAATTAATTGATGTGTTTAAATTTGATGTTAGGATTCAAGATTTGTCACATGCATGATTGCAGTGGTGCACCCAGCAGTGAAATGCAACTGCAGACTGTGTAGGTAGAATTATAAAAACAATTAAATAACACAAGCACTAAAAATATAGAAATATATTAAAAGTATATAAAAGTGAATGTAAAACGTTATACATGATGCATGAGAAAATGTTTGACGTGCATGTTTCAGATATGCCTTATTTTAGTTCGGAATTGGTGGTGTTAATGACCCTAAAGGCCTGGGTGTGTGGGTGCGACTCTGGAGGTGCCTGCCTCAGCGCGGTCACTGGGACAGTTCATGGCATGGGGGGTAAGTGTCTTTGATAATACTTAGTGCCCTGTACCCACAAGGTTGGACGTATATGTCCTGCAGGGCGGGTGATTTCAAAGGGGATCCCGGCACAATGACTGATCATTTATCCAGTTATATCCTTTTATCAGAAATGCATAGTATTACATTTTTATTAAAGCCGTGCATAACAGTTGCTTTTCATCCAAATCACTTAAGTATACAAATAGTTTATTTCCCCTTTTAAATGCTCCACTCATACTTTTCCACACGTGCTTTAAAAAGTCAAAACCCTGTCAGCCAAGCAAAGGTGTCTGACCTACACCGGAAAAAATAGCATTAGCTAGCTAACATTCCCCGGTGAGGATCTGTGTATTCACACACACACACAGCTACACCAGAAAGATATCACAGGATGAGAGGCGCGTGAAGCCTGGAATCGTGGCTCCTTAGCGCAGCCGTCCAATGAGCTGCCTGTCGCTAGGAAGAACATGGCAACAGGGTCTCCCACCGTCTCAGCTGATGCATCACCTCACATGGGCTACTCCCCCCCGCCCAAAACAGAATTTTAAAAACGAGGGCTCTGCACACTGGGCTGCTCCCCCTGCCCTGCCCCCCCTCCCAAATCCTGTTGCTAGGAGACAAGTGAACCCATTCCAGTGTAAGCACATCACTCACCCCAGCTCAGGTACTGAACCCAACATAAAAATTATACATTGAAATCTAATAATTCTTCTTCACAAATAATATGTGATCTAGACACTGTGCCACATACTAAACCAGCTAGCTGAATGGCCGTTACTGCAATTTATAATGGCCCTAATTATGCAATGTTGTGACATACATAATATTATGTATGTAATATTACACTAGATGAGCAGAAATAATCCTTCGGGTGAAAATGCTAAGCAGGGGTCTTGTGCCCTAATCAAACATCAGGCACATCAGCAAGTCTCACAATGTGCCCTGTTTACCACAGATGCCATCCCTGTACATGCCTCCTCTGCCTTATTAGTACCTGTGCTAATTAAGACTCGACCTGGAAATGCAAAGGGTCTCACCATAATTCCACAGCATGCTATGACGGGCATAAGTTTAAAGCGCAGTAGGGGATAATCCCTGGCGGACAGCTAGAGAGAACTGGAGCGGGGCGTCTTCAGGAGCTGACAAGGCCATCTTCAAAGCCCCGCTGTCCACAGGAAATTGGTTCTGCAGGTGGACAATGGCTGTAACAAATTTCCTTGTCAAAAGGCGTATGAGTCAGAGAGATGAGTTGGTAACCCTAACCTTTTGTGATGTACTGTGTGAAGAAAAAAGCCACAGGAAGACATTTTATTTAAGAAGATTCACATATCTCATCTTCCATCCATTCAGGGTCACAGGGGGGCCTGCAGCCTATCACAGCCTGGATGGGTGGATGGAACGTATGTTCCATTCTAAGTCATAAACATCATGTGGACCATAAAAATCCTCAATTACTGATCAGTTGTTTGATAAGCATTTCATAATCATCGTGATAATCATATACCAAAAACCCACCCCAAAACAGTGATTCCTTAATGTAAGATACAGTACACTTTCTAAAGTAGTGATTTCTTATGTGTGCAATTTAGTTTACGGTGAACAATTATAAGTGGCTAGTTTTGAATAACACACCACATTACCTACAAAGTCATGGAAATGAATTAAACTACATTACGCACAGTCAGCCCCACCCACAGCTAAAGGGTCCTCTCATCTCCAGACAAAGGCACTGCAGCACTGCATGTACATACATGCACAGCCCGCAGCTGATACATGGATGGACGCCTAATTATTATTATTAATTCCCTAGAGCAGAAATTCCTTTCCCACAATAATGGTGTGTTTGTGGTGGGGCAGCGGACCATTAAAGAAAATATTGTGCAGATTATTAATATTGTTGTTTTTGGTAATAATAACAATTACTATTATTATTATTATTATTTGTTTTTATTACTTTTTTCACAAGTGACAAAGTGGTACAGTGGCTGGCACAGCTGTTTCACACCTCTGGGTTAGGGGTTTGAGTCTCCATCCATCTGTTCTTTCTGTATTATCATGGGGTTTCCTCCGGGTTCCCTCCCCAGTCCTAAAACATGCTAAGGTCAATTGGAGTTGTCTTATTGTCTGTAGGTGTGTATGCCTGTTGATGGGTTGGTGCCTAATCCTGTTATTCCCTGCTGTGCACCCATCACTTCTGGGCTTATTATTATTACTTTTCAAGTAATCATGTATTCATTACAAGAAAAAAACTCACAACTTGTAATCCTGAACTAAAAGAACACAAAATACCAGATCTGAAGAGTTTTTGAAGGATCAGAACGAGCTGTTCACCCAGCATGGATCCCAAACTGCAAATGGCACTTTGCTGTCAGTGGGTTACCTCACAAACACATGCTCTATTCCATCTTCTGGGAGGTCAGCCTAATGACTCTTTGCTTAACACCAAAGCTTCTTAGGCAGACCAACACCCACCTATATACACATGAATAAAGCTGCTATAATTAGCATGCCTGCTAATTATTAGTGTACACTTTGCCTTGGCAAATGCGTAATTTAAACCGGCATCAGCACATTAAGGGGAACCACATTTTGATTTTTTCCATCCATCAAGGCTAAAACGTTAATTGCCACTAATTCACATATTTAGCCAATTCATGGACTGTGAAAAAAGACAGAAAACACACACAGACTGGGCCTTGACCCCCCCCCAAAATCTGATGCAGGGTGAAGGTGGTATCTGCTGAGTCATACCCCCCCCCACTCCAATAATGTCTGACATTGAAAAAATGAGGTACCATAAAATTCTGGATTTAAATCATACTCCATGCCTAAAACAATTACTTGAGAGATACCGGTAAAAAGTGAATATATACGCTGAGAATGTCTGATTGGTTCCTCGAAATAAAATAACATTAAATATCACAGATGTACAACCCCCAAACCCTAGGTTAGCCAAACTGACAACGTTGTGGTTAGATTAAAGCTCCCCTGTAAAATAACTAAATCCCTACATTTCTGTGAGGACATTAGAACACATTACATAATGAACTGTCTGAATAATCTGTTAATATTATGTCAGGACTGGCCTCCTAAATGTGCATCGTCCTGTGAAATTTTCCCAGCACTAGAATGAACACGTCCTTCATGGAAATGCTGTTTCAGTACGTGCTGATGGCCCTGGGGAACCCAGCAGAACACCTACAGGGCAATCTGACGAGGTGCCCATTCACCAGACCTGCACCGCTTCACCCTCACGACACATCCCCCATTTTGTGGTAGGGGGCAATCTGACGAGAAGGTGCCCATTCACCAGACCTGCACTGCCTCTCCCTCACGACACATCTCCCATTTTGTGGTAGGGGGCAATCGGACGAGAAGGTGCCTATTCACCAGACCTGCACTGCCTCTCCCTCACAAGACGTCCCACATTTTGTCATCGTGCGATTCACCTTCAAATCAAAATATCTTTTGTTTTATTCACTTCAACATCCAAATCTGTCGCATTACTCCAAACTGTGTCCTCTCCCCTTTATGAAGTACCAATATGACAATGAACACAACATTAATAATCTGCTCCCCATTAAATAACATAAAACCTTCTTTGGTCTAACCTACTTTGTCTGGTTTTACTTCTTTTCATGTATTATTGTTACTAGAATAACTTTCCTTTTTAGGCACAGACAAGAATATATGTATATTCTATTCCCCAGTACCAAAACTCAGAGAGGACAAAAAAAATCAAAGTGATTTTCTGCAAAACTTAAAATAAAACTATATTAGCATAATATAAACTAGTAAGGAGATTATTCTAGAATGTTCATAGATTTTTATATCAAAATATTTGTGTAGCAGATAAAATAATATATGCGTAATAAAGCACGTTTGGCTAAAACAAATCACCATCGCTAAAGCAATTACATTTTTGTGGCCTCATTATTTGTGCACACTTTGTATAGTTGACTGGGGACAAGACTGTGTCACCTGAAGAGCTCTCATGTGGGAACGTATTGAGTCTGCAGAAGATGATGGGAACCATTGCTTCAGGCCAGCAGAAAATTAAATCATGGCAGTACTCATTTGGATTGCTGATGCCCTTAAACTGGGCAGCTAGCTATGCTTTGGTTTAGGGATTCGTCTTATGCTGTTTTTGCAGCTGCTATTTCCGGTAGCTGTCTTCAGGTTCTCACCTGTATCTAGAATCTTTCCAGCCAGACTCAAGTAGGCGAGCACGTCCCTGGACCTGCAAAGCTGACAGCCTTGTTTCCGCATCCATCATGGACAACGCCAACGGTCAATTACCACCTTGCCATTGCCCATGCAGGGAGGCCACATACACCAAGCTGTGACTGTGTTTATGTCCGGTGATCGACTGGGCAACAGACAGACATCATATGGAGAATATTACCCTGTTGGACCGCAGCATGGGTCCTCTGACAAGGCTCGAGACTGCCTTTCGCCACCACAGCGGGTTGAAGACATAATCTCCATGTTTTAATTATCACATACTGTACAGGAAGCAGGTTGTTGAAACTGGTGGTAAATGGACATTTGTTGTAAGGCATTTTTTTGTTTCTTCTGTTTATTATGCATGATAAAGCTGGTGGTAGAATCTTCTTTGAGCGATAAGCCTGGCCTGCCACTTAAACACTTTAAATCCCAGGAGTCATTTTTAGGAACGAGGAGATCCTATCAGTACGGCCTTTTTGTAATGTCAAAGTCCATGTGTATCAAAGTGTTTCTTGGCTTATTCCACTTCATTCCTATCTTGCTGATATCCCACTCAAAGGAACGGAAATATCTGTTTTATGAGTTAACTGCTTAATTCTTCAAGAGGAGTCTGATGGTGCCCCATGGAGAAGAAAAAAAAAACAAAGGGAGCATCCAGCGGAATGGCTACCACTTAAGGTATGTGTGCTGGCTGGCATTCGCTGGCACATCACTGTGACCCAGTTTCAGGCTTGCCAGAAACGGCAAACAAGCCTTACCCTCTGGGTTCTGCTCTGCACACTGCCTGAGCGGAGATAACAGCCGGTAGATGAAAGGTCCTTAGACAACAAGTTGGCCTGTTAAATGTCATTACCCCTAAGCATTAATGCGGAGAGCAGGAACAAGAGATCACATGGAATAACAGGAGTAAGTTCTGCTTTACTGTAGTGGTGTCTGTCACACTATCCATCATACCCTGCCAGGCTATGCCAGGTTCTCACCTGCTCCTCAGGAGCAAATTTCAGGGTCTGAGATGAACGACAAGGTGCTAGATTTCTTGCAGTCTTGTTGTAATCTAGCAATTTCCAGAACCCTTATGGAATTGACATATTGCTTTGCAACACCCTGCTCATGAAGATTTGCTGTAAACCCTATGATGAACTGCTCTGTCTCTGTCAAGTCTCCCAGTGGAAAGATCGTATTCCAGATAAAACATTTAGATGCAGAAAATAAACCTGAGAAACCACTGCTGCCGTTTAACTTGTGGGTCCATGTTCCACTGCAATTTGAGGCTCCCCTATATATTGTTTGGTCACCTGAGAATGGGAAATACATATTTTGCACATCTGTAATTTCCCCCATCAGCATTTTTGCACATTTTCACATTCAGACAAACAGTTTTGTGGCTTTTTATAGCACATGGAGGGAGTGATAAATTACAAAACGGCAATGTCCAGAGCAGAACCCTGATGAGATGTTCCGGCAACACCTGGAGCATGTAGCTTGTGATTTTAAACCAACAGAAGATCACTGAGCTGAAGATGCAGAAGGGCTAGCGGGGGTGGGGTGGGGTGGAGGGCATTGAAAAGGGGAGGGTGACTTTGATGTGAGAGATCACTTACCAGCTAGTGGAATCATTTCCTCACAGTCAGGAAGAGGCCAGGAAGAGACAGCAAAGTGCAGTTATTGAGTGTTGGGGGAAAATTACATTTTATAGGAGGCAGTTAGTGTTGCGTAATTGATTTCTTAACCTAAATCATCTTTGTCTTCAGAACTTCTTCAAATGTAGATAAACTAAGCATTCAGGGAAGCCTTTCTGCATACAATTGTGGTACTGAGCTGTTATTTTTGCATTTCTTGTTAGCTTTAACGAGTCTGGCCATTATACTCTGACTCCTCTCATTAATGCAATGCTTTTACCCAAAGAACCACTGCTCATTGGGTGTTTTTGTTTACTGCAGCACCCTTTAACACTAGATGATGCAGTGTGTGAAAACCTCAGTTTGGTGTCTGTTTCTAAGATGCTGGAACCACCATGTCTGGCACCAACAATCACACTATGTTCAAAATCACTTAGATCATTCGAGACATTGTGATGTTCAGCCAGACGGTAAGTGAACCCCTTGACCCTGTCTGAATGCTGCGTATATTCAAATGTAGCATCCTGATTGGTTATTTGGGGGAGCAGGCTATTGGCATGACTGAGCGTGTGCACCAATTTAAGTGACTTTTGAGTGTAAATGAGTAAGTGTTATATAACCTAAGTGTGAATTCTTTATTCTGATTCTCTTTTATATAAAAATTTAGCATCAGAACAACACCAAACATGAAAATGAGACAGTGGTAAATCTTTCCATGGTAACTGTACACACCTGTACAATGTGAACATCCTTGGCAAAAAATAATTGAGGAAATTGATCCCCATATGGTCTAAACCAGGGGTCTCAAACTGCCGGCCCGCGGGCCATTTACGGCCCTCCCTCCCCCTCCCTCCGGCCCGCAACTGACGTTAAAAATATAACGCAATCCGGCCCACAAAATATTAATTAACAATATTTAATATTAATTATCATTTTTGTAGTTATTTTATAGCAATTTAAACTACTCATTCAATATACAAAAACAACACAAAC
>JABFEA020000001.1:28176920-28196273 GCA_019775915.2 Cyphomyrus plagiostoma
AGAATTACCTCCACGCTTCCCAGAGCTGTACAAAGTGTTCAGTCGGTTAATGTGCCTTTTTGGAAGCACATATCTGTATGAGAAGCTTTTCTCAGCTATGAACTTTAACAAATGCAAGTTCAGGTCCAGGCTTAGTGATGCTCATCTTGAAACTGTACTAAGGGTTTCAACTGTGAACACCATCAGGGCCAATGTGGCGCAGTTGTGTGAGCGAAAGCGTTGCCAGGTGTCTGGCAAGAAATAGCATAGTTTGCAAATGTATTGCATTTGTTCAGTGTAAGGTTGTTTGTTCAGAATAGTTTTGATAAGTAACTTAAGTTAAAATAAAGTAGGTAAACTTAATAAGGTAGGTAAACTTAATTAAAAAGTAAAAAATATATAACATAATACACAGACACTGTTGTTTATATTTTTGTTAAGTATAACAGAAATATGTTAGTAATGTAAAAGAAAGTTAACAACTCAGCAATTAAAGTACATTTCCAGAAATGTTATGCTTGAATGGTAAAATGGCCCTCCTATGAAATATCAGTCACAGCAACGGCCCCCAGCCAATTTGAGTTTGAGACCCCTGGTGTAAACAATAGGTATTCATCACATTGTGGGGACATTTGGTTCCCACAAAGTAAAGTATATCTGGATCACACACGCATATTTATATATGTGTGCGCATTCTGTGTTTATGCATCTGTTCTGGGAGGGCACAAGGACCCGTAAATCTGTGTCCAAAGAATGATGCTGGGGTGTAAGGGGTTGGGTGGGTGCAATCTATTTGTGGGGAAGGGACATTTTTCCCCCATATGTCTTGCTTCTATTGTCTATATATATATATATGTCTATATAGACATATATCTATATATATATATTGTCTATATATATATAGACAATAGAAGTGAATGCTCTACTTCTGTTTGGGCATGTTTCCTACCAGTCCAACGACATGTGGTCAGGTAAATTAGCCGTAGCACTGCGCTGGACTGGCTGTCACACTGGTGGGTCCCCTGCCTTGTGCCCTTTGCCGCTGGAAAGTATAAGCAGGAATGGAAGACAGATGGACTGCAACAGAATGATGTGTGGAGTGCTTTCCAGCACTGAAGCATTATGAAGGTCTTCCTTTGAGATTTTGAGAGTCTACAGTTGCTCTGCTTTAAGACTTCAAAGACAATCTCTGTTGGCTATGCTCCTCTCCTGGAATTTTAAAAGCACTTATTCATTCTTCATGCTTTGCTATCAAGGAGCCGGGGTGCTCTTTAAATATGCAAGCTCTCCTCCACAGGACATTTGCAGAAGCCTATGTAGTAAAGTGCACTGTAAGGAGCAAAACTGATGTCCTGTTGGTGAGATACATCCATTTGATTACATGATTTAAGAATAATTAAGTTGAGTCATTAAAATTTGTTTTTAAAGCTTTTCCAGTCCAGTAATTGCTGTATTACCAAAAAAGAAGTTGACGTGAAATGTTCAAATATCGGAGAATACCAGTTCTTAGCTACTCATGATAATGCACAAGTTTCATGGGAGGACATAAATTAACCATAATAACCTATTCCTAAATTAAAAAATTCCCTGTAAATTAAATATTTTAATTCATTCTGAGGGCACTTTAAATTAATGTGACTTACAAAATGGGAGCTTTTTCTCAAAATTGTATGTTTACTTAGCTAATCAGATTACTCGTGAAAGGTGTGACCACAAACTCCAGTCTTGGAAGCTGAAAATCTTTTTCATCATGTTCCCTAACTGTGACTTTCTCTGGCAGTGGTGCTGCTGGGAATTCTCAGGCCCAGTGCCAAAACCCACAACAGCAGATGCCGAGAGTGTAGCTCAAAGTGTAGCGATTTGCTAGGTCATGGCGCTAATGAACCACAAGCCAAACTGTCACTACCTCTGAATCCTTCACATTTTCATTGCGTTATAATCTCAATTTAATGATCGGCATGTGAGTCACGTTTTTTTTTTTCCAAACTCATCATAGACCATACTTGGTTGTTCTGACAATTCCTGCCAGTCGTGTGTTCACATTTCGAATGATCGGTGCTTGCGTCCTTATGTGTTATGGCTTTGATTTGCACATACACCTGGTGCCCTGGTTATCTGATATGCTGGTCATTCAGACCTGACATAAATTTTTGAGTTGGATTTCTGAGCCCAAGTCAATTAATTGTCCTTCTTCCTAATGGAACTACTGGTACCAGAATCACAGATACTGAACTGGCATACATAACAGTATAGTATACAGATACTATAAAACAAATGACTCCAACTATGTTAAATATATTTCTAGATACTGTATTTTCTGACAATTACTATTAATGTATGTTAGAGGTTACAGCTTTTATGCATAAAATAACAACAATTATTTTTCAGTTTTTTTGTAATTTTTCAAATCAGCATGGGCTTTCTAACCAAAACAGCTTTCTGGAAATGATCCTAATGCTTACTGCAGGTAGGAAAGTCGCCACGGCTAGTCCACTAGTTGATGACCTGGATTGCGTTTGTTGGGTCCACTTACCAAGACCTATTGAACCTTTGAGGTAATAACGCAAAAATAGTAAAATATCCAGCATGACAAATGTGTCTATTTAAGGTTCAATGATTGCTTATATTTACAGACTAAATTCCAGTCTTAAGATAATTTAACTCAGCGAGTCAATATGTGTTTCCTCTTTTCCGGAACAATCCTCCAGTGTGGTAGCCTGGGCCTTCAGGACCAGAGCGCTCGGCCTGGTTAGCACTGGTCAGTAGTCCAGCAAACCGGACGCAAAGGCTTCCTCTCTCAGGTCAGTGACACACAGAAGCTGTTTTATAAGGGACACAAATCATCAGCACATCTGGAATCTTCTTGTTAAATCCGGCGCTGTGGCATTTCTTCTTCTTCCCTTTCTCTCCATCTTACTTTTTCCCCTCATTAACTTTTAAACGGAGCAGTTAGCACACTGCTTAAGGACTTAGACCTCAAACAAAAAGTTCTCAACTTCCAGTCCCAGGGGGGTCCCCACTATTTTATCGTTGAGTCTTTCATGACATTTAAAATGGAAGTTGAAGGGGGAGGTTTTTAACTCCACCCTAAACTACACCCATAAATAACCCACTTAAAAGGACCTTTGTGGTCAACCCAATGGTGGCTGGGGGTCACCCAGCGAGCCCAAGCCAAGACACGAATCAAAATATGGACTGCATTATCAATGAGAACAGGAGCAAAATATACTGGAGAAAAATGTCCCTTCCCCACAAATAGTTTTAAGCCAGACATTATTTAAGGCAGCTGAATACGTTCTGGGTCCTTTGGGGTCCTTGGTCATTTCTTATTAATCTTGTTGAAAGCCAGTAGCCTACATTATCTGCAGAGTTTAGTATAAATTCTCCAAGCAGCCTTTCTTACAGATGATTGGGTTGAATTATCTATGAGTACATGTTTAGGCTGCTGTTAAACACAGGCAAATGGAAACGTGAGACCTGAGTTTTTTTAAATGCTCCCGACTCGTTGTGCCATGACCAGGCACACAGTCTGCATTTACATCAAACAGAAAAGGTAACATTTCAACCGTTATCTTTCGGTACGTATTCACCGAATATAGTATATGGAAGTTAACATGAGTTGAAGAGCAAAAATTTCTAAAACTCACTCAGTGCAGAGAAAATTCCTGTGGATTTAGTGAGTCTTGGAAATGTATTGAAGTTCTTTAATGGACTACATAAGGGCTGAGTGAGTTTTGGGTCACAGTCCCTGCCTTTCATCCCAGTTTGGCCAGCAGGTGTCGCTGGCCGTCTCATTCCTAGCATGTGAGGCCTCAGTGTATAGTAATGATAACCATCACCTGTGCCTTGTTGTTCCCAGGGTTTAGTCACTTGTTATGGTCTGCCTCTGTCCCTAATGTAGCTCTCATTATAAGTGTATACAGTATGTCCCTGCCTGTGCCTTATCCCTTTATTTTGGTTATTGTAGATTTTGGGTGTGGTTTAATGTTTTATCCAACCGCGCATTCTGTGTTCAGGTTCTCCTCAATCCCTTCTGTTTATGCCTCCCTGCCTTCTGTTTAGTCCCAATTATGTCCTGTAGTTCACCAGTAAAACGCCATTGACCAAAACAAGGCTGCGCTTGGACTCTGCCTCTTCTCAACGTAACAACCATTGCATGGCATCATATGAAAAACTTCTTCCTGAAAGAAGTTCCAGGCACTTTTTGACCCTGTAATGGATAATTAGTTGGAGGTTGGATGGAAGTTCTGATGTGAGACCAAGAGCCACCAAAAATGTTTTCCCCTATTCATCTGTGCATTTCATCACATCTTCATGGTGTTGTGACACCTTCTTAAATGAATTTTGTTCACATTAAAACAGCAGATTCACTGAGCTTGAAATTATGTAATATAGCCTCTGACTGTTAGGTAGCTACATTCATTACACCCAGGCTTCAATTAGACCTGCATTCCCCAAACCAGTCCTCAGGCTACACTGAATGAATCCACATTTTTGTTTTATCCCAGTTCCCAGCACACCTGTAAGGTATTTAGAGCTTCTGATTGCTTGGGTCAGGTGTTCTGGGAACTGGGATAAAACAAAAATGTGGATCTGTCCAGTCTGCCCTGAGGACTGGTTTGGGAAACAGTGATTTAGACCAGTTACACACAGAACAGGAATAAAGGGATGGATTTCACTGAGTTTGTCATTGAGCGAAGCGGAGCACCATTAAGCACCCTCACTATACTGGATGCAGGTGTGCTCAGCCACTTCACAGTACTCTACAAAATGAAGGGCATACCATCCATCCATCCCTACATCCATCCATCCATCTAGAGTAGTGACAGTTTGTGATCCTCCTTGTGTGGTTGTTATAAGCCTTGACTGACCCTTCCTAATTAGACCTCGTCCTCACAAATAACTTAATTTTCCAGGTTCTCTTTAAATTAAATCAGTCACCAGGAAAGAATCGGGTAATCAGAGCCTACCACAAAACTAAATTCTGCTGATTATTCGGATTTTTACCTCTAAAACACTGATCCTCATATTTATGAATTTAGCAATTATATTTGCAGTGCGTCTTAACCCAGTTCCAGGGAACCCACAGACAGTCCACATTTTCCTTCCCTCCCAGCCCCTAGCCAATCAGAACATCAAGCTCCTGGTACAGGTATTTTAGGAGCTGGGAGGGAGCAAAGTCATGGGCTGTCTATGGGTCTCTGAGGACTGGGCTGAGAAATGCTGCTATATCTTAAATGCTATATATGTCACATAATCATCCAGTAATAATTTAGTGTTTCCTTAGCTCTATTATCTGCAGTATTATATTACTCAGTTTTCTCTAATAGGGACTTGTGAATCTGAATCTGAACATGATTGTCAAGTGCTTAGCATGTGGAAACAGTTTGTGGTTGGCCCGTATATTTGAAATTGTGTGTCTGGCAGAGTAGCCTTACATTTCACAGCATGAACTCAGACAGGATATCTATAGGACAATGAGCATTCATGGTCAGGTTGTGAAACAATAAATCTAAGCACCTTTGTTCTTCCCTTATGGGCAAAGAAAACAACTAGAAATTAGTATAAAAAATATTTAATTATGTCCATAAAGTGATGAAACCCAAGCAAGCATATATTTCTGAACTGCTGTGTCACATCCTCAGGAAATGAAAATCATTTACATTATGAAGCTCTTTGGGGGTGTGCCAGCTGAAGGCACCTTCAGAACAAATGGGCTTGAAACAGCATGTTTTATCTGCGGTCTAGTAGCAGCCATGACGCTTGTGTCGCCGTAGCTCTACACGCCTCAGTGACACAGCCAAAGCCCCTTTTGATTTCCTCAGAGCTTCACTCAAAGATCTCCACCCCCCCTAACCAGAGATGCAGCAACAACCTCTCCCTTTGCCTGACTTCATAGTGTGATTGATTTTATGCCAAGAGAAAACCCAAGGTTAATCGGAGGTGCCGAACAGATGGTCTGAAGGCTCCTGCAGTCTGGATGCCATGAGTTCTCACATCATCCCAACCTTCAACCATCATTGGAGCCTCCAGGGGTTATTAGGGCAATTCTGATTGCTTAGAATTCGAACCATAATCCATCTTATCTTGAAGATTAAGTACATGCTGTTTTTTTTTTTTTTTTTGACTGTGTTGTTTCATCCTCTATTCTTCCGGGGACAAGACATTGCGAACTGAAGATCTAAAGTAGTCTTTTGCTCGAAACCCTTATTGAATTCTAAAAAGGTCTTGTCATTGCACTATGTACTTTTTTCGTTGAATATACGTAGTCAAATGCAAAGCTATTTAGGGGTCACTTACAGCACTTACAGCATTTGAAATTGTAAAAATGTATCTCTTGGCCAAGCAGATATTTTGCTAGACGTGAATACTGCTTGTAGACCTTGAATAGCCAAAGTGTAAGTGCTTTTTGAGTATTAATAACTTCAACAATGTTGAAACAGCGATAATTTTCACAATAAAATGTTTCATTAGACTTGAGCAAGAATCTCCAGAAAATGTCAAGGCTGACCGTAGCTTGGGGAAGGAGAGGTCATTGAGGAGCTAGTCACCATGATCGCTCTTCATTTAAAACGGTAAATCTGTCCCTTGAGTACCATCAAGGGGCATTGATTTTTCGTATCATTTCAGCCATCTGTGATGTGACTGAATTCAGTATGAGAAGAGCAACTGTTTGCTGTTTTGGTGTAAAGCATGCAGTAATAGAAAGGTAATCTCAAAACCCACGAGAAGCCAAATAGCCATCCTTCAATCTACATGCCCCTTAGTTACTAGAATTACTCATCCTCATTCTAGATGCCCCATGAGTAATAGAACTGCCTACCCTAGAGCTAGATCCTAATCATTCTATCTCTCTTACACCATTCAGGATCGTGGGGGTCAGGAGTCTCTCCCAGACAGAAAAGGCAGGGAATAACTTAGGACGGGGTGCCATTTTTGGACTGTAGGACACAAGCAGAGAACCCAGTGTATCCCCTATGATGGCACAGGAAGAACATGTAAACTCCAAACACAGAACCAGGGTGGTGGATTGAGAGGTATGAGGCATGCTAACCACTGTGATACCGTGCTACCCAAGTCCTACAATTTTCTTTCCAAAATCGATATATATTTTGCGTATATTTTAGCTACCACCAGATGTGTGTAAATGGGAGACACCTAAATTTTAGCAATTGTACCACCCCACGAATGGTCACAGAGCTGCTGCACGGCTGGGTGAGGTCACCATGCTGCCCTGTTTCTTCACTCCTTTGTACTGGGGTACCTTGGAACGCAAGCTAAATTTGTTCCAGAATGTTGGGTGAATTGCGATTTGGTCGAGGTCTCCATAAGAAATTATTTAAATGAATCTACTGCGTTCCACACCCCTAAATGATTGCCTATTCAAGCCTACTTAACTAATGATAAAAAACAGTAACAATCCAACTAATAAAACTAATACACAGATGAAAAATCACACATACAAAGGCAATAAATGTGAAATAAATGAATATTTTTGAGCATTTTACCTGTATTGAGGTGGGCTGACGGCAGACTAGAAGTGGCAGGTGGAGAGGAGGTGGGGTTATTGCTTGGAAGGGGAGACGCATCTACATCTACGTTTTAGCAGGTCTGTTTTGTTTTGTCCTGTTCTGAGTTTTCGGTTGAGGTGCAGCTAGATTTTTCTAGACTTAGATTTTTTGAGGTCCATATTGGTTGAGATGAATGCATTTTGACGCAAAAGTCTTAGCAAGAACAGTCGAGTTCCAAGATTTCCTTCGAGAAAAGTCTAAAAAAATTCATCACACTCGTTCGACGTCCAAGTTGGTCGAGTTAAGAGGTGTTCAAGTTCCAAGGTTCTTCAGTACTTTCATTCAAATTCAGGAACTGCTTGTCGCCATGATTTATTTCAAAGCAGTGTTTTTTTGCATTTTTTATCAATGTTCAGGTATTTTAACTGAAATATGAAACATTCATTATAAGCAGTTAGTCAGCCTTATGGGTGGTGGGTTTTCAGTAGGTAGTATTCAAGGGTTGGATGTTCAAATCCTTCCCCCATTCCATGTGTGCTAGGTGCACCCCTACTATTTCCTTCAGGATTTCTGGTCTCTTCCTGCACCCAACAGGAGTGTAGTTAACAGGGTAGATGTCTCTAAGTCACATATAATGTCCATTCAGCATCTTCCCTCGCTTTGTGTCGCCCCTAAGCACCACCCACAACCCTGTACAAAATGGAACATCTACCACATGGCACAAGAAAAATACATAATATAGCTAAAATACCATATTCATCCAATATAAGCTTACTTTTCTAGCCCTTCTTCTAATTTTCCTTGAATAAAACTACTAAGAATGAACAGTATCTTTCATTTGTCTTCCAGTCATCAGTCTAATCGATCAAGTTGTTTCCAGTCTGCAGAATTGGAAACTGAGGCTTGTTGCGCCAGTTCTGTTTCTCAGTGTGACTAACTTCATAAGACTTTGTCGGCATTTATGAATCCCGGCCGCTGACATTGTTCAGATGTTTGGACTCCAAACATCTGCTCTTAAGGCCCAGATGCCGCCCGACTCGCCGTGTGGAAGGCCCAGGCTGCCTGAACGCATGACTTTTGTTCTGTCAAAGAAAGAGTGGAAGCAGCAGGCCTTACATCTGGCCCACAGTTTTAATGAGAGCCTTCCCGCTCTTTGTGCTGGATTTATCGGCCTGTGCCATTATCATATTTAACGGGTTTAAGGGGCATCGGGGCGTAGAAGACCATCATCCATCAATTAAAGTGAACAAACAGTCATTAATGCCATTATGAAAATGAAATACTTCACCCTTATATCACTCCCATATATTATGCTACTATTTATATTAGTACTTATAATCTCCTTCCCTCAGTCATTCTTTTATTGGTTTCTTATGGTAAAACCCTTCACTGCTACAGATGTTTTTAAATGTTCACACTTACAGTCACAGTCCTAGGTCCACAGTCCATTTCAGTTTGCTATAAGGCAAAATGCAGCGTGGAGGATGCAAGCCTTACGCTTTTAAATACTGTCACCAAAAACCTGGACTCTGCACATCCACACACCAGGATTTTATTCATCGACTTTTCCTCTGCTTTTAATACTGTAAATATTGACATGCTCTGCCAACACTGACTACTTGTATCAGGACTTTTTTATTGGGCAGACCACAATTACGGACCACAATAACCACAGGCCACAAGAAGTGATTTTTAATGGTTTTTATTCAAGTAGGTTGGTTTTAAATACTTAACTTCCTCTTCTCTGTGTACACAAACAGCATCTCATGCAGCACAGACAGGATGGCACTGTTTGAATATGCAGATGACATGGCTTTGGCAGCACATATAACTGACTCTCATCCCAGTACCAGCAAGATGTGAAGGGTCTGACCCAAACCTTTGCTGATTACTCACTTGAACTAAACATTTCAAAAACCAAAGAGTTGTGCTGTGGAGGCAGAGATGAAGCATCGCCTATGCTCCAAACACTCAGCATCCAGGGTCAGATGATGGAGCGGGTACAAGGTTTTAAATATCTGGGAGCAGAAATAGACACCTGCTTGTCCTTCTCTCAGCACACAGAAGCTGTTTATAAAAAACACAGCAACGTCTACACCTGCTAAGGAATCTCAGGACTTTCCAAGTCAATAAGGACATCCTGACCTTGATCTACCGCTCCCTGATTGAGTCAGTCCTCAGCTTCAACATCTCCATCTGGTACAACCTTCTCACAATCAAAAATAAAAAAACATGACTATCCCAAATAATAAATCAATCCAGCAAAATAATAGGCACACTGCAACCCCCCCCCCCCCCCGTTTGAACTGTACATCCGTTCAGTGACTAGGAAAGCCACCCTGATCACTGAAGACTCCCTGCACCCTCTACATCATTGTTTTCAGTTACTGCCATCAAGTAGATGGTATAAGGTACCTCTGGCCCGGAAAAATATTTACAAAAAATCATTCATCCCCTCTGTAATAGCCATCCTGAACAGCACAAAATGAACTGACGGTTTTAAATTCCCACCTTTTAAACAGTTTGCATGTATGTGTGTATGTATGTTTTACATGTGACTCTGAGCCTGTCAAAAGAAGAATTTCTGTTATCTTTGGGAACAGACAATAAAGTTTTCTATTCTATTCTAACTGCTTGACGTAAAATTCACATTATGGAATCAACCACCATCAACCCCTGGTATTTCAGCCTGAATCCTCAAATTCATCAGACAAAAACAGTTATTTGCATTGCTTGTGATTTCACTTCATCATGGCTGCCTTTAGCTGTTAAAAATAAAGCTGAAAGACGGGTGGAATTTTCAGAGAAGCTCTATTCCTTCTGTTGATACTGCATCGAACCTCCCTGCCCTCCTTCAACACTGTAGTTTTCTATTTTTAAAACATCTATATATCCATCCATCTTCCGATAGCTTATCCAGTCCAGGGTTACGGTGAGCCTGGAGCTCATCCCCAAAGCACAGGAACACCTTGGGCAAAATCTCAGTCCATTGCTGAGATTTTTGTTAGGACACGTGAAAACCTACTAGCTGCTTCTTTGTCCCTAAACTCAAATCAATCCTAAATTAAAAAACAGATTGGACCGAACTCCAGTCCATTTCAGTGCTTTTTGTGGAAATATTGAAAATAAATCAGTTTCCCAGACATATCTTTGCATCCCTAAACCCATTCTTTATGTTGAATGTCAAGAATACAGTCCCCTACTCACTAGCTGGGTATAAGCCATTGACACAGCCTAGAGGGTCACATGACTTGCCCTTGGTGCATAATTTCTTCGCTCTCTCATATGCCAGGTGTGATTGCTGGTGGTACTGTAACTGATGTGTTGGTCCAGTACTTGTGTTTGCTTTCTGAAAGAAAAAGGCAGATAGCAGAAATCAAGTTTCCTTCCTTTGTGATCCTCTTAAATTTACTAGCTTTTCACACTTAGCTTAACATTTTACTGGACCTGAGCCCAAAAAACAACTCTAATCCGTATGCTTTGCACTCTCCAGCAACCCAGGGTGTTCCAGACATGTGGCAGGGCATAAATAACCCCCCAAATCAAAATAACACCCATGGAGTTTGAACCTGAATTATTTATTGTAGTTGCTTAGCAAAACTGCTTTCCAAGATATCTATGATGGTGCTTTAAACGAGTTGCCTGTTCAATGAACACTAACACACTAACTCAGGCTGTTGAGGTTGACGGTTCTTTGCCCAAACAATGAAGCAGCAAGATAGCTGAGCCCATCGTGAGGCTTGAACTAACCGCCTGATGCTACCTGCTGCAACACCTCCCCCCATCCCCCGTTTTTGTAAAAGCGGTGACCTGATGCATCAAGCAAAGATCACACCGCTCCACTTCTGCGTCATGCTAGGGGCCTATTATGTCATAACGCTCCAGGGAGAGGTCACAACAGCATTGGATGGAAAGGAGCAGTCTTCCCCTGTGAGGCACGTGGCATTTACCCAAGCCTTTGATAACTTCACTCAGACAGGTAGCCCCTTGAGCAACAGATAACACAGAGGTTAAGAATGTGAATTTAAAGGTTATTGATCTTCATGGAGGGTGCTGCTACTGATTTAATGAAACCGTTAAAAGCAACTCAACAACTGCAAAACAACCTTCCAGCAAAATGGCAGTATTTCTGTTGGAAATACTTGTTCGGAGGTATAGAAGCAACAATTCTGTTTTTAATCTGTGATCAGCCGAGCTTTTAGTGACACCGTGAAACGTGCATATTGCATGTAGTTACCAATGTTATGATCATCGCAGGGCTGGAAGGTTTATCTTATTTTATTTTTCAGTGTCCTGGTTCACTGACTGAGGTAGAACCACAGTGCATAATAGTATGAATGAAATGAAAGACAATTATCAAATCTGTCAGGACAAACATTCAGCACATGAACCCTCAGCTTAGTGGGAAGGGTATAGATGTAAATATGTGGAAGGTGACTAATATGATTTGGAAAACAAAGTTGCAGCAATTTCCTAAAAAGGCTAATTTGTAGGGTTTCAGATGGCGATGCGTTAATTATGCAAATAATTAGGAACAGCCATGATTTGTTAGGCAAAATCAGAAACATAGCTGAATTTCACTTTAAATTATATATACATTTCGGTCCCTGTACTTTTGATTTCTCTGTCCACACTGATCATGCAACAAAGATGTTTTTTTTATGTCTTTTTAAAAGGTTAGTAGGTTCTGAGTTACTGCATCCTATTGCTGACAAGATTTACTTTACACTTCTCGAGGACGGGTGACATTCCAACCGCACTCAAGACATGAACTTATAGCCCAAGCGATCTTGGAAAACGAATGCCTCGGTGGCGACACAAAAGGCTGACTGTTTCGTTTGACATCTCGGAGTACTTAAGTGAACTTTCACTGCTTCCCTGCACTTGCTCCTGCTGTTCTAATACTCTCAAAGGGAGACAGGGAGCTCTAAGACGTGAACTTTGTCTGAGAGACTGTGATTCTCTCCCCCTTTTCAGCCAGGCAGTTAAGAAAATCGGAAGGAAAAATGAAAGGAACCTCTGGACCTTTCAAAGCCTTCTTAATAAGTACCTCCTTCCACCGTTGGCCAACCTCTAACTCTAACCTCCCTCGATTATTCAATCCGATCGTATATCAATACAGCTTTTGTCATGTAACACTGCTGTGAGGTCCACGATTGTCCGACGGCGTCACCGAACCAGCCCGGTTTATTTACCTACATGTCCAGGAGAGAGGGGGAAAATTATTGCCTGTAACCGCAAATCCCATAGGCCTGGGACCGGGATGATGGGCGGAGAAGCTCAGTGCCTAAGAGTCGGTCTAGGCAGAACAAGCCAGCCACTGTTCAGGGGTCCGGCACTTGAGCAGAATGGGCCTGCGTGTGGAAAGGCAGCCCCACAACACGCGCTCAGAGCAGAGAGCAGGAACAGGGTCATTAGCTACCAAGGTCTTGGCCTTCATGATCCTCCTCCAGGGAATCTGCTGGGCTCCTGTGTGGTCCCTCTCACTGCATTTCTCACGTTCAGCTTTTCTGAGGCTCTGAACAAACAAAACATAAAATAGAATATCTTGATATCAAAAAGGTACAAAGCAAGAAACACTTCGACTGGAAACAAACAACACCAAATTATTTTAGTCATTGTCAGGCACTGATATAAAAATAACATCAAAATAAACCAAAAAAGCTGCTTCAAGCCATGCAGTGAACTAAATTTGCAAATAAAGAAAAGTAATAAATCTTCACCCTGTTTGTAATAATGTTAATGCTGCTAGCATCCTGTCAATTCTGTCCCCCATTCCCAGACAGGATGGGGGGGGGGGGGGCAGGTAACTTTCACCCCCCAAGTAAGACTGAATATGTGATGTTCCTGTCCCTAGTCTTTATGCTGGGGCTATTAAAGCAAGTCTTTTATGGTCCAAACAATATGTTTATTGTTCAGGATAGTAAATTCCACATCTGGCAGCCTGTTGAAAAGAGAACATTAAATTTAACGACAATCGACTGGGTTAGCGAACTCACCCACTATAACGTTCACATGTCACTCATTAAACTTTATTTGTTCTGATGAGAGGAAGTTATTTATTAAAACATTAAGACGGTGTCATTATCTTTTGTGTTACAATGGAAGTTCAGAATAAATAACGCAGCTAATGTGGTATATTTCAAATATATTTTTGCTATAAATAAACATTTCCACAGGTAATATTTCCATCCCTTTGTATCATCATGATATTTGATTTTCAAATTCAACGCACCAACCTCATTTCTACTGATAAATGAGAAGGACATTAACACACAGGTGTGTGTTCAGTGGAAAATGCTGCTCATTGAGTAGGTGAAATTGAAGGATTCTACATTATAAAACGCCGATCAGATTCTCATGCCTGTCACATTCACTTCTATCACCTTTGCTGTGCTTTTTTTCCCAGGCATTAAGGATCAATAAAAATACCATTTGCCCCATCTGAAATTCAACTAGGCTGCTTTAAATGCAGTTCAGGGATTCCAGCATTACCTATCTGAGGAGATTTAGCAGATCCTTGGCATCAACAGAAGGACAAAAAAATGTAACATTCCCAGCCTGCAGATACCCTTGGTGCAATAATATTTCGTATGTTTTTGCTGATAAATTATATGTAGTACATTTTGGAACATACTTTTAAAGCCTGAAACATGACCAACATTATTTCTTCAATGAATCCATGAGCTGGGAGCTTATGAGCCTCTCAGAGATACCCTGTGGTACCTCTTGGGGCTACCCCAGCACAGAGCAGCCATTACCACCGAGGAGGAGGGGGGCAGGCCCACAGGCAGCCAGCTGCAGCTCACCTCCTCTCTCCATCCTTCTTATAGAGTGACCCAAGACTCAGTTTGAGGGGATCCGGCCAACACAGATCAGCGCCCAGGTTTGCTGAGGTTGTGATACGCTCTGTATCACAGATTCCAAAAGCATGTGCATAAAGGAGTGCTTTACAGTGAGGCAGAGGAGGAATGCATCAGAATGCATGGAACACGCCGGAATCCTGGCTCTTTTATGTGACAGTCATCAGGAAGGCGAAGTGGAAAGAAACATCCAAGGTGAATGGAGAAGATTCACTGATGTACGGCATACAGCACCTACAGTACAGTAACTCCCTCTTAAATACTGGGCCCAGTTGCTTAGTGGATGTGACTCTTACCTAATGCTTCCTTGCTGAGGGTTTGAGGGTTCATTCTTGGCAGCTCACCTAATAGAGCATGATGTTTAAAATGCAAAGGTAGTAGGTTTGAATCCCTAGGACCATCTATAAGTTACAACCCTTCTCCCTACTGCAAATTTGGACAAATCCATCTGGTATTTTTTATACCTCATTTTTCAAAGACCTTCCACAAACATTTAGTTTCATTAAACTGGATCTTAATTTTTGTGTGGGATGTACAAGTGTGGAGGAGGGGTACTGGTGTCATTGTCACTGTCATGGCAGTCAGGATGCTCTTTTTGCATTAAGAGAAGCCCCAATACACCACATGCGGTCTATCTAACTCAGCTAAAACCTGGCAGGGGGATCAGCTCACCCCCCGGTGTTGATTTAACAACCACTGCACTCAAATAAACACTCTGGGTGTTGAATTAACATTGCCAGTCGATGAGTGCAGATGACCGACATCCGGGTTTGCTCCTCTTCTGTCTGCGTTATGGACTTGTTCTAGACCGCACCCCCCAGCATGTGGAGCAATGCTGGACCGACCTGGGACACCCCCTGCCAGCAGGCCAAACTCGCAGGGGGGCATTCAGGTCTGTCCAGGCTTATCTGCTGATTGTATCTGTGTGTCTTTCACATCATGTTATGAAGTGTAAGTTGGTTCTCAGAAGAATTATATTCCAAATGAACAACGTGCATGATGTATAATATGTATAACGATCAAGGAAATCAGCCAATACAGAACTAGCCATTATTATTATTATTATTATTATTATTATTATTATTATTATTATTATTATTATTATTATAAAACATATACATGTAAGTGTACATATATGTAGCAGTGGTGGGTAGTTGCTAAACAAATTGGGGGATCAAAAAACATTTTATGATTACATTTAATGTATTAGTGAATTTTTCCGGAGAAGACAGAAAACGTGCCTTTAAATTACTATAGAAATGTATTGATGATTGTTTCGTAACTTAATCACTAAAAAGAGGCACTTCCACATCTGCACCAGCCGTCTCTTATATGCAGTATCAAATTGTCAATTAAGTAAAAAGGACATTTTGTTCTGGAATGACATCATTGCATCCGGTCTGAATCACTGTGTGTCTCACAGGTGACAAAGTCCTACAGCCTTTTATGCCGTTAGCATTTGCTGTGGCCTAAAATAAAGCTATATAAAAGGCAATATGACGGTAAATAGTTTGATATGGTGCAGTCCTTCAGGAGTTAAGCGTTAACCTCTGTCCTGTTAGCCTTCCCGCTATCGCTATGCCAAGGGCGGCCTGCACTGGGCTTCTCTTGGAGACAAACCGTGAATTCCGAGCCTAGGGAGTGTTTTCTCTGTCGATAAAGTGGCATTTAAATCCTGCACATGTTCCCATCCCCCCCGCCCACCCCTCCAAAAGCCCAGAGCTATGCTGTTGTGAGGTATAACTGAGCTTTAAGTGGAGGAGGGCCAGGCACTGATTTAAGGGCGTCCCCCACTCCGTCCGGCATGGGTGGGGGCTGGTGGAGGTGACAGAACCCCATACCCCTGTGAACGCCAGTACTGCGGACATGACACAGCTGAATTATTCACATCCGCTGGCTGGGAAAGGGGGGGTCTCAAATCCCTTGGCTATAAGTGCTGCCTTGGAATCGGACCGGATATTAATTTAATGACATGTGTACGCTCACTCTGTTTGTAGTATCAGGGACGTTTGAGGTAACTGCTGCTTAATGCCAAGAACTTGTCACTTATCACTTGGAATTCAGTGGCCATCTTACCTTCAGTAATCCTGGCACTGTGCTGCTATGGGGCATAAATTAGCTAAACGTGGCTATGCAGAGAGCAAGGAGACAGAGTGTCTTTGAGCCTGGGGAGTCTGGGGCTGTTTCCCTGCCCCCCACAAGGCACAGTTGTTCATTTTAATAAAGGCTGATGCAGGAGTTTGCTGTGTGTGGACAATGTGTTACAGTCAGCAGCCCTTAACCAGCGCAGTGCAGGGAGACTGTAGGACAAAACTGGTGAAACTGCGCCACCCTCAGGCTCCCCACATATAGACATTGATACACGCACACACATAAACACACACACACAGAGGCATGGGCCGTGTGCAGAAGGGGGGCGGAGTCCCACGGTCCCCCCACATCTACATCAGGGGGGCACCAGGGCCGGAAGCATTTTAACAGCAGTGTTACTGTGGGAATTTGCTGCGTCTCTTCAAAGAGCCAAGAGGCGGCCTGAAGAGAGGGCAAAGTCTGAATGAATGCGGCACGGACATATTAACCATATTTGGAAAATATGAAATGAAACTGTGATGAATAGCACAGCGGTACTGACCAGCAGGTGAAACTCACACGAGAAGAAAAATTCCTCTATCCTTCAGAACAATGGAACCCCATTTGAAGGGAGTAAGGCTCTCTTTTTAGCGCTATTTAATGGAAATATTAATTACTTTAAACAGATGTAATTAGATCTAAAGTAGATCATTACTTAAATATGAATTTAGGATAAGGTAGAGAAATGTACTCTGTTTTACTGTCATTCATATGATCTCAGCGCTCATCCATTCATGAATTCACTTATTCATAATAAATAGGCCCAAATGATCACTCGTTCTTGTCCTGCATGTGTAACAACTTGGGAATAGAGATGGCCCGGTGCTGTGAGGTAACCGGATCTATTAAATGTAATTTAGTGCAATGAGCGGATAGTGAACTAAAAGCTGTACAATGTCGCAGTCACTTCCTCATTACGCTGATGTGATTAGCAAGCAGCAGCTGCTGCCGTCTGGGATCAACTAAGTCCGAACGGGGGGTTCAGGCTGCGATTACTAACAAGGGCCAGCACTTAATATATAATACTTCAAAGCACGTACTCCTACACTCTCAAAGTAAATGACGCTAAACATATCATTTAGTGATTTATTAAATGATGGGCAGCGTAAAAGTTGTTTTAAATCAACTAAACGCTTCTGTAAGAAGGTAGAATTTTTCAGTGAAAACGGACAAGTGGTGCATCCTGTGATATTCCCTCCCCCATTCTATGATATTACCTCCCCCATGTCTGTCATTTGTGATTCTACAAATGGTCTATTTTTGTATTAATTTATTTGCAGGTAAATGTTTCTCCATAAACACATCCAACACAAGAGATGGTGTAGGAATTGTACTACGCAAAAACACATGTTCCCTAGAAGACAGATAGAGGAAAACATTGACTTATTACCGAGTCACGTAGATACACATCATTACTACAGTGACAGAAAATAATGGCCAGAACAAAAGAGAAAATAAAAGCGAGCTAAGAGGCTCAAAAAGCAGATCTGCAAGGGCTGAACGGCAACTGTAATACAGAACAAGCTCTTGTTGATGTAAGAGGACAACACTGTTGGACCTTTATGCTACCCTGAGCACAGTGATTAATGTGGCATCATTGAGCAGCAGAGGGTCCATGGAATCACCCCATACTACTCTGCTAACCAGATACGCAGGGTGTTCCAGCGGCCATAAGCATCATTTGCGCTGGCATCCTGGCACTGATGTGCCAGCATCCTGCCCAAGGTGATCACATGGGTTGTGCATAGCCTGGATTAGGCGGTAAACCTCCCTAAACTCTGTACTGAGTAAGATGGATGGATGGATTGATTGATTGTCAGAATAATGGATGGATGGATGGATGGATGGATGGATGGATGGATAATAATGCATGCAAGTAATGCATGCTGAGAAGATGCTGTCATGGCTCTTAAAGACTTATGGCTTGATATATATCTACTTCTCACCTCCTAACAGGCTGCCACAGAAATACTCATGATCCTTCAGAAAATAAAACCCTGAAGCAATGTGAAAATACCTTTCAGACATTTGCATCTTACACCCAAATGAGTTTCAGCATTAGGTCAAAATTGCATTGGACTTGTTTGAGACATCCTGTGTTTTCAAATGGAAGATTTATTTTTAGTTTAGCTTAGTTCGATTCCACATCATCAGGATGTGAGAAGATTACTTTGACAATCGTATCCTAGTCAGATAAGGTCCCTTTACTCTGACAGTGAAGTAGAATCCTGCTTGAGTCTTTAGTGGCATATTTACAGGCCATCAAAACTCACAAGTCAATTTACCAATGTCAGCCACTTGTGCAGCTGATAAATGATGAGCAGAAGATAACAAAACATTAACCTGCAAGTGTGTTGCAGCAAATGGTACCAAAGAGATACATGCATGGCTGCATGTTCTCCCCATGGGTGCTCTGATACCTAGTGGAAGCCATGGTTCTGATTGTGGGAATGTATATATGTGGGTCTGTGTGAGTAAAATTGCTCTGTGATTCACGGGCATCCTACTCTTATTCTGCAAAATGCTATATAAGGAGATAAACTCTCACACAATCATCTGCGCGACTCAGTGATCCAGCACTGTGAGCTTCCCCGCACTGGGTCCTCACAGCATCCCAGGCCTGTCCCTAATTGTGCCTGTTTATGTGGGTATATAACAGTTATCCTGCACTGTGAGCTTCCTCTCACTGGGTCCACACATCATCCCAAGCCTGTCCCTAAATGTGCCTGTTTATATGGGTATATAACAGTTATCCAGCACTGTGAGCTTCCTCTCTCTGGGTCCACACAGCACCCCAAGCCTGTCCCTAAATGTGCCTGTTTATATGGGTATATAACAGTTATCCAGCACTGTGAGCTTCCTCTCTCTGG
>JABFEA020000001.1:28198179-28211920 GCA_019775915.2 Cyphomyrus plagiostoma
GTGCTAATCACTAACTGCTACAATCCAGACTCAAGTTCAGCCCAGGTAGGAAGTGTCTGGGTCAGCCAGATTGGTGAGGACAGGCAACTCCCATTATTATTGCCGGGCCCTGACGGTGGCATGCCTCACCCCCAGTGATGTGATTAGATTATATGTTAAAAACACAAGGCGGTATCAGTGAAGCAAGCCGCATGCTGCTGTCGGGAATCAGACGATTGTGGGAAGCTGTCAGTTAACTGCTCACCTTTGAACTCATTTCAAACTTGGGAGGTGAAACCGCACTTTCATATCAACGGAAAACACCGAGTGAGGCAGAGATGGTGAGAAACAGTCCGGCTCGTGTGAATCAACAGCTTTCCAGGCCAGAAACACATTTGTCGAGGAAACCAGCAGCACATTCTAACAGTTGTTTGAGATTCACTTCTGAGAAGTCAGACAAACAAGTAATCCTTCGAATTAGGATTAGATGATGAGGTCACGAGAGGTAACACTCTTCGTACCTTTTCTGTACCCCAAAATAATGAATAACGAAATAGGAAAAAAATAGGGACTATACAGTGCATCAGTGACTAGCACACTTCCAGGGCTATAGGATCAAATTTCCCCTCTGGTGTGTGTATGTGGAGTTTGTATCTTCTACCAGTATTTTGTGGGTCCAAAGACACTTAGGCTCTAAGTTGCTTGTGTGGAGGTGTATGTGCCCTGTGATAGACTGGTATCCCATCCTGGGTGTATCCCAAGCTTGTGCCCTGTGATAGACTGGTATCCCATCCTGGGTGTACCCCAAGCTTGTGCCCTGTGATAGACTGGTATCCCATCCTGGGTGTATCCCAACCTTGTGCCCTGTGATAGACTGGTATCCCATCCTGGATGTACCCCTGTCATGTGCCTTGTGATGGACTGGCATCCCATTCAGGGTGTACCCCTGTCATGTGCCCTGTGATAGACTGGCATCCCATTCAGGGTGTACCCCAACCTTGTGCCCTGTGATAGACTGGTATCCCATCCTGGATGTACCCCAACCTTGTGCCCTGTGCTGCCTGGGACAGGCTCCAATCCCCCATGACCCTGACTAGTGTAAGCATTTAGAATATAGATTGATGAAAAAGCAAATATTTATGACATTACAGCTTATGTGCTACCTGTGTCAATTTTAACTAGACAGCGGACCTTTTTAACTAGCTGGAAAAGTATGCCGGCACCTCTGGTGCAGGAAACTGGACACAACGGAGTCTACTGGAAATGTATAAACAACAGCAAGTAGCAGACTAGTAGGGGACCTCCAGACCAAAAGACCAAACAGTAGATGTCTTCAGAGCCTGTGCTGTACACTATCCCATCCAGTAAACCAAATTACAAAGATTGTGTTGCTTAATGTAAATACAACATGCACAACAGTATTAATCTGTTTTCCTACTGTTATAGAAATTCCTATGAGATATTGCTCATTATGTCTTTGTCATACAAGTTTCTACAGTTTAGCCAAATAAGGAGTGTTAGCATGGGCCTTTTTGGCTAAAGGGTGAAAGCAGTTCTCCCATGTTTCCTGCAGCTCTTCTTGGCTGGAGTCAGTTCAGATTTTCATATAACCTCTACTGGATTTACCACAACTCACCCACCACTTATCGTTGTGGCAGGAATGCACTTTAAAACAGAAAAGTAAATCATCAGTCAACCATTTTAAAACAATTCGGCCATAAAAGTGCAGCACAGGACACACGTTGGGTGGGAGAGGACTGGATGAGCAGGAATTTGCAGCCACTTCTCCATCACTTTCTTCTGACTGTTATGATATGTAACATTGTTTATCGCCTGCTAGCTTGTCCTCTTTGTGGCTGGAAAATTCACAGTAATTATCAACTAACAGTTTTTACAGTGAAACCATAGCATGAAAAAAATGCTCAAACAGTAACACCCTAACATCAGTCTTGGGTACATTGTTTTCTTTGCATTTGTCAGTGATATTGATCATATTGCCATCCATCTATCCAACTATCTGTTTATTTATCTTCCAGTCACTTAAAATGGACAGTGTTACAAGGATTATTCATGTTAATAAACTAATTAATTTCCTACATTTGTATTATTTATACATTGTGTGGATAGGTGGTGGATGTGGAATGAAGTACAGGGGGAAACAAATCCACATGATTCATGCCATATTTTTCTTATTATTGATACTCATTGTTTTATTATTTTGCTTTTTCCAGTGAGTTATGTCATTAAATATACAAAATGTTATTTTACAAATCCTTTATAGCAATGATTAACATGCCTCTGAGCATTTAAAATGTATTTTTATTAAAATAATAGATTTTTAGTTAGCAAACAAAAAACTGATTGAGATTCCCACCAAGATCAATGGACAGAGGTGCTTTCTGCAGGAAATCAGGGTGCATAAAGCCTACATCTCCAATAAAAGGGTGCACTAAAGGGCCCATTTTAAAACGGTAGCAATTCCCTCAGGACTGTACCAAACCCTGCCAATGACGGGGGTGGACACATGGATAACCCAAAATGCACAAGAAGCCTACATTATTGGTAGAAAAGTGCTTAGTGATTATTAATGGACTTCAGATACTTCTAAGTCATCATCAAGGAAAACATTTCATTCAATCTCCCAGAACATATAACTGGTGACCAACTATGGGAATTTGCTGGACTCTGACCCTCTGTGATGCTCTATGTTGCACATGGATCTTCAAATGCCAACTATCAAACTGCCTACTCAGAAATTTAGGGAAAATATCAACAGTTGAAAGTCATCCATGATAATATGAAACAGAAGGCCAGAACGTGTTAGACTTAAACCCATTCACTTCACAAGTGACCAGATGTTTGCTGTTCGCTTCAGATTTTTCTTGAATATAGGAAAATAAACAATTTTTCTACAGCAACAGCAAGGAAAAAACATGAAGCAGGAAGGTTTTAAAAACATTTTTATGAGAGAAATTCCTCTCTCCTAGTAAGACATCCCACAATGAAAATGGCCTGATGTTGATGCCTAGCACAACAGAATAATCTGAAAGTATCCGTTAATATGCCCAGTGAGACATACTGTTTCGTTACTCAGAATTGATACAGTGAATACTGTTTGATTCTAGTGAATTTTAAATAAATAAAGTTTTACATTACTAAATACGGTTCAGGAATCAGGAAATTTTAAAAGGATAGAGCTTGGAAAGAAACCATAAAAGATGAAAATTAAGTTATCATTCATTTAAATTCCAAAAAATGTAGGCATTTTTCTATATAATGAAATCCATGAGAAAAGAGTTTAAGAGCAATCTATTGTCATGAAATTCGCTATTTCATTTACCGCTGAATAAAAATATGTTTGTGTATTTTCCTGTCAAATGACCACATTCACTGATGATATATGTAGCATATATAATATGTGAAATGCCATCAAACTTAATTAACAAGCAATTCCAAGTGGCGTATCTGTCTAGTGCAGTCTGGCCTTGGCCTTCAGGAGAGTGTGAAAATGAAAAGTGACCCGTCTTCCAAGAAAAAGAAATGTGTGAATGGTCAGGTTGGCTTTTCTGCAGCCCTTTGTGATAGCCCCCTAACTGTACAGTGGGTGGGTATTTGTGTGTGAGAAGAAAAGCTGGGCACCTCAGTGGGGGCCCCAGCCTGGCCCAGTGTGGATCCTACTGGCAGCGGCTGAAGCCAGGGCCCACACACCTTACAGCACTCAGATGGGACTCATTTCACCTTGTTTGAAGGTGGACTTCATGAGGCATTATGCATGTGGACCCTTAAACGTCATTAAGTAGGAAACTGTGCTTTTCTGAAACCACATCCATGACATTAGCTGGATAGCGGCTATGAAATGACGGCCATTTTGAAATGCAGGCATAGACACACATTGTGGCCTCAGCCTCAGGTGTCCCACAGCCCTCTGCTGGATCAAGACGCACTTCCACACTCACAGCCATCCTGCACCGATAAGCGCTTATGATTAGGTGCATGGATGGATGGATAATTATAATGGTTGAAGTTAAATCTTCATCTGGGCAGACTTCTGTCAGCTTAGTACACTGATTTTGTACACATCAATCAGGTTTGCTCAGAATCTTACAGCTACTGAGGATTGCTTATGAATAATATATGGATTTTTTTTTCTCTATAAATCAATAGTCTGATTTTTTATTAGGCCATGCAACCATAGTTGGCTTCCTTTCTTTGCCTGCTTTTTGCTGCTTGTTTTCTTATGTAATCAAAGTCTTATAATAATTCCCAGTGCCACCCCACACCATCCCAGGCCATCCCATCTGGTCCCTGTCCATCCCACACCATCCCAGGGTATCCCATCTCATCCCTGTCCATCCCACACCATCCCAGGCCATCCCATCTAGTCCCTGTCCACTCTACACCATATAAGTCATCCCATCTCAACCTTGTCCATTCCATGCCATCCCACACCATCCCATCTCATCCCTGCCCATCCCAGGCTATCCCATGTCATACCATGCATGCAATCTCATCTCATCCCTGTCCATTCCACATCATCCCAGGCAGACTGAGTGAGATGTTTTATAATTAAGACATCACCTAATGGCTGACATTTGCATAGAGAAACAGTTAGGTTCTGTCTGACCACAGTATGCTCCAGCACACATTTGCAGGACTGTTTGTGGGCTTTGGGTTGAATTATGGAATTATGTTGCTCTCTCCCGTTTTCCTTCTCCTTGCCACACAGGCTAGTTTTTGGATATTGTTGAAAGATGCTCATTTTCTCCTATATCAATTAAGTCTGAGCTCTGTAACCCATTCATGCTGACATATCCATAGCTCACCACCTGATCTAGACAGTATTACGTCCATACAATGCACTTTCCATCTTGATGATTGAGCAGTCTGAGTTAAAATAGATTTTCAGTAGAGTCTGTACCCCCACTTTTTTTCAACTTAATCCATCACTTCATCCCAGGCTTTTAATGTGTCGGGGGGGGTTGACAGGGAGGAGCAGGCTGTGTGAGACTGGATACAGATGATCATTGATTGACTCAAAGGCTGAGGCTGCTACAGTCTCCTAAGACTTATGGTATTGTGGTTGGCAAAAAGCTGGTTTGTGGGAGGAAATTCTTCTACTCAAACTATGAGAGAGCCTGCAGAAATCTCACGTGCAATTCCTCTGCTAGCTAGCAGGCAGCCCCAGAGGGTCAGGCGTGCTGTAACCTGTGAGAAAAAAGACTAACAGAAATTCGGAGTATTTGTGTTCACAGGGTGTGCAGCAAAGCCTGCCCATGGATTTTGTGAGCAGTGGAGGAATTATTGTCTTTGTGGAACTGAATTTTCATTGTGCAAACTTTTATATTCAGTCTTAGACTGTTATATGAAGGGAGAATGTGGAGAGAGTTGGAGGAAAACAGAGAGCATTACTACATAACTCAATGATGTATTATGTTATATCAGTCACTTTAATTATGTGCACATTTTGCTGCTTTGAACAGAATGTTTGGGGGGTTATGTACCATTCTTTGAGAAGTAAGGTTTCTGACCTTATAGTGAATACCTCAATAGTATTTAGTAATTCTGTTTGCAACTTACTACCTGTCTGTGCTTCACACTGCGTGTCCATATGCAGATAAAGGTACATTGCTTGTTTAGATCTAGTTTGTACCTACTTATTTGTAAGCAATCGCGACTTTTTTGTCATTATAATCATTTAAAAAATGTTGTTGAATATATGGAACAGGTAGTTTATTTATATCACAAATACTACTCCAAGATGCCCCAGCTACAAGCTGTGAAATATTACAGTATTGAAGGGCTCCAGTACTTTAGCCAAATACTGCAGGGTGTTCCTACTGGAACACTCCATCCCAAATAGGTTAAATAAATTTACAAAATGGTAGAATGGCTTTATAAAGCTCTGAGTTCATCTCAACCTCGCATTTCATTTAATGTTAGATGCTTTTATCCAAAGTAACATACCTTTAAAGCAGGATCAGCCAGTTCCGGAGGAAATTGGGGTTAAGGGTCTTGCTCAGCAGTCCTTTGCTACTGATCACAGAACCTTCCAATCACAATATCCATAACCAGAGTTGGGTAATTCAGGTCCAGAGAGTGAAAGTCCAGACTGGGATTTAGTTTCAACCAACCAATTGAATACTCCGTGACTTTTTATGGCCAACCGTTTAAATTATCCAAATGTAATTATAACCAACACAATTATAACAAATACGAATACAAATTCATGTTTATGTACTTTGAGAGTTTATTGTAATTGAAAGACAGATATTCTGTCAGAGAGAGACACCATCTCCTCACCCAGGCCAATCATTGTGGGTCACGGGGGGGGCACTTGGGGCAGAGGGAGCACATTGCTGTTTTCGGTTTGCCTTCTCAGTAACTACTCAAGTACAAATCATGAACAAATATAGTTCCTGCATGAAATACAATAATGTTTACATTAATACAAGGAAAACGAACATATGTTAAGTACATAACTAACACTTTTTTAATAAATAGTGAGTGTTTACTATTACATTATTTGTACCCCCTCAAATAATGTGTTACCCTTGGGACGTTCAGACCTCTTAGAAGTGGTGAATATGCTGACAAAATCCCCATCCTCCACTATACAAAATGGCTCATCATCAAATGCAATCATGTCCATTATTTTAGTAGTCTGGGGGCGTAGGAACTGGGGACGTCTTACAAAGCTACTTAGTTAGCTACCTCAGAGCCATGCGCATTGCTACCACTGCTAGCAAAAACAATAACAATAAAGGTGAGTTTCCCAAAAGCACTGTAGCACAATGATTACCATAACCATTCCAGAAAGGGTTGCATACAACAAAATAGGGGTGAGTTTCCCACAAGTATTGTAGTGCAAAGATCATCAAGTTGTGCTTCCTTTATGAATATTAATGATAATTTCCCTGAGATACTATGTTTCAGAGATTTGTGTGCTGCTGCTGCTACTTTGCACGTCTACCTGCAGCATGTGAGTGTGAGACCAACAAACCCAGAAGCAGAAGTATCTTTAAGGAGATTTTGCCACCAAAAATCAATTATTTTAGTATGCAGTGATGCCAGAAGTCAGAGTAACTAGAGCACAGATAATTAATAATGCATATTAAAAATAAAACATAAAATTTTGATGTTAATATGGCCTTTCCCAATACATAGTCACATACCAAACACATAGGATACAGGAGCAGGTGTGAGGGCAAAACAATGAGGGTTTATTGAGGAAAGAAGGACAAGACAAACCAATGTAGACCACATGGGGTGAACCAAAAGGCAAAACTGGTAATAGGGGAAAATGCTGGAATCCACACTAGGGCAATGTCAATGACCAGCCTGGGAAGCACTAGACTGGGAGGCACTCTTATACATGAATAATAAGGGAGCAGACGAGAGGTAGCTGGAGTACGAGGGCTGAAACGAGAGGCAACATAAATGAGCAACAAGTGTGGCTTGTTAGAGGCACACTAGGGAGAAAACAAGAGGGGCAAGGATGTAGTGCATGACACATATTACTGAGTTATTTTAATAGTAGACTACTTAATAGCAGACAAGGGCAGTCTCTGTTTTTAAAAACTGATCTATTGAGAAACAAAGAAATTTGTTAGCTGAAATGAAGTAACTGTGAGAATCCTTTCTACCCACAATATATGAATGAAAGTCTCGTGTCTCTAATGCATTCATTAACAGAAACATCTCCCAGAATTCCCCAAGTGCCTGTTCCTGCTGTATGCTTTTGTCCTCATTTACATGTGCCCATGAATAACGCTGCAGTTTAGTTTTAGCTGTCCTGAGTCCCACAACCCAGCAACAGGGGTAATGTGAGAGAGACCTCCTTCATAAAAGTGAAAATATACTTTAAATAAAACTACATAATGAGCCTCTGAATTGCGTGATAAAATGTACACAGTGGCTACTTCATTTGTTTGACGTGAAGCAGCATTAGTCTGGCCAGTGTTTGGGGTAGGATGTTTTTCAGCAATGAAATTCTCCTTCTGCAGGTAGTACTGGTGTTGTTTTATAAAGGGAGGGTCTGCAGTGAGCTCTGCTCATCCACAGGAATATTAGCACATTTAAAGAAATGGAAGGAACATGACTTACTGTGGAAACCACAGCATGACGCGATGTGACGAAGATTAGCATTGACATCCTAGAGATGATGCTCTCTTCACAATCTGAGCAAGTATGTAGGAATTTATTAGTTTTTACACATCCCATCATGCTCTCTTTTGGGACTTAAACACACTTATACAGGTGACAGTAAATCATTTATCTGGCATCCCTGGCACATTTTAGGGAGGATAAGGGCTTGGCTCAAGGGCCCAATGGTGATGAGACTACATTTCCAGACATGGGATTGGATCTGACAACCTTATGATCATAGGCACAGAAGTCTAACCTGCCGAGGCACATATGACTGGCTAATTCTGGTGCATTGCTAATGGGGGATTTCATTCAGCAGCCCATGGTCAACAATGGATCCAGTTTGAGTAACAAACTTTAGAGAGCTTCATTATATGAATGTAAGAGAATCCACTGTCTCCTAGAGTCATGTGTACCTTCTGAGGATGGTGTACAGAGATTATTCAGGAGCCATGAACCACATGAGCATGTAGGCATATACATTATCTCCCATAACCATTTACCCAGAACAGGGTCACACTAAGCCTGAAGCCAGTCCGAGGAACAGCAGTCATACTTCCCACGCAGTCAGTCATAGTAGTGCCCACAGCTGGTCTCTGGGCAGTTTCCCTGGGTAACGTTTCTCCATGACAGGCCACCCCGCCAAAATCTGTGCCACCATAGCAAAAAAAATCATCCACCCAACAACTCAATCTTGTAAGCCAACACCTTGCTTACTTGCTCGGGAAGCCCGAATCCCTTCTCCACCCCCCATGTATGTATTACAGATTTCAGCTGGTTAACGGCACTAGTAGACTGTATTAGGTTGTCACGTAGCAGATGCTTTTATAAAGTTCTAATAAAATGAGTTTACTGAGGTATTTTCCAAGGAAATGGAAACCAGACAAGGTAGGTAAACAAAGCAGGTATTTAATTAGGTGGAGAGATCTCTCTCCTCGCTTTCTTATACCCCATTCACACACAGAGAAACCCACTAATATAGTTATTTTACAGTTATGGTGTTGTGTGGGAATGGGAGCAACACAGTCTACCCGTTAATCTAGCTATGGTGACCTAGTAACATTAGCGGTAATTTTATGACACATGTCCAGTGTGAATGCGAAACCATAACAGATTACCGCGTTCGAGAACAGCGGGGGCAGGACTTCTCGCCCTTTATTCACTACATTGACATCAGTTTGGAGTATGTGTTACTTTTTACATCACCATTATAGAAGATTGAGTGGGAATAAAAATGTATTATCGGCCCTGTGTTGTTTTTACCTGATCCATTTATGGGTTTTCTATGTGAAACCGAGAGAGACTCACTTCCCAGGACAAATCTGCTAAATCTGACTGAGTCACATACACAGGCCATGTACAGTCAGTTAGGCTAGGTCATATACACAGGCCGCGCACAATGTGCAGTGCAGTGATGCTGAGTCACATCCACAGTTAGGCCGTGTGCAGTGCAGTGATGCTGAGTCACATCCACAGTTAGGCAGTGTTCAGTGCACTTAGGCTGAATCACATAACAAAAGGCTATGTACAGTCAGTTAGGCTGGGTCTCATACACAGTCAGGCTGTGTTCCATTGTTTAGTGAAGCACTGAAGATGGACAAACGGTTGATGGACTTAACTGCTGGAAAAAAACGTGTTTGTGTGTGTATGCATGTATATATGGTCTGCATTATTTTCAATAGTATCACCCCCACAAGAAACACTGATTTGACATCCACTTGTCCTATTCAGGGACATACGGGACTGCAGCCAATAGCAGAAGCTATACCACAAGGCAAGGAACAACCCAAGGTGGGCTGCCAACCCATCACATGGTACACTCACACCTACAGACAGGTGGTATCTTCAGTTCACCTTTTGAATTGTGGGGGGAAACCCCACAATGAGACACAGAGATCGTGAAAACTCCTAGAGCCTGGGTGGAGACTTGAATCCTCCCCAAGATGTGAGGAAAGAGTGCTAATCCCCACTAGGGTTGGACTGTGCCACCCCAAGTTAATTTCTACAGGAGCATATATCGTACCAGAGAACAGTACAGGCACCACTGCTCATTTTCTGATTAATGAAGTTTAAGTTAGTCTGAAACATTGCGATGCCCCAAAGCACCTTTAGATCAAAGCGAAGCCCAGTGCTTGCTGATCCACACTCACACTGACAGATTGCAATGCCAAACAAAGGGCCGCTTCTCGGCCTGTTGCTGGACACACCCCAGGGTCTGCCCACCGCCTGTCTATGCTTATCACGCTTCCCGTCATGCTCCGTTTGGTCTTTCACCGAAAAGATTAAACATTGTGGCAAATCTTTATTTCTTCATCCATTTCTCAGCATCTCTCAGTTCCTCTTTGTAGAAATCTAATGGCCGCTCTCTCAGGATACAGTGTATCCTTTGGTTTCATGCACAGGATGCTTCCTTCTGTGGTCAAAGGGTTCAGAAGAGCAAAGGTTCACGGGTATCCTCCCTTCTCCCAAACAGGCAAACAAATAAATAAATGTGATGAAAAACATTTGTAGTACAAATTTCCGAAACACACTCAGTCCACAGGATGCATGGATAAGGTTAAGACCATAAATAACTACTGTTTCTGTGAACTTAATGAGTTATGGAAATTTAACAAAAGTTCCATTGAGGTCTAAGTGACGTTTGGTTCCCAATACTGTAATATATGATCAGGACATTAGATTATTGGCGGTCTCATTTCAAAAACAACAAAAAATGGATTGAGCGACTTCTTGGAATTTGCTGCAACCGTAGCTTCCGGGATAGACTGGACATTCATTAACCAATAATAAGGCAAGCAGGTACAGAAATTTGCTCTTCATGTAATGAAATTTTGCCTTAATAGGTCATTCAGTGTTCCATGAAGATGTTGATCCCCATAGGGTACCATGGAACACATCCACACACTTCTGCCGGTGCCAGCCCTGAGGTCAAAAGTGGCATGAGGTGGAGATGGTGCCATCGGCAGAGCACTTCTCCGGCCAACCGTCACGGTATAATTTCAAAGCGAACTCTCACACCCTATTTTTTTTGGGTGGGGAACTTGTTCTTCAAGGGGTCCATGGTGATCTTCACAGCTCAAAACCATTTCAGCGTGCAGGCAACGGCTCAAGGGGTGGCACCTTGGCTGACCGCAGTTCTTGAGGAGAGCCACTCTAACCGTAACCCCTTGTGTCGCGACCCCCACCCCCCCAATCAGAGCCATTTCCTGTCCCCCTACAGTTTCAATGGAAAACCGAAATAGAAGCTACTTCCTGAACAAATAATAGGACATGAGAAACAATTTATCTCCTTTTTCATTTCCCTTTTTGTCTCTGGAGAACCAGTTAGCCGTAATTCTGCTAGAAAGTGATGAAGATTTAAATTTATTTTAATTTTTATTTAGCAGAAGCCCCTGTCCAAAGTCGGGAAAACAGCACAGACATAAGTGCTGTCTAGGAGCCGACCAGGCATAAGTGTAGCTAGGCTGAGCCTCTAATGAATGTCCAGGTACCTGGCTAAGCAGTACAGGAGTAAGAGCTACATCCAAACAAAGCAAGAGTCTAATAAGACAGCTATTCAATCAACGGAAGGTGCAACATTAAGAGCATTCAGGGAACATAGAGGGTGGAGGCTAGCCTGTACAGCAGCAGAGTGGCGAATCGCACAATTCCTCATAAGTTTCTCTCCGTGCCAGTCGCCGGCTCGGCGGAAGATGCCCATCCGCTAAGACATGGTTGCTGTCTGTTGTCCAATGGGCACATAGAAGCTGCGGAGGGGATCAAACAGACTGCTCTGTCCATGTGATCCTTCCACAGCTTCTAGGTGCCCAGTGGACTGGAGTCCTCACAGCAGAGCACTATGAAGGACCAAGTATCAAAGCCCCCCCCACCATAGAGAGTTAATGTGATCATTCACTAGCACTGCTGGACAGACTTTGCTTTGTCCGATGCACGACTGAGTTTTTGTGGGATAAAAAAAAGCACTCAGATGGATACCAAGAATTCCAGTTTGGCACACAAGCTCTGAAGTGATTCACCCACTGAATGCTAGAATGGACCCTATTTACATTTGATACCGGCATGACCCATAGCACAAGACTGCTTCTGATATCCGTAACATTTTGATAAACTTATTAAGGTTAACAGCATTCATTTTTCCATAATGTCTTATTTGGGACAGGATGCCAGTCCAGCACACTATGGGCTGATTCGGAGATACCAGTTCACCTAATTGTATGACCTGTGAACTGTGGTAGGAAATCCAACACAAAAACATAGAATTAGTGAATGGATGAATGAATAAATGAATAAAAATTATATATCATATAGATATATAAGATATAAGACCATGAGGTGGCCACAATACCAGTGCTTTCCGCATCCAAAATAGCATAATGTGTCTGAATGGTGATTCATAATTTTATCGCTATAAAAATTAAACACTCTATTCATTTATAGGTTCCACAGACTCCTGGAGAGTGGCTGACCAGAAAGTGTTACCTGCATCGCAATTAATAATATGACTAATATTTACTGTGGCCAGTTCTGATTGGACAGTAAATAGCAGAGAACCGTTGTTGTCTCAGCAGGTTAGGTGTCTGCTCCAAAGGTCACTGGTTTACATAAATCCCAGGCTCAGCATAAAAGTCTCCAGTCTATTGGGCCTTCGATGAGGCCCTTATGCCGCCAAAACTTTAACTCTAATTGGCTGGCCCTGCAATTGGACCATAGGCTTCACTTTCATCTGTATGTGTGCTTATGTTTCAAAGGAGAACAAGACAAAGATATGTGAAAAGAGGCAATGAATTTGTACAGATAGCAAATAAGGCAGCATTTCATAATGATCCACGCTAGAACTCGGATTTATGCATAGGCGGGCATGTTCCCCAAGAATCGGGAAAGCTTATAGGAGTTGGGCAGATTCTCCTGCTGTAATAATGAGAGTGAAGCATCACTGGCCTCCATAAGCTGGACAATGTGGGCCACAGTACGCTAGAGAGAGCTCATACTCCCAGAGCCACTTTACAGCAATCATATGAGAAGATGCTTCTCAAACGCTGGGTTGCGTAATCATGCTGTTTTTGGCCACCAGCCCTTGAGCCAGATGTGAGTGGGATCATAAGTGAGAGTAGTGTAGTCTGGCATCGAACGAGTGCTGCGAGTTCCCTAGCAAGAAAACTGGAAAATCCATTCAGAAGACTCTGTTTCTGGGGTGGCATGCAGAACCGGGATAATGTGCAGAGAAGTTTGGAGTGGGAAGTTTGGAGTGGAGTGGGTTTGGAGTGCTGCGTTTCCCTGACTGGGGTTCACACAAAGAAGTCCCAGCAATTCCAGCGTTGTTGGAAGACAGAGCATTTTAGAAACGGAGGGGGCATCCAAAACAATGACCATATTTGTTTTTTCCTACTAGACAACATCAACATGTTCAACGTGCTTGATCTTCAGGGCCGAAAGGGATGTGAGAAAGTGAAACACCCCCCCCCCTTCAGAGACTCAAAGTCTTTTCTTATGAAAAAAGGAAAGAGGGACCATAAGTGGATTCCCTCTTCTGTTTTTTCTTTTTTTTTGGGGGGGGGGGGGGGGAGGTAAGTGTTTAAAAAGCGCTAAAAAAAATAAAAAAGAAGGGGGAAAAAAAAAA